>BQMB01001398.1:695000-970000 GCA_027943415.1 Closterium sp. NIES-67 | reverse complement strand
ACTGCAGCAACTGCAGGAACTGCATCGATCTGTGCTTCTACAGGACTGTGCTTGTATGGAACTGTGTTTATACTCAGCTTAGCTGAAACTGAGGTGTGGTAACAGCCTGGAGACTTTGATTTCAGGGAGATTGGGGGAAGTGGAGGAAGTGGGGGGAAGTGGGGAAGTGGGGAAGGAATGGGGAAGTGGGGTGGTGGGGAGTGGGGAAGGGAGAGGAGTGGGGAGGAAGATGCAAGGATTGCTTGGACCAGGATCACTACAGGAGAGGTTTTACTGGCCGTGTGGTGTGGTGAGGATGTGGGCGGGGAGATGGGGTGGGAGAAGCAGAAGCAGACTTCTGAGTCGACTCAAAAGTCATTTGGTTTGTGGAGGATGTGGGTGGGGGAGACGGGGCGGGGGACCACAGAAGCAGACCTTTGATTCGGACTCGAAAGTCATTCAGAGTCATTCGGTTTGTGAAGGATGTGGGAGGGGAGAGGGGGCGGGGGATGCAGAAGCAGAGTTGCAGCAGAGTATAAGATGCCACAGGCTGAAACAGCAGCCCAACTCAGCTGCTGAATACACTAGAATGGCCACGATTAGTGGGCGTTCATTCAAGAGTGCCTCTCTACTACACTTAAGCGGGTTACAGAAAGGGGGCACTACACTACACTCCAGAGACCTGACCACTGAAGTGGTCATGGGTCAACTCAACATACTACAGTCTTCAATACACCACTCAAGAAGGTAACATACGGCACTACTACCCTATTGGTCAACTGAAGGCTTCGAGATGGGTGTGGCGGTGACCATGGCTCCAGAAACGCTGGAGCATATGCCTGCCTAGTACCATACATGCGTGCGATGTTACCAAACCTCTTGGGTGTTACACAGGTGGATGTAGGTTTGCTGCCTACCCCACTATACCGAGTATCTGAGGGGGGTAATGTTTTTTGTGGGCGTTGTTTTCTGAAAATATTCTGTACTTTCCCTAAACATGGTTTGGTCTTGTACTCTATTACTGCTCTCTGCTGTGCTTTCTGCGGTAGTCTTGTTTGAAAGCCAAACAGTGGAAACAATACAACAAAAAGGCCTGGAAATAAACAAGATGAGCCATGCATGTACTTGTGCTGTTCACAGGATGGATACACTGAATGGCACCATACCACACTGTTGGGCTGAGAAAAGCCCTTAGGATCTTTCCAGAGACTAAGTCCCGGTTGTAGAATGAGACTTGAGTAGTGCAGCGGAAGTTGAGGCAGTTGAACCCTTGTACTAGTATATGAGAACAAGTGATTGATTAAAGAAACAAACATACAGCAATATATAGAAAATAAGAAAACAGTTGTAGAATACAGTTGCAGGAGCGGTTATCGAGTCTCACAGCGACTCGATTGTCGCTTCGGTTACCATCCGCGATGTTGTAACGGTCAGTCGCAACCTCCAGTTGCGACTCTTCAAGTCCCTTCGCGTTCTTTGTCCGCCCCCTTGTGTAACCGCCGTTGACTCGCGTACCCGTTGCGATCTTCCTCGAGTGTAGTGTTACACTTCAGAAACGCTTAAGTCATTTGAGACATTTCCAACACTCCCCTTCGTTTCTGGAGTGCTGACGTGTTCAGATCCGGTGACGTTTGTCTGTCCGGTCAGCAGCATGCAGTAATCGAATTTCGCCTTCGCCAGTTTCTTCGTTAGGTAGTCTGCGGCCATTTCTGTTGTAGGGCAGAAACTGAGTTGAAGTCTCCCCTTCGCGATTTCATCTTTGACGAAAAAGTACCGCAGGGCAATGTGTTTGGTTCGGTTGGCGAAGCCGTCCTTGTTCGCGATTTTGATCGCAGATTGGTTGTCACAGAAGAGTGAGAAGACGGGAAGGGTCGCGATCTTCGCTTCCTCGAGCAACTCTCGTAGGTAGAGACCTTCCTTGGTCGCAGTACAGAGGGCGATATATTCTGCTTCAGCCGAAGATAGTGCGATTAGTTCCTGCTTGCTCGACCGCCAGGAGATAGTCCCGATAGGTTATAGTCGGTAGATGTAGCCCGTTCTCGATCGTCGGTTTTACCTGTCTCCCGCGTGGTCGGCGTCGACGTATCCGAGTAGTCGTACGGACGGTGTCGTTACTTTGCTGTAGGTGAGTCCGGTCGTCGGCGTGGAGACGAAGTAGAGTAGTGCCCGATTAAGTTCCTCGAGGTCTTCTTGTTCCGGCTGCTTCAGATGAGTCGCCAGTTGGCTCGCGCTATAAGAGAGATCGGGTCGGCAGGTTACTGCTGCGAATAGTAGGCAGCCGAGCTTCTGCTGATACTCCTGGATTTGCTTCGCGGGGAGTTTTGTGGAGGTGCTGTTGTTGTTCCCGTAGCGGTAGGGAGTCGGGACCGTAGTCGGCGTTAGACCGAATTTCTTCGCGACAGTGCCTGCGTACTTTCCAGCGTGTAGGTAGAGCGCCGAGTTGTCTTCGACGACATTCAGTCCCAGGTACTGGGTCACTGCGTCGGACACCGTGAGTGTCAGGTCCTCTTTCAGCTCCCCTTCGAACCAGGTGGCGATGTCGGTAGTGGAACTGATGTAGAGCAGGTCGTCGACGTATACGATGAGTAGGATATATTCTCTTTCTTGTTGCAGTCGGTACATGCCTTGGTCATGCGGCAGCTGTAGGAATCCGATTTTTACGAGGCGACTGTGCAGATGGTGCTGCCAGAGCCGCGGGGCTTGCTTAATCCTGTATAGGGATTTTATCAGTTGGCATACTTTCGTGGGGTCGTCGATGAATCCGTGGGGTTGCTCGACGAAGATCTCAGCGTCCACAGGTGCGTACAGGAAGGCATTTGCGACGTCGATTTGGCGCAGTGGTAGTTTCTTCGTGGCCGCGACGGCGAGTAGGATGTGCAATGAGGTGTGACGGGAGACTGGGGCGAATGTTTCTGTGTAGTCGGTTCCGTATCGTTGATCGAACCCTCGTTCGACCCATCGAGCTTTGAATCGTTCGGTGGAACCGTCCGCATTGGTCTTGATGCGGTACACCCATTTTCCCGAGAGGACGTTCTTCCCGTTGATGTTTGTTGCAGGTACCAGCTTCCATGTATTTCGGTCTTGCAGAGCCTTTAACTCCTTTTCCATCGCCTCCTTCCATTTCGCCTTATGTTCCCCCCCCGGAGCCTGCGACAGAGTCGAGGGCTCGCGCGGAGATGGCGGTGGCGGGTGCTGGACGGAGACCCATAATCCAAGTATCTGTAGGCCCGTGGGTGTGTGTCGAGGGGAATTTTCATTCCCGGAATAGGCTGCTTCGTCACCGTCTTCTGGATCAGGTAAGAAGTTTGGGCCGATGCGTTCTGAGACATTCGTGTCGACGGGGTGGGGTGTAACGTAACCTTGGTCGGCGAAGTGGTAAAAGGTGTCGAGGTTGTTGCTATCGAGGGGATTGTCTTCATCGAGTGGAACAGGTACGGAGCAGAAAGGGAGTGGTCTTGCAGCTTCCGAGGCTCCAGGTACGTTTTCTTCTGCGGCGTCAGCCTCGGCGGCACGGTCAGCGAAGGAACGAAGGCCTGCGAAGCCGTCGGCGGGGTCATGTGTGTTGGCAATGTTGTCCAGGTAATGCTGCAGCGTCAGTCGCTCGTAGAAGATAACATCACGTGATGCCACGGTAGTTTTGTCTTGTATGTCGAGGATTTTCCATGCGTGAAAATGTTTTGCGATGCCGAGACTCGAAGTAATTTTGTGCTGCCCCTTTTTCGTGTCCACAGCAGGTGCGGTGATGCGTTGTTGGGGAGCGATGACGAGGATAGCAAATTGTGCAGGTGGACTGCATGGGTCATCGCATCTGGCCACAGTGCGTTGGGCAGTCTCATCCCCAGGAGTAGCTTCCGCATCGTCGTCTGCAAGGTCCGGTTCATTCTTTCGGCGACCCCCTGTTGCTGGTGAGCGTAGGGTAGAGACACCAGGCGTCTGATTCCTCTTTCCGCCAGATAGGTCCTGAAGCGTTGTGACTGGTATTCCAGTGCACCGTCTGACTGGAAGCTCTTGAGTTTGGTTCCTGATTCTCGTTCGGCGATGGGGAGCCATGTCGTGAAGGCGTCGAAGGCTTGATCGCGCGTCTTGAGGTTGTAGTGCCAAACATATCTTGTTGCTGCATCGATAAAAGTGATGACGTAGTTGAAGTCGGCCTCCGTGTCGTCTCGAGGCATGTTTAAGATGTCGCTGTAAACCTTTTCCATCGGTGCATATGCAGGCGCACTTGGGTTGTGATGTGGAAGGATTGATGGGGAAGATCCGCTTCGGGGCACGTGAAGCACCGTGCGCGAGGTCTTCGAAGTTCTTGGCCGCTTGGTGTAAGAAGAGCGTTGCGTTCCAATACTTCGGCTTCGATTGTTTGTAGTACGGTGCTGTTTGCAGGATGCCCAAGGCGTTGGTGCCAGATGTCGTCAGAAGCTCGATGACCGGGCGAGCGTTGGTACATGTCGGTGTTGGAGAACACGACGACTGTGGCGGGACTTCGACAAACTTCTCGTGTGGTGGGCATAAGTTGATCTGCTTCGGTTGGCGGTCCTCGGATTGCTGGTGGTGGTACTCGGCTGGGTCCTGCTGCTCCTACTGCAGGTGATGGTTGGGAAGAGACACTTGCTGGTACTTGTCTTTCTTGTCTGATGACTGCTAATGCTCGTGTTCTTTCTGCTGCAGGTATGGTGTTTGAGTGCCAGAACCCATCACGGTCGAAGTCGGGGTCAAGATCCGGCGGGTGTGTCCAGGCGGCGAACGACACGATTCCGTCGCTGTCGGTAGTACCGGGGTCGGGGACGAAGTCCAACACGAAGACGCCGGACTTCAGGAGAGCACGACCGATGAAGAGGCCGCCCTTCCCGTGGTAAAGACGAAACTCGTTGGAGTAGGAGTCGCACTCCAGGTGAATCCCCTTTGCCATTAGTTGGCTGACGCTTAGTAAGTTGTACCCCAAGTTGTCGACGATGAGGACCTTGTTGAGTTGAAGTATAACGTTTGTCTCCATGGATTGTAACTGAACCACTCCCTGTCTGTTTGTTTACAGGTTTTCGTTGTTGGCGACGGTGATGATGACGTCGCGGGTGAGGCGTCGCTCTCGTTGCACGAAGCGTCCGCAAGAACACATGTGTTGACCGCAGCAGCTGTCCAAGAACCAGGTGTTTCGCCCGGTGGGTTCGGCGTTGGCGACCGCAGCGTATGTTGGGTTGACCTCAAGTCCTTGTGAGATCGGCGGCGGAAGTTCTTCTTCGTCTGGTGCGTAAGTGGGTGGTGATCCGGGTACGCAGTTGTCGATGTGTATCATGCAGTTAATGATGTTTGGTGTCCCTTGTGCAGATGTGGAAGAGCGCCTTGGAGGGCTTTCTTGAGTGGAGGCGACGTGTGGGTCTACTGGACGATAAACACAAGGACGTGCGCAGTTGACTTTGGAATGTCCGGAAGTCTGACAGTTGTGGCAGAACGGTGGCACGAAGGTGAGTCCTCTGTTGTCGCGTTGATCTTGTTTGCCGCGTCGATTGTAGTTGTTGTCGTTCCTTCGTTGAGTGTAGAAAACTAACTGCTGCTGCTTCCTTGGTTGTCTTTCTTCGAACAGGTCCATCTCCTGTTGTTCAGCGTAAAGCTCGGCGCAGAGGTGCATCTCCGATATCCTTCCGTGGGCGCGAAGAAGCGAGCGTGTGGTTCTCCATTCTGGCCCGAGCCCGGCGAGGACAAGCGTCACGAAGCTTTCTTCAGTGATTGTTCCTCCGCACCGAAGCAGACGGTCGCGGAGGGTCTGGCAGCGACTCATATACTGCATCGCCTTTTCCCCGGTCTTCATCTGTATTGTTGTCAGTTGTTGCATGAGTCTGCTTTGTGTCACGCTGTCGTTTGCTTGATAGAGACATTTGATGTGATGCCATGCGAGTTCCGCGGAGTTTCCGTAGCTCCGATACGTTCTGATGCTCTGCTGTTCTTGTGGTGACAGGTTCCGCAGGATAACTGTATACGCCAGCAGCGAATGATACGTAAAAAATTCTTGCTCCTTTCCAGTGCCGTTGCTTGGGAATGGCAGGGACCCGTTGAAGTATCCCAAGAGATGCGCAGCCTCCATCAGCAGCTCGAACTCAAAACTCCAGGTAAAGAAATCGTGTCCGTTGAATGGTGAGGATGTCTGCAGTTTAATCACGTATGAAAACTGCGCCTGGAGACTTAAAATCTCGTTTGGTGTCTGTTGTGATGCAGCTGCTGTTGGTTGGGCACGGGGCGGCATGAACTCGAACGTCCCCGGTGAAGAGTGATAAGGCGCAAAGGTAGGCGCTTGATTGTGTCGCCCGAACGATGAGTTGTCGAGGCTCATTGGTGCTAATCCCATGTTCCCTCCGTTGCTTTGTGTTGAATGCGCAGGTGTCCTTGTCTGCTGCTGCTCGAAGTGCGACATGAAGCTGAAGAACCTTTCCATAAGGTTCGGATCCACGCTTGAAGAGGGTGATGGGGTCACCCTTTCCGGTGTTCTTCCTGTTGTTTCTTGAGCAGCGCCGGTCTCGGTTTGCAGCCCTGAAGTATGCAATCCAGAGTTGCCGGGTTGAATGTCTTGGTTGCTGGGTGAGCCCGTAGAGATTTTCTTGCCCTTGCTGTCCATGGCTTGTAATTAATGAAGTCGTTGAATTGCAGATTGTAGATAGAGTGTCGTTGCTGGGAGTTTGGTCTCTGACCAGCTCTCATACCATGTTGGGCTGAGAAAAGCCCTTAGGATCTTTCCAGAGACTAAGTCCCGGTTGTAGAATGAGACTTGAGTAGTGCAGCGGGAGTTGAGGCAGTTGAACCCTTGTACTAGTATATGAGAACAAGTGATTGATTAAAGAAACAAACATACAGCAATATATAGAAAATAAGAAAGCAGTTGTAGAATACAGTTGCAGGAGCGGTTATCGAGTCGCACAGCGACTCGATTGTCGCTTCGGTTACCATCCGCGCTGTTGTAACGGTCAGTCGCAACCTCCCGTTGCGACCCTTCGAGTCCCTTCGCGTTCTTTGTCCGCCCCCTTGTGTAACCTCCGTTGACTCGCGTACCCGTTGCGATCTTCCTCGAGTGTAGTGTTACACTTCAGAAACGCTTAAGTCCTTTGAGACATTTCCAACACACACTGTAGCCAGGTAGTGTGCAATGCATTGTACATCTCATTGCGTACATATCAGAACAAAGTAATATCGTAATAAGTGTATTCCATTCCATGATTGAACTTTGCATGTGCTCTGGCATGACTACCAACGCAATGCAATGACTTCCTCAACAGAGCATATACCAGTTACCAGGTATACCAGTGGGATTGTATTGTACAGCTGAGCTGGCCCCTCTTCAGATGACTACAAAATATTGTTCCTTCAAACGTTTTGAAGTTGCTCATAAATCGATACTCAATAGAACATGTACTGGTCATCGGGATCTACACCATCCGCACCATACAGCTGAGTCCCCCCCTCCTCACCTGCCCCCCACACTGCTTCCCCTGCCCCATCCGCGTTATAGTGCTCCTCACTCCCTTCCACATGGAGGTACTGCTGCACCCCATTCACATCATGGTACTCTGCCTCATCCCCATCAACAGCATCAGGGTACCCTCCCTCTCCCCCCCCATTCTGTCCCTCCACACCAGCATCACCATCCAGCCTGGCATCTACTCCTCCCACCCCACCATCTCCTCCCACCTGACCATCACCACCCACCCCACCGTCAAGACCAGTGCCGCTACGCCCTACCGTGTGCCCCAGGCCGTCCCCTGGTTCTGTCCCTTCTCCCCCGTGCCCTGCTGAGTCAGCATCATACGCAGCTGACTCATCACCATACCCCCCCAGCGCACCATCATCGCCCCAGGGCTCTACTCCCTCCGAGCCTGCTTCTGTGCCCTCATAGCCCCCTGCTACTGTGCCAGGATACCCACCTGCCAGTGGACCATTCTCTGCCCCTGCTGCCACTGCGTCAGCAGCAGCTGCAACACCTGCAGCATCCGTCCCAGCAGCAGCAGCAGCAGCTGCCGCTTCATCGGCCCACCGCACGTGCTGCTGCTTCTTCGGCCTGTCCTTTCCTGCAGCATCCGTCCCAGCAGCAGCAGCAGCAGCAGCAGCAGCCGCAGCAGGAGCAGCAGCACCATCGGAGAAGAGCTGTCCGAGTGCCTCCATATTGACATGTGCTGAGCTCTGCATACCGTGATGCATGGGAGGGCAGGTGGGGCAGCAAGATGGGGGGGGAAGAGGGGGGGTTAATGGGTGGGATGAGAAGCCAGAAGCAGCAGCGCCACCACACCACCATCCGAGAACAGCTGTCCAAGTGCCTCCATGTTGACATGCACGGAGCTCTGCATAACGGAGGGACGGCAGGGGGAGAGGGGTGAGAGGGGTGTGGTTGCAGCAGAAGATGGGTGGGCTTTAAGAAGCACCATCAGAGAAGAGCTGCCCGAGTGCCTCCATGTTGACATGCGCAGAGCTCTGCATGACCGAGGAACGGCAGGGGGAGAGGGGTGAGAGCGGTTAGGTTGCAGTGGGAGATGGGTGGGCTTTAAGAAGCACCAGCTGAAAACAGCTGCCCACGTGCCTCCATGCTCACATGCGCGGAGCTCTGCATGACCGAGGGATGGCAGGGGGAGAAGGGGTGAGTGAGGTTACAGTGTAAGCTGGGTGGGCGGAAGAAAGCTCCTTAGGAGAAGAGCCGTCCAGAGGCTGGGTGTCCAAGCCTGTTAACATGCATGCGGTGCACCGTGAAGGGTTAAGAGAAGAGACGGGTCAGCGCATGCCGTCGGACATTCTTCCAGTGAGACGGCATGCCGTCGGACATTCTTCCAGTGAGACGGCATGCCGTCGGACATTCTTCCAGTGAGACGGCATGCCGTCGGACATTCTTCCAGTGAGACGGCATGCCGTCGGACATTCTTCCAGTGAGACGGCATGCCGTCGGACATTCTTCCAGTGAGACGACATGCCGTCGGACATTCTTCCAGTGAGACGGCATGCCGTCGGACATTCTTCCAGTGAGACGGCATGCCGTCGGACATTCTTCCAGTGAGACGGCATGCCGTCGGACATTCTTCCAGTGAGACGGCATGCCGTCGGACATTCTTCCAGTGAGACGGCATGCCGTCGGACATTCTTCCAGTGAGACGACATGCCGTCGGACATTCTTCCAGTGAGACGGCATGCCGTCGGACATTCTTCCAGTGAGACGGCATGCGCGCAGAGGTCGGGACTTTTGAGGCGCCTCAAAAGTCGTCTCATTGCTCGCGGTTTTAATGCAGGGAGAATTCATTTTGAGGCGCCTCAAAAGTCGTCTCATTACTCGCGGTTTTTATGCTGGGAGAGTTTATTTTGAGGCGCCTCAAAAGTCGTGAGACAGCATGCGCGCAGAGGTGGGGTTTATGGTGAGACGGGTGGAAGAGACAGGTCAGACAGTGATAGGGATACAGGGAGAGACAAGGATACAGGGATACTGCTACATGGTGAAGATGGGTGGGGGAGTCAAGGATATCGGTAAAATGGGTCAGAAAGGTGGTGGGAACAAGAAAGGGATGGGAGCATGAGAGACCAAGAAAATTAATGAGAATATGGGAGACAAGATACATCGGTGACTCTTGAGTCGACTCAAAAGTCACCTCATGACAAGGATATTGGTAAAATGGGTCAGAAAGATGGTGGCGACAAGAAAGGGATGGGGGCATGAAAATTGAAGAGAATTAATGAGAATATGGAAGACACGATGCATTGGTGGAAATTATTAGTTGAAATGGTGAGCACTAAAGAAAGCAAGAGAAAGGAGTCTGTGTTTGCAAAACCACAGAAAGGGGAAGACGAGACACAAGCAGCTTGGAAAAGCATGATGCGGCAGTGGGAAGGAAGCTTACCTTCTTATCTAGAACCCTCTTGGCAGCTTCCGCTGCTGACTGGGCAGGGCCCAATGCTGACTCATCCTTGCGCCTCCGCTTGCGATCCAGCCCACCCTGCTAATGGTTCAAGAATGCATCAAGCATATGATTCAAAACCGCGCTGCATATGAGTTTTCGGAGACGTCTCAACACCCACTATCTCCTCCTTGCGCCTGCGGCCTATGCTTGTAATTGAGCCCCCCCTGCCAATGGGAGTCAAGGCATCCACCATCCATGCCCCCATGCGTGGCATTAGCAGCTCGAAGTAAAACCACATTTTCCACATTAGAAAGCAGGGGCAGGGCGGGTGTGAAGGGTTTTTTTTAGGCTAACCACTATTGGTAGGCTGGAGAATGAGCCTCCGTGGAGCCATGTTGGCATATGTGACTTGTGGCGTACTATGTATGGGTCCTCCAAGGGAGGGCGCTGCATTTGAGTCGAATCAAAAGGGACAGACTTTATGGATTTCTCTAGGCTAGCCACTATTGGTAGGCTGGAAAATGAGCATCCATGGAGCCATGTTGGCATATGTGACTTGTGGCGTACTATGTATGAGGTGACTTTTGAGTCAAAAGTCACCTCGTTACTATGTATGTCACATATGCCCCACAAGGGTGCCACAAGTTCACGGGGACCGTGGCATGTCCCCCAAGGGAAGGCGCCGGAGAGACACCCGCTGAAGACACTTGAGACCACCACACAAGTCACCAACGTTGACCTTGGAAGTGTGGAAAGGTTGCGGCCCCGAAATCTGAAAACGACTGCAGTGGGAGTTAATCCCGCGACCTTTGTAAAACAATGGTGAGGTGAAACCCACTGGGACATTGTGGAATTTTTTGTAGTCAATGGATCATTCTTGTCTACAAATCGCTTTCTTCTTCTAGATATCACACAAACCATGCATGCTGCAATCTGCCTTTGCCCTGAATATCGTGCGCCTTCTTGCCTCCAGACGCCATGCTCCAGGAAAGCCATCTCAACACATACCTTGAGAAGCACTGCAGCAGCAGTGAGGGAAGCAGCAGCAGCAGCAGCAGCGAGCAGAAATCCTGGCTGCACAGTTACTAGCCGCCGCCGCTGCTGCTGCCACTGCGGCCACCTGATCCTCTGCTGCCTGCTGCAGTGTGCCCTTGGCCAGACCTTATGATATCCATCAAGAAAGGCGTGTTCTCAACATACCTTCTGAAGCACTGCAGCTGCTGCTGCCTGCCGCACTGTACCCCTGGCCAGACCTTATACCCCTGGCCAAACCTTATACCCCTGGCCAGACCTTATACCCTCCCACCTTCTAAAAAGCAATGCAGCACTGCTGGAGAAAACAACTTTTGCAGCACTGCTGAATAACACACCAAAACACACCTTTTGCAGCACTGCTGAATAACACACCAAAACACACCTTTTGCAGCACTGCAGCCGCGGCAGCAGCAGCGGCAGCAGCACGAGCAGACGTCCCAGCGCCGCACTTGCTGGCTGCTGCAGCTGCTGCCGCTGCCACTGCAGCCACCTGGTCCTCTGCTGCTTGCTGCGCCGCCCGCTTCTGCTCCTGCTCCTCCAGATAGTCCTTGTTCATCTCCGTCCAGATGAGGGTCTTCAATTTGACCTCCTCCTCCCCTAGCAGGTACCCATCCACCTGCAGTTGGGAGAGAGAAAGGGGGGTGGAGTGTGTGGGGTGGAGTGTGTGGGGTGGAGTGTGTGGGGTGGAGTGTGTGGGGTGGAGTGTGTGGGGTGGAGTGTGTGGGGTGGAGTGTGTGGGGTGGAGTGTGTGGGGTGGAGTGTGTGGGGTGGAGTGTGTGGGGTGGAGTGCGTGGGGTGGAGTGTGTGGGGTGGAGTGTGTGGGGTGGAGTGTGTGGGGTGGAGTGTGTGGGGTGGAGTGTGTGGCGTGGGTGTATGGTGGGCTAGAAAGCTCCACCAGCAACTCCTTGTTCATCTCTATCCATGCTAGGGGTTTCAGCCTCACTTCCTCCTCCCCTAGAAGGTACCCATCCCATCCACCTGCAGTGGGAAGTGACAGTATATGCCTGAAACTGGTTTGGAGGAGGAAAGGACGCAAGAGGAAGTGAGGGCAACGGAGGTGTAACAACACGAGGCAACATAAGGTGCCGGCCGGCAGACTGGAGTTCCAACAACAATACCTCATGATCCTCGATGTCTGACAGAGTATCCTCCTCTTCTTCCTCCTCCTCCTCCTCCTTCTCCTCCTCCTCATCCTCCACCCCTTCTTGCTCCTCCTCCCGAATCTCCCCAACGCCTCCCCCAAAGCCCCCTCCACCCCCCATCACACCCCCTTCCCCAGCCGAAAAAACCAGGTCCGGATCATCTACCAGGCTCGGATCCATGCCTGCCGAACCTAGGCCGTCAGGTATGGCCGAGCGTAACGCGTCTGGTTCAGCAGGGCCCAGGGAGTCTGGAAGGGTGTGGATGGCGAGGGGGGCGATTTCGGCTCGGTGGAGAGCTGCGTCTAGGTCCTGTTGGAGGGGTGGGATGCGGTGGAGAGGGGTGGTAATGGGGTGCAGTGGAATTTGGGAGATAGGATGAGCGGGGTGTGGATGGCGAGAGGGGGGATCTCAGCCTGCTGCAGAGCTGAGTCTAGGCCCTGTTGAAAGGGCTGAGATGCGGTGTGGAGTGATGGTGATGGGTTTGATTAAAGCTAGCTGCTAATACCAATAGCTGAAAGAAAATGGGGGAACCAAACACACGCTCGCACTTTCTAACTTCTCTCCCTCGCTCGTTCTCTCTGTGTGAGAGAGAGCTCCCCCTTTGCCAAGTCAAGCCCAAACCTACATGCACGGCACGGCACGGAGCCCCATGTGCCCACCTTGCTCTCACCTTCTGAATCCTTTTGAGGCGCCTCAAAAGCCCCATGTGCCCACCTTGCTCTCACCTTCTGAATCCTTTTGAGGCGCCTCAAAAGCCCCATGTGCCCACCTTGCTCTCACCTTCTGAATCCTTTTGAGGCGCCTCAAAAGCCCCATGTGCCCACCTTGCTCTCACCTTCTGAATCCTTTTGAGGCGCCTCAAAAGCCCCATGTGCCCACCTTGCTCTCACCTTCTGAATCCTCAGCCGCGCTCTCTCTCGCTTGGACATCCCCTCCGTCCGCCCCTTCCCTGCCTTTTCTCCCCCTTTCGTATGAACCAGCCCCGCATCTGCTGACATCGCTGCCCCTCCCACTCCGCCCTTCCCCCTCTGCCCCTTTGCTAGCATCCTACCCCACTCCTCCTCCTCCCCCTCCTCCTCCGCCTCCCTCTCGTCCTGTCCAAATACGCTGTACACAGTGAGCTTGCTCTTCCTCTTCCGCAGCTCAAGCTTGCGCTTCTCCCTCTCCCCCCGGCCCCACGCAGGGGGGTTGGCTCCCCCCACCAGCCCCCCACTTGTCCTTGCCAGCTGGGGTAAGGGGAACAGTGGGGGGGAAAAGGGGGGAGGGTGGTAAGAGGGGCGGGGGAAGAGGTGGGGGAGGGAGGGATAGAAAACAAAAGTGGGCGAAAGTGAGTGATCATATGTCTACTCGACCATACCGTGTCATACTGCACTACACCGCACTGTACCCTGCCATAACAACAAGGGGTGAGCAAGGGGTGAGCCGCTCCTGCATCCTCGTACTGGCACTACGTCACGTACATAATCATTACCACGCCACACTCCACTGTACCGCACCAAACTGCATCATACCACACATACCATCATACCATGTCATAGCACGGCCTGCACAGCCCATGGGCGAAATGAGCCGCCCCCGCGTCTTTATGCTGACACTGCGTCAGATACACCTCCCCCACCTCCCCCCCACCCCTTTCCGCCAACTCCCCCTCCCCTTCCGCCTGCTCCACCTCCCCTGCTCCCCCCTCCCCTCCTTCCCCCTCCCCATCACCCCCTTCCCCATACCCCCCTTCCCCCCCCCTTGCCCCTTCTCCTGCTGCTCCTCCTGCGGCTGCCTTGCCCTTTTTACTCTTGGCAGCAAGGGCGGAGGCTGCTACGGGTAGGGCAGGGGTGGGCGGCTGTGTGGAGAACAGGAGCTCTTCCCACTCCTTGGCCTTCTCTTCAAATTCCTCGGGCTGTATAAAGGGGTTGGGGGGAGGTTGCATGGAGGGCGGAGGAGGCAGCAATTGACATGGTGGCGGTGGATGGGTGTGTGGAGAACAGAAGCTCCTCCCACTCCTTGGCCTTCTCCTCGAATTCCTCAGGCCGTTTTTTCGGGGGGGGGGTGAGGGGGCAGGTGAGAAGAGTACAGAGCGGGGTTGAGGGTGTTGCAAGGCATGACCCCCAAGGCACCTGCACCATGAGGCTGGCAGTGGGCGGCTGTGCTGAGAAGACCACTCCCTGGCCTTCTCTTCGAATTCCTCAGGCTGTTGGTGGAGGTTGGGAGGAGGAAAGGGGAAGAGAACGAGGGGATGAGGAGAGAGCGGGTAGCAGAGAGGGGGTGGGCGGCTGTGTGGGGAGCAGCGCCAGCTCTTCTCAGACAACAGGAAGAAGAGAAAGACTCAGAGAAGCGACGATGGGGACTTGTGATTCAACTCGGAAGTTCCCTGTGAAATCAGGAAACGGAATGGGAGGAAGACACAGAGAGGGCGGGGTTCAGAGAGGGGGCGACGGGGACTTGTGAGTTGAGTCAGAAGAAGTCCCCTTTGAATGGAATGTTAACCATGATGGTAAAATGCGGAGTCAGAAGAGTCAGAAGAAGTCCCCTTTGAAATGCAATGGCGAGGGAATGGATGGATGGACGCACGACACAGAGAGGGCGGAACTCAGAAGAGCATCAAGCCCCAGAGAAGGAGCAGCACTATCTTCGGAGCATCAGGAGGGGCAATATGAAGAGGAACAAACTGCGTGTCAGTGGGGTCGAACAGGGGAACAGGGGAAAGGGGAACAGGGGAACAGGGGAACAGGGGAACAGGGGAAAGGGGAACAGGGGAACAGGGGAAAGGGGAAAGGGGAACAGGGGAACAGGGGAACAGGGGAAAGGGGAAAGGGGAACAGGGGAACCGGGGAACAGGGGAAAGGGGAACAGGGGAACAGGGGAAAGGGGAAAGGGGAACAGGGGAACACGGGACGGCAACACGGGAGCAGGAGGCACTTACAGTGAGCCTGCCTGCTTCTGTGTCTTCGATTTCGTGCAGCCGATGCCGCACGGTCTGCTCACACACATGCACCACTGCCACCTGCACGCCCGATACAAGCACACCCAGATCAGTCACAAACATGATATAGGCGTATTTTAAAGGAATTCTCAGACTACACCTACAACTACCACCTTCCCAGCATTGCCATACCAACGCCCTTCTAGCAGTACATTCTCTCTCTCACCCTTCCCTCGCACCCACCAGCGTAGCAGTATCGCCATGCTATCACTCACCCTTACTCTCACCCTTCCCCCCACCCACCCACCCACCCACCCACCCACCCACCCACCCACCACATCAGACTGGACATGGGCAAAATGCGATTGCGATTTAAATCGCATCGCATTGGGGGGCGATTTAATTAAATGCGATGCGATTTTAAATTGCACTGGGCGATTTAATTTCTGGAAAAAAAATAAATCACACATCACGTTTTGCGCGCGATGAATATTGAAACGGCATGCAGTATTTAATTAAATCGCGCGATGCGATTTTATATCGCATCGCGTTTTAAAACAGAATGAAAAAACACCCCCAAAAACCAGAAAATCGCATCAGAGTGGGTTTCAGTGCGACATCGCGCGCGATTAAAATAATAATCGCATATCGCATTTAAATCGCGTTTTTTAGCGCGATTAAAATGCGATTAAAATTAAATCGCACGATAAACAATTCATCGCGCATCGCGCGATGATAAAAAAAAAAAAAATCGCAACCGCAAAAACACGATTAAATGCAATGTGATGCGATTTTTTTGGCCCATGTTTACATCAGACTGGGATTGTTCAAATCCGGGTGAACATGTGCCGCTAACAATAGCACTGCCCCATACATTCTCCACTCAACCTGCCTAGCTGTACTGTCATCACCCCACCCCACCCACCCAGGCACCATCAGACTTACCAAAACTGCTATTACCCCACCCCACCCCACCCCACCCCACCCAGAACTGCCGCCACCCCACCCCAGCCCACCCCACTCACTCACCCAGGCATTACCAGAACTGCCATCACCATCTCAATCACCCTTCCCCCCACCCAACCTTCCCCCCACCCACCCACCCACCCACCCACCCACTCACCCACCCACGCACCCACCCACGCACGAACCACATCAGACTGGGATCGCTCCAAGCCGTGTGAACACTGAACATGTGCCGCTCAATAGAGCGGCCCCCCACACCCTCCTACCAGCCAGATTAGCAGCTCTGCCATGATCATGGTATGCTATGACCTTATTCTCTCACCCTTCCACCACCCCCACCCCACCCATGGAACCGATCAATCCGCCACCCACCACATCAGACTTGGACCGCTCGAAGCCGTGAATGTGAGCCGCTATCAGCAGCGCCGCCCCGCATATCCCATTGGGCTTGCGACCCGTCTGAGGGGAGACGAGGAGAGCGTGCAAGAGGCGGGATGGGGAGAGTGGGGGAAAGGAGAGAAAGAGAGAGAGGAAGACGGGGAGAGAGGCAAAAAGGAGAGAAGGAGAGAGAGGGGATTGGATTGTGCATTGCAACAAGCAGCAAAGCCCCACATGCCCCATTGGGCTTGTGATCACTGATCCGTCTGATAAGGAAAAGCCAAAAGCCGAGATGCGGAGAGGAGAGTCACGAGATGAGGAGAGTCGGGGGAAGGGAACACAAGAAAGATGGATGGGGAAGCGGAAGAGGTGACACAACTGCAGTTTTGACTCCTGCCTCGTCTCACCTGGATCCGCCCCTCGTGTCTCTCACCTGGATCCGCCCCTCCATCTCACCTGGACCCACCCCTCGTGTCTCTCACCTGGATCCAGTCTCGCTTCATGGACGCAACGAGACGCAGAGCAGTGTTGGCCACTCCATGCATCTTGCGACCGAAGTTGAGGCCTGGTACTCAGATGTCGCAGGTCGTATTCAGGCACCGTGCAATGCCATGTGATGCCATGCCGTGTGATACCATGCCATGTGATGCCATGTCATGTGATGCCATGCCATGTGATGCCATGTCATGTGATGCCATGTCATGTGATGCCATGCCATGTGATGCCATGCCATGTGATGCCATGCCATGTGATGCCATGCCATGTGATGCCATGTCATGTGATGCCATGCCATGTGATGCCATGCCATGTGATGTCATGCCATGTGATGCCATGCCATGTGATACCATGCCATGTGATGCCATGCCATGTGATGCCATGCCATATGATGCCATGCCATGTGATGCCATGCCATGTGATGCCATGCCATGTGATGCCATGTCATGTGATGCCATGCCATGTGATGCCATGACATGTGATGCCATGCCATGTGATGTGATGCCATGTCATGTGATGCCATGCCATGTGATGCCATGCCATGTCAGAAGGACATCCAAAATTGTGCGAACAGTCCAAACACGGAGAGGGAGAATCACGAGGGGAAGAAGCGGGAAGGTTGGCGGTGCTGCTGCAAAGAATACATAGCGCTAGCCCTTGAATTGCCACCACCGCTGCACTGCGCATACGTGAACTACTTTGTACTGCTGCCCTTCCAACCATGAGTGACGACCAGACGACCAGTGCTGCTGCGAAGAATACCTAGCCCTTGGATTTCCACCTCCGCTGCGCTGCGCGCAAGGGAGCACTACTAGCGCGTCCGCAAAATGCAAGTCTAAAAACGGATTCCAGCCTAGGGTCACTACTAGCGTTTTTATCTCAAACAAAGCACTTACCGTCGGCAAATCGGTGGATAAACAGGGAGGGGTCCAGCGGAGCTTGTAGCGGCTCGTGGTTCTCTAGTCGCAGCACCAGCAGCAGCTGCAGGTACACCGCCCCCAGGACATAGCTGGGAGAGATATAGTGGGAGAGAGAAAAGAGAGGAGGGGGGAAGAGGTCGTAAGCAGAGAAGAGTATGAATGAGGAGGTTCTTGAATCAAGAGGTGCGGTGGAGTGGAGGAGGGTGAAGAAGAGGAGGGCAAACGAGAAAAGGCGCATGTGCTTTATGGAAACGAGGAGAGGGGAGGAGGGTTTTTTTTTTTTAAGGCGCCTCAAAAGACGAAGTTTGAGATGATTCTTGAGGCGCCTCAAACATCGTGAAGAGGAGAGGAGTGTGAATGTGAACGAGGCAAGGTGTGTGTGCCTTGTGGAGTCGAGGAGAGGGGGAGAGAGAGGTATCTCACACGTTGATCTGCAGCAAGTCAGCAAAGTCTATGAGCAGGAACGGCTTCTTCTCCTGCCTGGCAGGGAGAGCACACAAGGCGATGAGACGGAAAACGGCATAAGGCGCGAGAGAGAACACAGCACAAGGCATGAGACAAGGGGAGAGGGTAGATAAAAAGCAAAGAACAAATATTGAACCAAGGGACAACGACACGACACGACACAACACGACACGACACGACACGACACGACACGACATGACGCGACACGACACGACACAACACAACACAACAAGTGGCATGGACTGGGGAGACAGAATGGGAACATCTAATGGGCTGGGCTGCTGGCCACGGGTTGTAACAGATGGCGAGGGGTTTGCCTTGTAACATGGGTTTTTGGGTATGGAAGAGAAGAGAGACGGAGGGGGAAGACGTGGTGTGAACAAAAACGAAGCAATGCAACTTGCAAGTTGCAACCACATCGCGAGGATCACACATCCGCTACAGACAGACAGCCATACCTGCAGGCGAGGTAGAGGCAGGCAGCAGCGACTTGTGCCACTCGTCGACCTCGAGTGAAGTTGCGATTCAAAGCCAACTGCGCTTGTGAGCCAAGAGGGAGGGCAGGAGGGAGGATGGGGAGAGGGAGAAGAGGGGGGGGGGGGGGTGGAAGGGGAGGGGGGGGGTGTGTGTGCGTGCGTATGAATTGGTGTATGCATGTATGCTTCGAGAGCGCTTGCAGACATGTAGGCAGGTACGTATGCGTGTCAGCATGCTGCGTGAATGCTTGAGCCAGCCAAATAGGACGGGGGACATTGAGAGCTAGGGACAGCGTGTGGGCCTGGTTGGTAGATAGTCTGTGTGCCGTCCCCAAACAGCTTCAGGTCTTACAGTTTAAAGAGCTTCGGGTTTCGAGGAGTATTGGGTTGAAGAGGGCTTCGAGTTTAAAGCCCCCCTCTCATATTTCCAGGGTTGAGCAAAGGTAATACTCTTGCGTAGTAGGGTAACAAGGGTGGGTATCGCAAGTTTGGTTGGTTGGTGTGGACGTGCCCCTGATTGGCCACAAAGCAAAAAGGCTGGGGAAAATCCCCACGCGACAACCAAGCCACACCACGGTGATCGCAAACCTACCGTGCTGGGTTTTGACACGTTCTGTTTTGGGTTTCCGTGTTTTGGGTGTGTCGCCGGGCACGTGCCAAGTCGGCTGGCGACGCATTTTCGGTTTGAGGGGTTGGTATGGGGGTTCCCCCAGCCTGCAAGTTTGGTTGGGTTTCGGGCCTGGTTCTCTGTTGTGTTCGTCAAACCCCAGCTCTCGCGACTCTGAATTTCGTACCTCGCTACCCAATCCCCGCCGTGTATGTCCGGCCAAAGGTAATACCTTTGGAAATATGAGAGGGGGGCTTTAACAGAGTTCAGGGTTTAAGAAGGTTTAAGGGGGTTTCGAGTTTAAGAGGGAGGGTTTAGGGTTTAACAGGGTTTCGGGTTTAGCAGGGCTTCGGGTTCAGCACCTGGTAAAGTCTGTGTGCTGCCCCTATCATGTCCTCTCGTGGCCGCACAGCCAAGCGCTCAGCAATCTCCGCAATCTCGTTGCGACCTGGGAGGGTGTGGGGGGAGGGTTTGCGGGGAGTCAAGTCAAGCAGGGGGGAGGGGGGAGGGCCACGAAGGCAGGGTCAGGGGGGTTGGCTCCTGGAATTACAGCCTGTATGCTGCCACTAACATGACCTGCCCTGCCATGGCCGCACAGCCAGGTGCTCCGCTGTCTCTGAAACAATCACATTCCAACCTAGTTGGGTTGGGGGGGGAAAGGGAGAGGGGGGGGGGGGGTGGGGAGGAGAGCGGATTGGCAGCAGCAGCAGCAATGCAGCGCAGGCAGGGGCGGCAGAAGCAGGGGAAAGAAGGAATGGGTAGCCGGGGGCAGGGCGAGTGCATAAAAGGGCAGAGGAGAGGGAGAGCGTAGAGGTGGGGACGGAGGGTGGGGAGGGGGGAGGAGTGGGCCGGGGGGGGGGGGGGGGTTGGGGGGGGGGGGAGTTTCGGGGGAGGAAGGGGTGTGGAACTTAGAAGGGGGAGCAGGACTGGGCAACAGGCATGTGTCTGAATTGAATCGCACCAATCTCTCGCCTCCCTCCCACGTCTCGTGTGACTATGACGAGCCCCCAAAGGCAACCCCCCTCTGTGGTCAAACCCACCTCTCATCAACGCAGAATTCGCTAAAATCGCACCCACGTCTAATGAGCGTGCGCTCGCGCGACTCTGACGAGCCTCCAAACGCAAACCACATCCGTTTGTGTCACCATTGCAGCATTCGCTTGAGCCACACCACACCCACCTCTCATGAGCGTGCGCTCGTGTGACTCTGACGAGCCTCCGAAGGCAAACCCCCTCGCTCCCCCCAGCCGCACCACGGGACCCCCTCCTGCATCTGCCACGAAGCTTCCCATTGCCATGCTCTGAGGCATGTGCAGAAAATGGAACAACAAAAGGGGAAAGGGAAAAATAGGAGGAGGGAGGATGACAAAGAAGGAGGAAGAGCTTGGCGGTTCAGGGGAAAGGGAAAAATAGGAGGAGGATGACAAAGTAGGAGGGGATAAGAATAAGTCAGCAAAGAAAAAAAGGAAAAAAAACAGTAACAGGTTGAAAATTTTCAGGACATTAAGTCATGTACTCGTTATTGCACTGCCCACTTACAGAGCCATCGGATTGTTTCATAAAGACTGTATCGGACGAGTAGACTGTATCATCCAGCACTCGACCACACCCCGTGCAGCAGCTGCATTGGGAACAGGTACAGACAGACCCAAGCACACAAGAAAGCACAAGAGCAACCAAGCACGTAGACATGCACACAGGCGGGCATGCACACAGGCGGGCATGCACACAGGCGGGCATGCACACAGGCGGGCATGCACACAGGCGGGCAGGACGGCGGTACATAGAATCTTAACAGACGTAAGGGTTGGACGAGAGGGTGGCATGACGCAGATGATACGACGCACGCCGTCGTCTACTCTTAACGAATCAGGCTACAGCGAGGCTTCGCCAACCACGACTGCGGAGGGCAGCCTAAGGCCCGGATGGCGATACTGCAAGCATGCGCCTGAGCCGTTGGCAGCAGTGAAAAGGCACCAATACTGCCGTTGCCGGCAATACTGCCATTGCCCGTGGACCACGAGTGGATCGCTAAGTTGAAATGCTCGCCAGTCCACAGTGCGCATGCGTCTAAGCCGTTGGTAACTATGACTTGCCACCAGTGAAAAGACGAGCGGACCTCTAGAGGATCGCTAACTTGAAACTATCGCCAGTCCTAGCGCGGGCGAGAAGCCATCATAGTCCTAGCCGATCGGGTGACGATGAGAAGGCTGACAACGAGTAAACGAACCATAACGGGTACGTATTAAGGGGTATGCAGTAACGTACGAGAAGCCATTGGCCTCGTCGACCTCCGCCTGCTGATCGCGGCCGCAGTAGCTGCACCACACC
This sequence comes from Closterium sp. NIES-67, assembly GCA_027943415.1. NCBI lineage: Eukaryota > Viridiplantae > Streptophyta > Zygnematophyceae > Desmidiales > Closteriaceae > Closterium > Closterium sp. NIES-67. The sequence continues at coordinate 948,438 of BQMB01001398.1, read as the reverse complement.
ATGGCGCCCTACACCCCCAGAACGGAATAGTCGCAGGTAATGTGTGATATAAGCCGACAGCCAACAAGCTTGACGGCACGCACTATGGCGACGCAACGGGAATCCACTGGTTGACAAGAGCTGACAAGCTCCCAGCTGACAACACTGGCAACGAATCGTATGTTCTGCCCGTTGAAGTTGGGTGCTTCTGGAACATGGCAACTTCGAGGCTCGGACTAGAGGGGTTGTGGCTGCCTCTAACGCGCATAGCTGAATTCTTACAACCCCGCGGCAAGAAATTTCATGAAACCATATTTACTTACGGGTACAAATATCAACGTGCTTAGGGAAGGAGGAAACGTACTGATTACGGATGGTCCCATTACACGAGATAAAGTATCCTATCAGGAAAAAAAAAACCCAGCAAAACAATATTGTTTTTTTCACAATTCAAGAGCCAGCAACAAAAAAATGTATGGTACCATTATACGGGTGGCATGTTTGAAGCGCTGAAGTATGCCCAACAAATTTACATCCTCATTCATATTCGCGGATTACCGAATTGCTTCCATCTCAAGCAGAACTGTCCAATCAAGCAGCCATGTGCACGTGTGCCATGTGCATGTAATCTTCAACCCGAATTGGGAAGTCAATCCTCTGGGACCATCTGTGAAAACAAGAGAGACGGAACGATTGAAGGTCCCAGAACGAGCTCTAAAACATTCTTGAAGGAGCCATGCACGGAGAGAGGAGACAAGCTTGGAGAGGGGGGGGAGAGGGAACGAGAGAGAAAGGAGAAGCGGGGGGGAGAGGCCAATTGGGTAAGAGGAAGGAAATAGGAGGATCAGGTCGGTGACTTCAGTGCACCAACTGCACCTGGTGAATGGAACCATCCTCTTCATGCCCAAACGCCTCAACTCTCCCCCTCCTTGTCATGGTTGCCGGTTGTAGGCGTCTAAAGCATCGTCGCCACTCACCTGGTCGATGAAATCATCTTCTTCCAGCCCAAAAGCCTCAACTCTCCCTCTCTGCCGTGATTGCCGTTGCTGCCGTTGCTCCTGCTCCTGCTGCTGCTGCTGCCACTGGGACTGCCACTCCCTCTGCCTCTCCCTCTCCAGTTCCCTGGCCCATGCCCTCTCTATCTCACGCTCTCTCTCCCTTCCAGTCTCGCTTCCCCTCAGCTGATGGTAGCTACCTGATTCTGCACCCACAGCATAACCGCCCTGCACCTCACCCCGCTCTCTCCAATCCCTCTCAACAGCCTCCTGCTCTCCATCCACCACTTCCCCTTCAACCCCTGCCCCTCCTCCCCTCCTCCCTCCTCTTTCTCTCTCATACTCACTCTCTCCCCCTCCTCTCCTACCTGCCCTCCCCCCTCCACTCCCTGTCTCACACCCTCCCTCCGTCTTGGCCTTCTTTGCTGCACTCCTCCCCGCCTCGTACTCCCTCTCCATGGCCAGCTCCACCTCAATCAGCTCCTCCTTGAGGGTCTTGCGCCTCTTGGTGGTCACCCAGCCTGGGGGAAAAACAGAACAACAAGCAGCAAGGGACACGCTAAGTTATTCTTCTCCAGATTCAATTTCCTGCGCTGCGTTACTCCCCGCCTCCTACTCCCTCTCCATGGCCAGCTCCACCTCAAACCAGCTCCTCCTTGAGAGTCTTGCGCGTCGTGGTGGTCACCCAGCCTGGAAGAACAACACGCACACATGGGCACAGAAAGGTGACTTTCTCTTCATACATTTTACCGCACCCTTCCTTCCGCGCCTCGTACTCTCGTTCCATCGCCAGCTCCACTTCAATCAGCTCCTCCTTAAGGGTCTTGTGCCTCTTGGTGCTCACCCAGCCTGGCAGGAAAACAGAAAAAGAGGCAAGCAGCAGGGGACACACTGCGACATTCTTCTCCTGATCCAGTTTCCTGCGCTGGGCTCCTCCCCGCCTTGTACTCTCTCTCCATCGCCAGCTCGACTTCAAGCAGTTCCTGCCTGGTGGTGAGCCAGCCTGGTGTGAAAACAGAACAACAGGCAGGCAGCAAGGGACACAGACGAGGGCCTGTCAGCTCCAGTTGATTGGTGGCCACCCAGCCCGGGGGATCAGGCAGACAGGGCACAAGAAAGGATTCTCTTCCCTCGTCCGTTTTGCTGCACCCTTCCCTGCCTCGAACTCCCTCTCCGTCGCAATCTCCAATCCAATGAGCTCCTCTTGAAGGGTCTTGCGCCTCTTGGTGGTGACCCAGCCTGGGGGAAAACGGAACAACAGGCAGCGAGGGACATGCTGAAACCTTCTTCTTTGCCCTTCTTTGCCCTTCTTTGCCCTTCTTTGCCCTTCTTTGCCCTTCTTTGCCCTTCTTTGCCCTTCTTTGCCCTTCTTTGCCCTTCTTTGCCCTTCTTTGCCCTTCTTTGCCCTTCTTTGCCCTTCTTTGCCCTTCTTTGCCCTTCTTTGCCCTTCTTTGCCCTTCTTTGCCCTTCTTTGCCCTTCTTTGCCCTTCTTTGCCCTTCTTTGCCCTTCTTTGTTCTTCCTTGCCCTTCCTTGCCCTTCCTTGCCCTTCTTTGCCCTTCTTTGCCCTTCTTTGCCCTTCTTTGCCCTTCTTTGCCCTTCTTTGTCCTTCTTTGCCCTTCTTTCCTCAGTTTACTAGACCGAGGGAATACTCATTCAGGGCTGGTTTCAGTTTCAATCGATAGACTGTAGCGCCACTGTCCACTTATGGTTTTTGTGAAACGAAGGAGATAAACCCATGACTGATATCTGCTTGTAACGAGAACGAAGGGCCCTCACCTGGATGGTTGGGCAAAGGCACTTGGTCTGCAGCCACATCGTCTCCAGCATCACGGCTGGCCCCACTTGCCCCACCCTCGTTAATGTCACGCCTTCCTACATCACCCTCGTTTGTGTCCCCTCTGCTTCCACCTCTGTACCCATCACCACCATCATCACATTGAACATCCCTGGCGCGAGCAGTCGTAGCCATGGCAGAAGAAACACACGAAGCAGAAGGGCCACACGACACTGATGGCTCACGCTCGTGCCTCTGCTGCTCCATGTGAGTACCGGGCCTGTCCCTGCCGAGCCTGTCATCACCAAGCCTGCCCCTGCCGAGCCTGTCATCACCAAGCCTGCCCCTGCCGAGCCTGTCATCACCAAACTTGTCCATGCATTGAGTTGCCTCATTCCCTCCTGTATCACCCCCTTTACTGTCACACATGCCACGCTTGGCCATTCCTCCGTCTTCTTCATAGATACCCGTCCCCTCCCTTTCTTCAGTCCAGCCTGATCTTCGAATAGCACCACCTGAGCCAGTGTTGCGGACACCTGAACTACGACATGGGCTGCTGTTGCTCACACCTGAACCACCGCCTGGGCGTATGTTGCACGCGTTTGAATCACCACCAGGGGAGAGTTGACGCGGGGGAGAGGCGAGGGACGGGGGGTGGCATGGGTGGCGTCGCTGGGAGGGGGAAGGGGAGGGGAAGGAAGGGGAGCCGAAAGGGGAGCAGGAAGGGGAGCCGACAGGGGAGTCATGGGAGGGTCTGGGGTCAAAACGACGCTGTGAAGAAGACCCTTGAGGAAATGAGGGGCCTTGGAGATTTGGACGGTCCAGATGGAATGGGCTGAGGGATCGACGATGGTCAGTGAGGGTGCGCGGGATTGGATCGTCCGGGGGCGGATTCCTCCCCTGGTTGGATGCACGGTTTGTGGGGATCGGGCGCGCGGTATTAGGGTTCGTTTGAGTAGCTGAGATGGCGGAAAGGCAGGAAAGGTCGCACGGGGGAGCATGGATGTGAGAGGGAGTGCAGGTGTGAGAATTAGCGTGAATGGGAGATGGAGCGTGCGGCGGGGGAGCGGGAAGGTGAGTCTGGCGCAAACTGAGCGGCGGTCGCTGCTGCTGGCTGGGCGTTAGGGTGTCTCGACTGCGTGCCGAGAGGGTGGGAGATGGAGAGTGCGAGGGAGGCGGAACGTGAGTCTGGCGCAGGCCCAAGACAGGGACGGGAGCGTCACAGCGACTGCTTGAATTACGTTGACCGTCCACCGCTGGACTCCGTTGACCGCGTTGACTGCCCAACGCTAGACTGCGTTGACCGCGTTGACTCCCGCCTAGCGCCAGTCCAGATTCACACCCTAAAGAACTGATCGGAGCAGCCATTGGCAGTCCCTCCGCCATCATCGCCGCCATGAGCCACCTCTCGTTCAACCCGGCTGACGCAAGAGACGCTCCGTCTTCCACGCGGTCTGCCGCACCCACGTGATCGGAACGTTGACTTTGCGGAGCAGACCTAACTGGAGCAGCCACTGGCAATCCCTCCGCCATCATCGCCGCCATGAGCCACCTCTCATTTAATCCAGCCGATGCAAGGGAGGCTCCGCCGTCCACGCCTTCTGGTCCCCGCCGCTCTGTTCCACCTGACTGCACCGGGTTCAACCCAGGCTCGTACTGTTGACCCGCCCTCCCGCTGTTGCCTCCGCTCGTTGTGTTTCCTGCTCCCGTCGCCGCGAGCTCGAATCTCGAACTCTCCCCTGCAGCCGCACGATAGTGTGGTGCGTCCGCTCGAGAAACATGGGGTAATCTTGAAATATCTGCTCCTGTCGCGTAACCCGAAGGGTGGTTTGAAAAACTGGCGTCGCGACGACTGACGCACCTGTGCTCCTCACCCGCCATTAAATCGAAGGAAGTTACTTCTAAGCCAACTTTCTATGCGAACGCCCGCCCGCTGTTGGTTACAGGAAGAGATTCCGAGTGCGACTGGAGTCTAGACGAAATTGTAATGTTCGTGCCGTTGGTTGCTGAGGTATAGAATACGACCGTTGAAGCTGTGTCGAGAATCGCGACACTGCCAGCTGCCCTGAGACAACCTGAGACAGAAACTTGACGTGGGTGGGCTCGTGGAAGATATTTTGAGCCAATGTCACGGTAGGGATTCGAACACGGCGCAGATCGTACGGTCAGGCTTCAACCACGATGTTGATCGTGCACGGTGGCGGAACTGAAGCTTTCTTGGACCAACGTGGTTTGGCTGGCGACTTTTGTAAGTAATTAGTAATTCCTTACTGAGGCGAACTGCTAGTGTGTACACCGAACGTACACGACACCGGACTAGGCCCTAGTTACGTCACCGTACGTCCTTAACGAACCTTTTCGGTGACATTCTGAAGCGCTTCGCGTCCTCAGATGCTTTCTACGAGCCTGTGCATCGCGCGGTGAGAATTCGCTCTGGTGTTCCTATATCTAGCGTCGTCCTTCATTGTAGAAGAACTTCCTGATTCTGTCATTTCGAATCTCGATATTCAGTCCGTGCTACTCCGGATTTTCACCCATAACACCTGCTACACATGATCCTGCTTACACACATCCAGGCTAATCCGGATAAAGACACAATGATGTATATGCCCTGCTCTTATCACTAGGTGTAAGAGCACATTCACTGTGTAACATGAAACGCACCCCAAGGCACCACTCTTCAAGATATCCTTGAGATTCGGAACATCCAATGGGAGGCGTCGAAACGATCTGATTCGCGATTGTTTTTAGCCAAACGAAAACACTAAAAGTTTTGTGTCTTCACATTACGCCACGTAAAGAACGAATGTTCTAGTGCAGAAGGTTCAGGAGGTTGGCAGTAGGTTACTCTTAAGACACGTCATCTCAACGAAAGAGCTTAAAAACCGATGGGCGACAAGCTCATCAGTTTTGAAACAGGAGTTAGAAACTAAGCTAGGTAGGAAGAGGAAGCCATGGAATGGCGAGAGGTTTTAGAAAGGAGAAAAGATCGAGAGAAGAGAGAGGGATACAACGAGGGAGTTGTACCTATCAAACCAAACGAATTATTTAGAATAGGAGGATACAATGATATATAGTATAGGGCGTTGAACTCTCTATGGCCTGACCCTATATAGTTTACAGAACATACACATATGTTTGACACACCCCTTGGACTAGATAGGGGCAGTGCCTGGAGAGAGACAAGCATCTCAGGGTGGCACAACTAGTCCAACCTCTGAGGCAAGGGTCTAAAGACCAGTCAACAGAGTACAAACAAGTGCAAGACTAGGGCGGCACTACTATTCCAGCTACTGGGAAGAGGCCACAAGGCCCGTCAAGGTAATATATAAAGGGTTGTACACAATCAAGGTCCTAGCAAATGAGGTGCTACAGGAACCAGACCAAGCTGTACACAGTGCCGCATATGATGTTGTTAAGGCGTAAGCGCCTTCGTAAAGATATCAACTGTATTGGCACCAGAGGCCAAGTGTACCCGCGGGCCTGGCGATGCTGCTGTAGCTCGCGCAGAAGGAAGTACTGCAGCTCGATCTGCTTTGCTCTGCCCTCGAGTCTAGGTTCTTGATAAAGGAGAATCCTGGCCCTATTGTCAGCGTACAGGACTGGGGCAGAGCTAGGACGCTCACCTAAGTCTGTGAGCAAGAAGGTCAGCCAGCGGAGCTCCTGTGCCGCCATGGCACCGGCGTAGATCTCAGCCTCACAGCTAGACTGGGCAACAGACGACGAGCGGATGGATCGCTCACGAGACAGCACCTGCACCAAGGCTAAAGCAGTAGCCCTGGGAGGACCTGAGAGTCTCGGCGTCGTCTTCCCAAGAAGCGTATGTGTGCCCGGTAAGGACCACAGGTCTGCGTCCTCCTAGCACTAGCCCCATGCCCGATGTACTTGCTAGATAACGCAAAACCCTTTTAGCTGTCGACTAGTGCTGTGGTCGGTGTCTGCCCGTGGCCACAAAGTGGGCCATGATGCTGAGAGGGTATGAGAGATCTGGACGCGTGCAAGTCATCAAGTGCATGAGGCAACCCACCAGCTCTGCGTAAGAACCACTAGGCTCTACAGCCTCCTCCGAGACTGGAGCAAAGAGTCTGTGGTCTACTGGCAGCGGAATGGGCTGTGCGGAAGAGAACTGAAGGCCGAACCTCCGAAGGACCTGGCCCACCAAGTGTGACTGTGAGAGAGTAATGGTGCGCGCTGCTCTGTTCCTGGAGATCTACAGACCAAGGTAGCGGTGCAGCTCTTTTAGGTCAGTGCAGGTGTGTCTCCTCAGCACCTCGGCCTTCACGGAGGCCAGTGCGTCTCTATCTGCAGTAGCAAAAACCAAGTCGTCTATGTAGACAAGGATGTAAAACGGTGCCTGGCCGGAACGGATGAAGAGCGAGGGGTCTGCCGACGACGAGAAGAACTGCAGGTCAGCAAGTGCAGCACGCAGTGTGTCGTGCCACTCACAGGGCGCCTGGCGCAGGCCGTAGACGGGGCGCCAGAGGAGCCACTGGGTACCAGGGGGAAAGGTACCGGAGAAGCTCTGGGGGCGGCGCAGGTAGACCTGCTCGTGTAGACTGCCCTGGAGGAAAGCTGTGGAGAAGTCAAGTGAGTGCAGCTCATAGTCACACTGTGCTGCTACGTGTAGCATCACCCGAGGAGTAGTCATCTTTGGGGTCGGGGCAAAGGTCTAAACGAACTCCACCCCCCTTACGCTGACTGAAGCCTCGAGCAACGTAGCGTGCCTTGAAGATAGGCGGCTCTCCAGAAGGGCACTTCACCTTGAAGAGCCATCGACCATCGACTACGTTAACCCCAGGTGGGGGAATTGCATCGACGAAGGTACCAATGGATCTCCAAGATGCCATCTTCTGCTCCATGGCAGCAATCCACTGAGAGGCCCAGGGTCCTGAAGTCGCCTCAGCGTAGGTGCGAGGGGTCGGGATGTCGAAAGCGTCTGGGTCACCCTCTGGGACTAGTAGCATGGAACAAAGGTGGGGAGCAGCCTCTGACAGGAAAGCAAGTTTGTACTGTCTGTCCTCTAGGACGTCACTACCAAGGGCAGCCGCACCCCCAAGAGACGGAGGGCAGCCAGGGTCAGAGACCAGAGCTGTGGCGTAGTCGAGGCGGTGGGTAGCAGCGAAGTCACTGACAGCCGCGACAAGAGCCGACAGACTCGAAACACCGGCTGTGGCTGCGACAGCACCGGCGGCGACAAAGGAGGAGGGACCGGGGCAAGGACAGGTGGGGGAAGAGACTCCGCAGAACCGCGAGAGTCACCAGACTCCTCAGCAGGGACACCCCATGGGAGAGGGGTGACGTGAGACACACCAGATGGGGCAGGGTGGGAAGGGGGGGGGGGTCGGGGAGACCAGGGGAGGGGTAACCAGGAACAGGAGGGGGGGGTAACCGGGGGACCACGGTGGGGAAAGCGGTGGTAAAAGGAGACGGACTCGTCAAAGGTGACGTCGCGGGAGTGAAAGAACCGGTGAGATGGCGGGTGGTAGAAGTGCCAGTCAGACGAGTCGAGGGGGAAATCTAGGAAGACACAGGGGACAGTGCGGGCAGTGAGCTTGTCCGTGCCAGAGGCACGAACATGAGCAAGGCAGCCCCAGACGTGGAACGCAGACGCGTCACCAGGAGACCCGGTCCAGAGGAGGGTTGGCGAAACCTGCGGCCGCTGAGGGTGCGGCCACAGGTTAAGCTGGTGAGCGGCGTAGCGAACGGCGAACGACCACAGAAAATGGGGTGCACCGGCATGAATCATGGAGGTACAAGCCACCTCCATGACCAAACCGATGCGTTGCTCAGCGACCCCATTCTACTGGGGGTGTCCGGCAGGGTGTACGACTGGGTGATGCCCTCCGCGCAACAGAAAGGACCAAGGCAACCAGAGGCGAACTCGCCACCATAGTCGGAGTGAAGACGCAACACAAGGAGACCTCGGTGAACACGCACAGAGACAAGCCACGGGATAAGAACGTCAGGCACACCGGCCTTCCGCTCCAAGGGAAACACCGTGGTGTAGCGCGTGTAGTCGTCGACAAGCACTAGGAAGTAGCGTTCGCGACGCGACCTATGGACGGGGGCGGGGCCCAAGACGTCCATGTGAAGGGTCTGCATTGGTGCGGTGGTGGGGGGGAACGAAGAGGAGTGAGGGGCACGGCGGAGCCGGCCCTCGACACAAGGGGTGCACGGCGGCGCTGCCGAGGGGGAGAGCACAGGGAACGACGCAGGGACACCTAAGACAAGACCGTGCTGAGACATATGACGAAGACGTGTAAGGGCGGGGTGACCCAGGTGGTGGTGCCACAGGAGGGACGTGTGAGTAAGCGACCGGCACGAGCAAGCCGCAGCTACCTGGGTAGACTCTGTCACCTGGGGGTGCATCCCAACTGGGGGGGACGTGGTGTCCAGCGTGAACAGGCCAGACACCGGGTCCCGGGGGAACGTGGTGAGGGGAGCTCCAGTGGCGGCCTCGGTACAGATAGCGTACCGCTCGTGACCCGGGAACGTAGTGGTGACGCCGAGGTCCTGAAGGCAGCCGACACCAACTAGGTTCCTACAGAACGAGGGGATGTGAAGGCCTTTAAGAGAGCCTTAGGGAACTGCCGAACAGGGAAGGGTTGTGGAACTACGGGCGACTACCGGACCGGAGGAAGAATCTGCAAGGGCAAATGCGGCAGGGACGGCAAACGGGGTAAGCGTAGTGTGGTCTCGAAAGAAACACTGAGACGCGCCAGAGTAAAGAATGAAGGAGAGCGCAGTAGTGGCGGCTGGGGGCGAAGGAGCTAGGGTGGAGCCAAGGCTAAGCAAAGCAGGGGATCCTACGCGTGACGCAGCAGGGGAGCCGGAACTAGGCACACTAAGCACACCTACACTAGGCAACACGGGGTAATAGGAACCAGTCACACTGGAGTCATCGACATACTGCACATACAAGGCAGAGCTAATCTCATCCATGTCCATATCAAATATCCTAACACCACGGCGGAGCAGACTATGCCAGTCGGGGAGGTCCGGTGCTGGGCCGAAGCAGAGACGAAACATGTCGTCTAGGCGACTGAAACAACGAGTGGGGGTATGACCGTTACCGCACACGAGGCCGCGGCGAGGACCGGTCTGGAGCTGGTACTGACAGTGCCCGTCACTCGCACCACCACCCGACGACACGCCGCGCGCACGACCACTGCGACCACCTCCACCACTGGCGCCAGGCCACACAAGCGTGAGACGGCCGACCCGCCGCTGCGACTGCTGCTGCTGCTACTGCGGTGCCTGCTGCTGCCGCTGCTGTAGCTGCTGCTCCGAGGCACCAGCCCCAGCGCCCTGGTCGGTACTACCAGCGGGCGAACCACCTCCACCCCCGCCGCCACCACCGCCTCCGCTACCGCCGCCGCGCCCAGCCTTGGGGCGGCGACCCTTACCCGGACGAAACTGCGCTGCGACAGCTGTCTCTAGAGCAGGGGCTGTCTTAGCGACAGCAGCAGAACCGTCAGAGTAAGTGCACTGAGCGGGGGCACAACCCTGAAAGATAGGGACCGGTGGAGTACCGCTAGACTAGGCGATTGAGCACTGACGAGTCTCTATAGCAAAGAGGGTGTCAACAAACTTAGTGAGGGTGAGGTCTGCGGGGTGGAGACTAAGGAAGTGGTCGCGGGCAGTAGCAAGGCGGTCAGAGAGGCGGGTGGCAAGCAGGTAGAGGGTAGAGCAGATAGGTGGCTGAAACACACTAAGCTGGGCCGCAGTGTAGGCAGCGCGCCAGGTCGACTCGAGCATGCGCAAGTGCGTGGCAAGGTCAGCGACAGTGGAGAAGGACGCGAGATCAGGAAAGAGCATGGGCAGGATCAGGCGACCGACAGAGGCAGAGGGCGTGGTGGAATGGCGTGCGACAACAGCCTCTAGGAACTCTTGCTTAGTCCTGAATGACCGAAAGTGGGGGCGCTCGGACAAGGGGAGGGTATGACTAATCACGAGCTGTGCGACAGCGTCACGCGCCAACAAGACAGCACGGGCAAGGGCATCAGCGGCAGCGGACTCACGGTCAGCAGATGTGGGGTCAGTGGGTAGAGCATCAGGGGGGTTAGGACAACGTAGCGTACCGTTGATGTGGACGGCCAGGGAGTGGCCATCTTGCCGCTGATCAGTTAGGTGACGGCGGAGGTCGAGAAGCCACGTGTCGAACTCGACCGGCTGACCCTCCGCGTCAAAGCGCAGCACCGAGTCCGCCATCATGGTCGCTGCAGCAGCGGACAGGTGGTAGTGGGCTGTATTGAGTGAAGGAGTGCGACAGGGAACAGTGGTGAGCTGTGCAGTGTGGTGCAGTGCGGCAGAGAAAGTACGGTGGATTGCGGTGCAGTGCGGTGGGAGGGGCCGACGTGGGTGCAAGGCGACGGAGCAGCGGGCGGCTGAGCGTCGGGGCCGGCTAGACGGCTAGGCGCCAGGGCCGTAGGGCGGCTAGGGGACGGGGCCGCGTGGCGGATAGGTGACAGGGTCGCGGGCAGCTGGGCGTCGGGGCCGGATAGGCGACTAGGAGACGAGGCCGCAGGCGGCTGGGCGATGAGGCCGGCGAGGCAGCTAGACGACGGGGTCGCGGGGCGGCTAGAGAATGGGGCTGCGGGCGGATAGGCGACGAGGCTGGCTAGGCGGCTAGGCGGCGGGGCCGCTAGGCGGCCAGGTGACGGGCTAGGCGATGAGGCCGCGAGCGGCTAGGCGACGGGGCCGCGGGGCCGCTGGGAGACGGGGCCGCGGGGCCGCTGGTTGGCGGGGCTGCGGAGCCGCTAGGTGATGGGGCCGCTGGGCCGCTAGGGGACGAGGCCGCAGGGCCGCTAGGCGACGGGGCCGCGGGGCCGCTAGGCGACGGGGCCGCGGGGCCGCTAGTCGACGAGGCCGCGGGGCAGCTAGGCGACGGGGCCGCGGGGCCGCGGGGCAACGGGGCCGCGTCTCGGCTGGGCGACGGGGCCGCGGGGCCGCTAGGTGACGGGGCCACTGGGTGACGGGGCCGCGGGTCTGCTGGGTGACGGGGCCGTGGGGCCGCTGGGTGACGGGGCCGCGGGGCCGCTGGGTGACGGGGCCGTGGGGCCGCTTGGTGACAGGACCGCAGGGCCGTTGGGTAACGGGGCTGCGGGGCCGCTGGGTAACGGGGCCGCGGGCCGCCAGGTGACGGGGCCGCGGGGCCGCCAGGTGACGGGGCCACGAGGCCGCACGGCCGCTAGATGACGGGGCCGACGAGATGACTCGGACCTACGGTGGAAGCGCTGGTGGGTGCGGGGGACCTAACCTACTCATGATACCATATCAAACTGAACGAATGATTTAGAATAGGAGGATACAATGATATATAGCCTAGGGTGCTGTACTCTCTATGGCCTGACCCTATGTAGTCTACATAACATACACACATATGTTTGACAGTACCCTCTACAGTAGGTTCCATTAACACCTACCAAGCCTACAATTATATATAAGATATAGTTTAACACACCCCCTAGGCTTGGTAGCCGAAAGCACACCACACACACAGCACACTAAGCCACACACCCTCTAGCACCCCCATACTCAGTAGCAGCGACGTCTACTCCCGCATGGTCAACCCCACGGTGCGTGAGCCGAGGCGACGATGACGCCGTCACGCCGCCACGGCTCGACGTCGACGACGCCGCCACGGCTTGACGTCGACGCCACGACGGCGCGACGCCACGGCAACGCATCAAGACGGTCGCGTCAGCACGACGCGGCCGGCGACACGACGACGCCGCCACAGCAGCACGATGCGGCCGCCATGGCAGCGGAGAGAGAAAGGGCGAGTACGCTGCAGAAGCGTGGGGAGCAGGCCCGAGAGGGGCAACCTGCTTTGGTACCATGTTAGAAACTAATCTAGGTAGGAAGAGGAAGCCATGGAATGGCGAGAGGTTTTAGAAAGGAGAAAAAATCGAGAGAGAAGAGAGAGGGATACAAGGAGGGAGTTGTACCCTCTACAGTAGGTTCCAGTAACACCTACCAAGCCTACAATTATATATAAGATGTAATTTAACAACAGGCTCCGTTTTAGGTGTGAGAATCTTGCAACCCTAGTGATGGGCAGGGCCCAAAATTGGACTTGGGCCACCCTTTGAAAACAGGGTCGCCCCATCAAAACACACTGTCACACAGGGTACCTAACTCCAGTAGTCTGATTTTTCAGGGTAAACATTTTGCAGCTCTGTTTACACAGGGTATATTTAAAACCACCCTGTTCTTTATTGCTATCTGCATTGCTATTTAAAGCCATTGACTACAAATAGCGAAAGTGGTTTTGAACTTCGGATGGACAGGAGCTTGGGTTATGTTGCTGGCTTGACGAAATGTACAGTGCGACACGTTTGATGTACTTGCGACTCAAGCGAGTTGCGCGTAGGGGGCGAAATTGTAGGGGGGGGCGAATGGAAGTTGCAAGAGACGGAAAGGAATCAGTGGGTGGCAGATTTGGTGAAGGGCTAATGAACGCTCTCTCACACACACCCTCCAGCACACATAGGCAGAAACATTTGAAGGTACAATCGGTCCCCTCACACCTCCTCCAGTAGAGTTCGGAGGAAATTTGGCTAAGGGCCTATTAGCACCCTCCCTCACACAGCTCCCAACACACATTGAACGCTGATGTTGGCGAAGGGCCAGTTAGCGCCCTCACAAAGCCCCCAGCACGCATCGAGCGCTGATTTCGTCTAAGGGCCAGTTAGCGCCCTCACAGAGTCTCCACCTGTGATTTCCCTCACGCATCTGGCTCTGATTTTGGCTGGCCAGACAGCGCATTAAGGGTAGTTGCCTTGCTGCTCTGTTTCATCAGGGCTGGAGGGTCGCAAACCCTGGTTTTCGAAGGGTAAAAAAACTGCTACACTTTTTGAATCAGGGTTATAGAATCGCAAACCCTGAAAAATCAGCCTAACTAAAAAAACTACCCTGAAAATCAGATTAATTAGGGCATTTTACTCTGATATTTTGGGCCCTGGTGATGGGACAAGTTACCAGGGCTCAAAATTGGTTTAGGGGCACCCTTAATAATTAGTGTACCGAAAAAAATTACCCTGTCTCAGGGTGAAATTTTTGTCACCCTTTGAAAATCCGAGTAAATGTGTAAATCACGACGAGTACCCTAAATGTACAGGGTACTAAATTTATCACCCTGTCCACTGCACAGTAACTTGTTGCAATTTTCCAGATTTCTTAGCGTGTGTGAGGGACATTATCGGTCCTTCACTAAAATCACGCAGGAAGTCAGAGGCGAGCCGGAGCACGTGTGAGGGCATGGTACATGGGTTGCGCTTTGCGTCGAGACCGCAATCCGGGTTGCGCCACTGGCAAAATAGCCCAACTAAATTCAGTCCAACCCATCTTTCACACGCCGTGTGAGGTTCGGCGAGCTCGGTAACCAGACAGGATTGCTCAACCTCGACTGGTTGCGCAACCCATGTACTGGGCGTAACTGTCCCTTAACCAAAATGATGCACGTTCTGTAGTCCGAGGCGGGCTGGAGCAGGTGTGAGGCGTGACTGAACCTTAGCCAAAATTACGCATGCAGTCCGACGCGAACTGGAGCAGGTGTGAGGGGACTGATTGGCCCTTAGACAAAATCATGCATGCAGTCCGACGCGAGTTGGAGCAGGTGTGAGGGGACTGACCGGCCCTTCGACAAAATCAAAGATGCAGTGCGACACGAACTGGAACAGGTGTGATGGGCTTGATTGGCCCTTCGCCAAAATCACACATGCATTGCGACGCGAGCTGGAAGTACTCTTACTGTTCTTCTGGTCGTTCTTCCGTTTCAGTGTGATTTCGGCGACACATGGCCGTTCTTCTGTTTCAGTGTGATTTCGGCGACACCCTATCTGGTCAGGGTAGAACTGGAAGTACTCTTATTGCAGCAGGGTAAAAACAATCTTACATTTTTTTACTAAGGGTCACGAAAAAAATGCCCTTACAAAATTAGGGTGATCATGAAAAAGCGGTCGTTGGCAAGGGCAATCAGGGTGAAACACCCTTCAAATTTGAAGCCTGCAGGTTACCCGACAATTTGGCTGAACAGACGCGCCACTCCAGCCCTAATTAAATGCAAAATTGTGGGTATTGCAGCCCGAGAAGTGTACAGGCACATTTTGCCTGGCGTTTTGGCTGGAGGATACATGGACGAACCGCAAAAACATTTCGACTGTCCGACTTGTAAAAAATATCTAATTAGAGCACTTTCCTAGGCAACAGCTTCCACCGCCCATGATTTTTTTTCTAGCGGGGGGGGGGGGGGGGGGGGAGGAGGGATGGATGGAGGGCACGGAAGTGCACAACGGTTGCCCTGCATGGTGTTATA
Organism: Closterium sp. NIES-67; assembly: GCA_027943415.1. Lineage (NCBI taxonomy): Eukaryota > Viridiplantae > Streptophyta > Zygnematophyceae > Desmidiales > Closteriaceae > Closterium > Closterium sp. NIES-67. The sequence goes on along the minus strand of BQMB01001398.1, from coordinate 933,370 downwards.
TATGAGCGAACAACGCACGCGCGGTCCCCCTAGGAAGCAATTTTCTACGCATGTCGACTCAAGGGCGGGCGAGTGCGCAGTTCTGGAATGGGCACCGATGCAGTGCGCCAGATGTGCAGGCCGGCTGAGAGCGTCTGCTTTGTTTTTGTGGCCGGGCTTGTACACGATGTCGTAATGGAAGTGCGTCTCGAGGAAGTCAATCCATCGGACCTTCTACCGGGAGAGGTTTGGCTGTGTCTTGAAATATTTCAGATTGCAGTGGTCACTGTAGATAGTTGTTTTTTGTCCTTCGATGTAGCATCTCCACGTTTTGAAGGTGATAATAATAGCAAGGGCTTCGTTTTCGTGTATCGGGTAGTTTAGTTCTGCCCCATGCAATTTTTTGCTGAGGTAGGCGATTGGTTGCAGTCCATTCCCCTAGTCTTACATCAAGACTGCTCCCACTGCATGGTCGCTAGTATCAGCTTCGATGACGTAGTCACGTTCGGGGTCTGGCAAGATAAGTACGGGTGCGGACGTGAGTGCTTGTTTCAGCTGCTCCACGACAACCTCATGTTTTCATTATCACTTATGGGGCGTGCTCTTCTTCAGCAGATTCGTGAGTGGTGGGGTGATTCTCGCGTACTGTGACACGAACCTGCTGTAATAGTTAGCAAAGCCTAGGAACTGCTGCAACTCGTTCACGTTCTCGGGTGTCTTGCACGTGCATACGGCTTCGATTTTCTTGGGGTCGACGTGATCTCCTTGAGCGCTCACCATGTGTCCTAAGAATTGGACCTTCTCGAGGGTGAATTCGCTCTTGGACAATTTGACGTAGAATCATTCTCGTCGAAGAATGTCGAAGACGCATCGCAAGTGTTCGACGTATTGGTTCATGTCACACGAGTAGATGAGGATGTCCTCCAGGTACATCACCACACATATGTCCAAGAGTGGGCGTAGAATGTGGTTCATTTCGGCTTGGAACATTGCCGGTGCGTTGGTGAGTTCAAACGGCATTACCAGATACTCGTACGACCCGTACCGTGTTCGGAAGGCAGTTCTGTGGATGGAATTGTCCGCCATTCATATATGCCAGTATTCGGACCACAGATCTAGTTTGGAAAATACCGTCGCTCCCCAAAGCTGGTCAAGCAAGTCATCGATTCGTGGAATCGAGTATTTGTTCTTGATGGTCTGCTTGTTGAGAGCTCGGTAATCGATGCATATGCGCGGGCTCCCGTCCGGTTTCGGTGTGAAGAGTACTGGGGCACCGTATGGTGAAGTGGATGGTTGGATGAGTCCTTTGGCGAGGAGATACTCGATTTGTTTCTTCATGTCGGCTAGCTCTGTGGGGCTGAGCCAATATGGTGCTCGAAAGGTCGGCTTCGAACGTGGTTCTTCCATGATCTCCAGTTGGTGCGTTCAGTATGGCGGTAGCTCGTTCGAAAGGTCGTCGGGAAGAATGTCTTGGAACTCCTTCAGTAATTCCTTGATTTTTTCTGCAGTTTCCGAGGTTTTCATAGGGTCATAGGGTACATCCCAATATTTCGTACACACCTTTTCATTACTCTTTACTCCTGAGCTGGCAGCTGGCCGAGGTTGCTTGGAGAAAGGCTCTTCTCCAGGGTCTGGAGTTTCCTTGGCGAATGTGTGCGTCGTTGATGCCGAAGTTGCTGAGCTGGATGCATCAGGAGGAGGAGTTTGGGTTTGCAGCTTCTTGTAGACCCCCAGCTTCCTCTTGAGCAACTTCAGCTCCACCGGCGTCTTCCTTGGGGAACGGGTAATTGTTGTGGGCTGGTGCCGGGATAATACGTTGACTCTGTGGAAAGGTCGGATACTTTCCACACTCCTTATTTTTTTCCCCAAGTTATCCGGTTCCTGTACGATCTCCACAATCTTCTGCTTCTTCTGGAGTCCCTCTCGAAATTTCTCCAAGGCTCTAGCCCCTCGAGAGTTATAAGTTTTCATTCAAGCATCTTTATAAGATATCTTTAACGAATCCTTATAATTTCTTGGGTCTTCTAGGAATTTCCCTATCTCGGCAGAGTCATATTTCGTGGAGTCTGATTTTTCCTCGGCGATTTTCCCTGGTGAAGACTGGTCGTGGGGTGGAGATTTTCCCCCAAAATTTCCTCCTGCTCGCGTCGAATTAGCTTTGTTGAAGTTGATTTTTCGGAATCCCACGGCCGCTTTCGTATATTTTCCTTTTCGCCAGCTAGATCCGCAATCACTGGCGATTCCTGTTTTAGTCTTCTGATTGGCCGAAGAATTTCCGCCACTGTTGTGTGCCCGATACTCTGGTCTTTTTCGGACGTGGCCGCCCATCAAACCCGTTGATTTCCATTGGGTCGGTGAACGTGGGGTGAGCCGGGCGATCGTCCTGTCGCGCACTGGTGACGTGCGCCCGTCGTGTTCCGTCGTTGACCATGTCAAACCGCTCCGCTGCAGATACGATGTCACTGTAGCTCACGTAATTTGTCGCTGCTACCTGTCGTTTGACTTTGGTCTTCAGCCCGGCGAGATACGATTGTACTTTTTCCCCTTCGGTCAGGTTGGGAATGCGGTTATAAAATTCTTCCATCGGCTGCGTGTACAACGTGACACTCCTGAACTGTCGATGGCGATGATTTTTTCCCGGGCAAGGAAACCCAAATTTATCGGCTCGAAACGTGGATCGAATGGCTCAGGTGGGCACGGCTTCGGAGCCTCGAGAAACTGTTGCGACTACTGCGGCGTCGCCGTTGTCGTTTCGTGCTGCGCAACGGCGAGTCGAGTTACTCGCTCAAACTCGTTTCACCAAGCTTTACGGTCGGCTGGCATCTCCTCCTGTAGGGTGGCGATGCGCGCGAAGAGCTCCTGGGTAACCTCCGCGTTGTCGAAGTTCGCCATCCAGTTCAAAATACGTGTGGAGGGGTTAATTAAAAAAAGGCGGAGCTGGTGCTTACTTGAATCGGCGCCGAATTTGTCACCCCCGACGGTTTTTCGAGGCCGGTTTACCCGCTGCTGTTGCTTAGCTGAGCGCTGCCGAGTGAGAAAAGCTCTGACTACCAAGTGTCACAGGATCGAACGTGTTGAGGAAAAGTTTCACTATGGATCGACACAAGGCGCTTTTATACTTTCAAGGTACATCAGGTAACCACGTTTATCCTATCCAAAGGGAATAGACCCTTCTAGAAAGAGAATCACCTTGCGTATAGCCACGCGAGGCTATTGGATTTAAGGGATTACGACAGGATTACACTAGATATAGCGCGCCAGTACATCCCTAGCCTGGTCGGTGTTATAATTATAATAATTGGATAAGCCAAAGGATAATGGAAAATGAGGAATAGGAACCTATAGGAGATGAGATAATGATAAAATGAATCAGGATAGAAAGAAGAATGAGATGAGGAGAAAGATGGAAATGAGAAAGGAGTGTAACGGCGAATGGCTACCATGGCTCCAGTAACTAGGTGACGTGCACTTTCCGTCATGCTTTGGGATGTCAGTAACTTGACATGTCAAAATCCAAATACAAGCTTTGGGATGTCGATGGAGCGGCACGGGAGGCCTCTCCTGCACCTCCACCTCCAACCCGCCCATAATGCTGTGCGACCATGAGAGGTGGTCTCAGCATTCCACACGGCCATTTGACTAGTTTGGAGACGACCACTTCACTCCATCACGTAGAGCCCTCGACCGATTAGCACAGCCCCGTGGACTCGCAAGCCATGGCCAACTGCCAGGAGGACATCCCCCCCCTCCCCTCCCCCCCCTCCCCTCCCAAGCCGCCAGACGCGATGGACGTCCCAGACGACGAGCCCACCGACAAGGCGAATGCGGCGGTTCCGGAGGAGGCGCCCTCTGCCGCCGCGCTGGCCGCGACTACCAAATCTCCCTGACAGTAGGAGAGGCACGAGGAGGTCGAGCAATTGGACCAGGACGAGGAGGAGGACGAGGAGGTGATGGCCATGCCACACGAGTTTGGACGAGAGCTGGCGATGGATGTTCGCCGCCTCATGGGCAATGATACGAGGACGACACGGATTGAGCTTGCGAGGAGGATGATCGAGATACTAGAGGAGAGCACGACACGGAAGCAGTACCTCTGCCACATTGCCGAGTACAAGAGGTGGTGCGCGATGTACCTGCCGACAAGCGCAACTCACGGCTAGCCGAAGGATGCCATCGTGCCGACACCTGACAAGGTTGGGTCCTACCTTTGCATTGATATGGGCCGGTGATGGGACCGAGTCCGTGCCGTCGACAGCTGGCAGCAGGGCCCTCGAGCCACCCCCACCGCCTGAAGGCATTCATTTGCTACCTCCATCAAATGACGCTCGACGACGCCGAGCGGCTGGAGAGGGAGAACCCGCAGGAGAGGATCCACGAGCTGCAGAGAAGCCTCACGGTCTCCATGCTCATGCAGCGCCTCAAGGGACTCACACTCCTTTGCAACGTCGAGGCCATCCTCTATGGGCTGTAGCCGAGTGACCTCTTGTACGACGTGGTGGAGGCTCGAATGCTCGTCCGGCACATGGTCCGCGACCGTTGGCGGGTTGCTCGCGAGCAGGCCTTAGTTGGTCGCGCATCTGGACGCGTGTTCCCTCTGCACGAGTGAGTTTTGTTGCCTAGACTAGTAGCTTGTAAGTGATCACGTGTTGTCTTTGTACCAACATTAATGTGCATAACAATTTCCGCCAAAAAGACTCGCAACCATCGTGTCTAACGTATCCTATTCCACTCAACTATTGCCGTGCAAACCCTTGATCCAGGACATGCGCTGACCTCCAGCGAGCAACCATGGCTGACACCTACATGCCAAACCAACTCAAGTGCATTGCCACCTCGAGGCTTGGTACCGCAATCACCTCGTCTTTTCGCTGCAGAGTGAGGAGCAGGGACCCACGCTGAGCCAGTGGTTCAAGGGTCTGTAGAGGGCGTGCGAGGTAGAGATCACAAAGGCGCACATGAGTTGGCTGACCAAGGCATGCCGCACTACGAGATCGCCATCCTCGGCCACTGAAGCCTGCACAAGATGCATCAGGCCTACATCACGACAATCCCACGACCCGTCATCCACGCTAAGGCCGGCTTCACGGGCCAGAAGGGTGACTCCTACATCGGCCGCAACACAGTGAAGTTGGACAATGACCTCAAGCAGCTGCTGCGTGACAACATATTTCCCCTTGCCAACGAAGCGCTGGCATAGGTAAGGCGCTTCCTCTTGATGTAGCGCCTCCTCTATGATTTCGACCCTGCCTAGTAGCCCTGAACCATGCAGCATTTGTAACTCGTGCATGTGAGCAGGAAAGGAGGAGCAATGCCGACCGCGTAGGGGAGGAACGCGACGCGGCGGCCGTGCACTTCCTGGAGTCGCAAATCATGGGCAGGCGGATCATAGCCGAGGACCTCGCCATGATGATGCGCGACTTCCCGTGGCATCCCTACATGGGGGCGAGCAACCTCCGGCGCCACAAGATCTTCTGCGACTGGGCCAGCCTGGTCCAGAGGCACGATGCTGAGGGCATCGCCAAACGGAAGAACCCAACGCCAACCTAGGAGGGGGTGAGTTTACCAACCAGGGGGTTGTTTGTATCCGCAGACCTGGCGGCTGACCATGCGGTCGTCTGCGACCAAGAGGCAGCCACCCGGATGTCATATGCTCAAACAAAACCTGTTCGCCTGTCATGTTGTTTTCGTCACAGGAGTCCGGCGCCCGCATGGAGGCAGAGCACCAGGTGGCCAGCCTTACCGTCATGGTTTCTCGGGAGCGCCGCGAAGCCGCGGCTGTCTCCATCAGCCTAGAGCGGGTGCTCCATCGCCTGAGGTTGTCGGGGGAGAGAGTAGCGGTCCGAGCGGCTGTCATCCAAAAGAAGGATGCCGCCATCAAGAAGCTACAGGAGGAGCTCGCTGCCGCAACCGTGGCAGCCCCCAAGGAGGACGTGCAGTTGCCGCGTCCGCTCGGCAGGCAAGCAAACAATCACGAACAGTAACTAGTCATGTCACGCAAATAGTCACGATACACTTCGAACAGATACATTACGAATAGATACTTCATAGACTTTACGTATGCATGTATTACTCATTACTATTATCCTTGTCATTTATGACATTTCCAATACAATGAGTAAAGTCCTCCGCTAACTTTTTACTCTTGGTTCCACGAAATCTAGATCCTGGCCATCCTAAACACGTGGTTCATTTCAACATGGTACTATGAGCAAGTAGAGTTACTGGAACAACATCTCTGAATAACGCAATGAACTAGAATGAGTGACACAGTGTGGTTTTGTCCTAAGGATTTGTACTCTCTATAAGCATGCACCTATCTAGCCTATAACATATACAAATATATGTTAACACACCCCCTAGGCTAAACAAAGGGCCATGAATAGCAGAGACACGCAACTCAAGGTGGCACTACTAGTCCAACCTCTGAGGCAAGGGTTTGAAGAATAGTCAGTAGGAGTACAAAGAAAAAAGAGTAACTCAAGGAGGCAAAACTAGTCCAGCCACTGGAACAGGAGACACAAGGCCAGTCAAGGCAATATAAGATATAGTACACAAAAAAGGTCCTAGAAGGTGAGAAGCAACAAGAACAAGACCAAGTTGTACACAATGCCGCTGATGATCTTTAGGCGCAAGCACCATAGTCAAGATATCAGCTGTGTTGACACCGGAGGCCAAGTGTACTACACTGGCCTGGAGGCCCTACTATACCTCGCACATGGGGAAGTACCGCAGCTGGATGTGCTTCGCTCTGCCCTCCAATCGAGGCTCTTGACACAGGAGGACCATGGCCCTATTGTCAACGTACAGGACCAGGGCAGAGCTAGGCCGCTCACCTAAGTTTGTGGGCAAGAAAGTAAGCCAGCGGAGGTCTTGTGCCACCATGGTACCAGCGTAGATCTCACCCTCACAGCTTGACTGGGCAACAGACGACGAACAGGTGGACCTCCACAAGATAGCGCCTGCACCAAGGCTAATGCACTAGCCCTGGGAGGACCGGAGCATCTCAGCGTCGTTTGCCCACGAAGCGTCTGTGTGCCCTGTACGGACCACTTGCCTGCGTCCTCCTAGCACTAGTCCCATGCTCGATGTACTTTCTAGATAATGCAAAACCCTCTTAGCAGTCGACAGGTGCTGTAGTTGGTATTTGCCTGTGGCCACAAAGCGAGCTAGGATGCTGAGAGGGTATGCGAGATCTGGACGAGTGCAAGTCATCAGGTACATGAGGCAACCCACGAGCTCTGCATACAGATCACTAGGCTCTACAGACTCCTCAAGGACTGGAGCTAAGAGCCTGTGATCTACTGGCAGAGGTGTGGGCTATGAAGACCGAACCTTTGAAGGACCTGGCGCACCAAGTGGGACTCTATAAGAGTGATGGTGTGCGCTGCTATGTCCTTGGAGATCTGCAAGCCAAGGTAGCAACACATCTGTCCTAGGTCAGTGCAGGTGTGTCTCCTGAGGAGCTCAGCCTTCACGGAGGCTAGTGCGTTTCTATCTGCAGTAGGAATGACCAGATCGTCTACGTAGACAAGGATGTAGAACGGGGTCTGGACTGAACGAGTGAAGAGCGAGGGGTCTGCAGATGACGGGAAGAACTGGAGGTCAGCTAATGTAGCAGACAGCGTGTCGTACCACTCACGGGGCGCCTCTCGCAGGAAATAAACCGGGCGCCGGAGGATCCACTCGGTACCAGGGGCGAAGGTGCGGGTGAAGCCTAGCGGGCGGCACAGGTAGACTTGCTCGTGCAGACTGCCCTGGAGAAACGATGTGAAGAAGTCGAGGGAGTGCAGCTCGTAGTAAGGCTGTGCTGCTGCGTCTAGCAGTGCCCAAAGAGTGGTCATCTTTGGGGTTGGGGTGAAGGTCTGAAAGAAGTCAACACCCTCGTGCTGGCTGAAGCCTCCAGCAACGTAGCGCGCCTTGAACATCGGCGGCTCTCCAGGAGGGCGCTTCACCTTGAAGAGCCACCGGCCATCGACTACGTTCACCCCAGATGGTGGAACTTCGTCGGCGTAGGTGCTGGTGGATTTCCAAGATGCCATCGCTGCGTCCATGGCGGCTATCCAATGAGAGGCCCAGGGTCCCGAGGTCGCCTCAGCGTAAGTGTGAGGGGTCGGGATGTCAAGGGCGTCTGGGTTACCCTTAGGAACTAGCAGCATGGAAAGGAGATGGGGAGCGGCCTTGGACACAAAAGCGAGCTGGTACTGCCTGTCCTCTAGAACGTCATTGCCAAGGGCAGGTGCACCCCCGATGGACGGAGGATGGGCAGGGTCAGAAACCAGAGCGGTGGCTTAGTCAAGGCGGTGGGTAGAGGCAAAGACAGCAACGGCAACGGCAAGAGCGTCAAGACTGGAGACAGGAACAAACGGGTCGGTAACTGGAGAAGCGATAACGCGAGGGACAAGCGGACTAGCGGTACAGAGGAAGTTAGAGAGAGGAGGAGGGGAGACAACAAGTGACGACTGCGGAGGCCATGGTAGAAGGGGAGCACGAGTTGTGTGAGAACAGAGCAACATAGGGTGAGAGCGCTGAACAGGAGAGACAGGACGAGCACGAGAGGCACGGTGAGACCACGAGCGGGAGGGGGGGTCGGGTCAAGAGACAAGGGAGGAGACACAGCAGGAGAACGAGGGGGGAAACGAGCCGTGGACAAGTCCGGAGGAGGAAACACAGGGTCGTAGACAGGCAAGGGAGGCGGCGGCTGGGGAGGCGCAGGTGTGCAGTCGGGGGAAGGAAGAATGAGGAATCGAAGGGCGGACATCGGCGACGATTGCTGCTGCTGCTGCTGCTTCTCCACGCCAACACCAGAACCTCTAGCTGCACCACGATTACCTTCAGGACACTCCACGCCAACACCCTCAGAACGAGAAACCTCTCTAGCACCCGTGCCACCCTCAGGACCGCTAGGACAAGCCACGGCAGTACCCCCAGGATGAGCACCCTCCTCAACGCCTGCACCCCCAGAGCTCTCGAACCTCTGCGGCGGCGGCTGCTGCAGCGGTGGTGGCGACGGCGGTTACTGCTGCGGCGGCGACGGCGGCGGCCGCTACAGCGGCGATAGTGACTGTGGCTGCGGTGGTGGAGGAGGAGCAACCAGGGTAGAGACAAGCGGCAAGCCCGGAGCCGTAGGGCCCCCAGAGTCAGCCGACTCCTCCACCGGGACGACCGACGGAAGGGGAGTGACGGGGAGGGAGAGGAGCAGGGGCTACTGGGGGAGTGGGGACCACGAACAGGGGCGGGGAAACCGGGAGACCGCGGTGAGGAAAGCAGGTATCGAAGGAGACAAGACTCGTCAAAAGTGACGTCGTGAGAGTGAAATAAACGGTGAGACGGCGGGTGGTAAAAGTGTTTGTAAGACGCGTTTGGGGGGAAGCCAAGGAAGACTCATGGGACAGTGCGGGCCGTGAGCTTATCCATACCAAAGGCACGAACGTGAGCAAGGCAGCTCCAGAGGTGGAACGCAGACGCGTCATCAGGGGACCCGGTCTAGATAAGGGTCGGCGCAACCTGCGGTCGCTGGGAGTGTGGCCATTCGTTAAGCTGGTGAGCGGCGTAACGAACAGCAAACGGCCACAGAAAATGGGGTGCACCGGCATGGATCATGGAGGTATGAACCAGCCCCATGACCAAATCGATGCATCGCTCAGTGACCCTATTTTGCTGCGGGGAGTCCGACAGGGTGTACGACTGGGTGATGCCCTCCGCACAACAAAAATGGCCAAGCCGACCAGAGGTGAACTTACCGCCACGATCGGAGTGAAGACACAGCACAGGGAGGCCGCAGTGGACTCCGCTCCTGGGACGGGGTGGTGTAATACGTGTAGTCGTCGACGAGCACTAGAAAGTAGCACTCTCGACGCGGCCCAGGGACAGGGGCTGGGCCCCAGAAGTCCAGGTACAGGGTCTAGAGTGGCGCAGAGGTAGGGGGAAGCAAGGAGGAGTGAGGGGTATGGCGCAGCCGGCCGTCGAAGCAGGGCGTGCACAGCGGCTCAAGCAAGGGTGGGAGGGCAAGGAGCGACACAAGGAGACCTAAGACAAGACCGTGCTAGGACATGTGATGCAGACTTGGGAGTGCAGGATTAACCTAAGCGGTGGTGTCAAAGCACCGACGGGTGGGTGAGTGATCGAGAGGAGCAAGCCGCAGCGACCTGGGTAGACGTAGGCACCTAGGGGGACGCCCCTACCGGGGGGGACGCGTTGTCAAGTGTAAACAGGCGAGGCACCGGATCTTGGGGAAACATGGTCAGTGGGGCACCAGTGGCGGCCTCGGTACAGACCACGTACAGCTCGTGTTTAGGGAACGTAGTGGTGACGCTGAGGTTCTGAAGACAGCCAACACCAACTTGGTTCCTCGAGAACGAGGGGACGTGCAAGCCTGTAAGGGAGCCTGAGGGAACCGACGGACAGGGAAGGTTAGTGGAGCTAGGTGCAACTACCGGACCTGAGGATGGGTCAGCAAGCACTATAGTGGCAGGGGCGGCAAGCGGCGTGAGCGTAGTGTGGTCGCGAAAGAAGCAGGTGGATGCACCCGAGTCTAGAGTGAAAGAGAGCGCAGTGGTGGCATCCGAAGGTGGAGGAGCTAGAGTGGAGCCAAGGCTAAACAAGGTAGGTGGTCCTACGCTTGACGCAGCAGGGGAACCTAGGCTACACACTGTGGACACACCTACACTATACAACACAGGGTAATAGGGTCCAGTCACACGAGAGTCATCAGCATACATTATATGAATAGAAGACCTAAAGTGATCCATATCCAGCTCTAAGACAGGGACAAGGTGACGCACCAAGCTGTACCAGTCGGGGGGGTCCGACGAGGGGCTGCAGCGCAGACGGGAGAGGTCGTCTAGGAGGCTGTGTGACCGGGACGGTCACAGACGGTGCCGCGGCGGGGGCAGGACTGAAGCTGGTACTGGCAGGTGACCATACTGGAGCCGCCACCTGACATCGAGCTGTGCCCTCCACCACCACTAGCACCGACAGTCCACCACGGGGGCGGGGGTCCCCACAGCGATTGCTGCTGCTGCCGCTGCTGCTACTGAGGTTGCTGCTATTGCTGCTGCTGTTGCTGCTGGTGCTGCTGCTACTGCTGCTGAGGCTGATAATGTTGCTGCTGCACCAGGGCATCAGCCCCGGTCCCCTTGTCTGCACCACCATCCCCTCCACCACCGCCGCCACCTTCGCCACCTCCGCCACCCCCACCACCCTTCCCGCCGTCACACCCCGCCCGACGTCCCCTACCCTTATGAGCCTGCGCTGAGGCCGCCGCGGCGGTCTCAGCAGCAGGGGCAGTCTCAGCAACAGTGGCAAAGACGTCAAAGTAAGTGCACTGGGAGGGAGCATATCCCTGGAAGATAGGGACCGCTACAGTACCGCTCGACTGAGCGATAGTGCACTGGTGGGTCTCTATCGCAGTCAGGGCGGTGACAAAGGCAGGAAGGGTGAGGTCACCTGGGTGCTGACTATGGAAGTGGTCGAGGCAGTGGCAAGGCGATCAGAAAGGCATTTGGCAAGGAGGTAAAGGGTAGCGTAGAGGGGAAAAGGGAATGCAGTGAGCTGGGCCTCAGTGTTAGCAGCGCGGTAACTAGACTCAAGTGTGCGCAGATGAGTGGCAAGGTCAGCGACAGTGGGGAAGGACACAAGATTCAAGAACAACATGGGGAGGATTAGACGGTCGGCTGAGGTGGAGGAGGGAGTGGAATAGTGCACGATGATTGCATCTAAGCATTCCTTTGCATTGGCTTCTGCAGTAAAGTGGGGACGCTCAGACAGGGGGAGGGCGTGACTACTCGCAATCTGCGCTACCACGTCGCGTGGCTCCCAGAAAGCGCGGGCAAGTTCAGCAGCGGCAAAGACCTCACGCTCAGCAGACGTGGGAGCATTAAGGAGGGCAGCAGGCGCGGTGGGGCAGGGAAGCTTACCGTCAACAAGGACGTCCAGGGAGTAGCCGTCCTGACGCCGACATGTAAGCTGACGGCGGCGGTCAATGAGCAACGCCTCAACTTCGATCGACTGACCCTCCGCGTCTAGGCAGAGCACAGCGTCCGCCATCACCACGGCCGCATCAGCTGACAACGGCACAGCTGCACGGCGGCCCAGCGGCATGGTGGCACGGCGACACAGCGATACGGCAACACAGAGGCACGGCGACTCGGCGATACAGCGGTACGGCAGCACGGCGGCATGGCAGCACGGCAGCATGGCGGCACGGATACCATCGCAGAATAACGCAATGAACTAAAACGAGTAATACAGGGTGGTTTTGCCCTAAAGAGTTGTTCTCTCTAAAAGCATGCACCTATCTAGCCTATAACATATACAAATATATGTTGACACAACATCACCGTGGCCAACAATCAGACAATCGAAGCAACTGCAATCGGAGATGTAATACTAGAATCAGACAACACAGAAGTTTTACAAGTGCAGCTGATGGAAATTGGCATCTGTTTCGTCAGCACCGCCTGTTGAAGTATACTCTACAGAGTTAAGTTATGCATTCCCGATATAACACTTATACTGTACTAGTGTCGCGATACCTCATATGGAAGGACGCGCGTGATGACGTCAGCAATAGCGAGTCAACGCGTAAACAGTAGGTTCTTGCGTATAGTCACCCGAAGGGTCACGCCACTCTCAGTCACATGAACAGTCACTAGTCATGTTACGTGAATAGTCGCGATACACTACGAATAGGTACATCCGAATAGGTACTTCCTAGACTATAAATATGCATGTATCACTCGTTATTATTATCCTTGTCATTTCGGGCATTTCCAATACAAGGTGTAAATACTTCCGCTGACTTTTTCTCGTGGTTCCACCAACGCTAGATCGTGGCCACCCTAAACAAGTGGTTCACTTCTACATGGTATTATGAGCTGGTGGAGTTATAGGAAGCGATACAAGCTGATTTCGATTATGCCCTTAAACTTAAGTTATAGATCTATAATTATGTCAGCTGCTAAGACAGGAAATTCAACTACGAATTCTCCTACTTTTGGACCTTCTACAGTCCGTTATCCAGAGGCAAGGTTGACCAAAGATTAGGCGCGTTATTACAAGTATTTGCTTATGGCCTATACACTACTAGTGCGTAATCTCTCACCCGAAGAGTAGTTGGGAGTTCGGCGCTTCAAGCCTTCACTTGCTCTAGCCTTCTACACATGGGAATATCTGCGAAGGTTTCATCAAGCACAAGATTTAGTTTCACAGAGCAAGCTATTATGTCAACTTACAGCAATTTCGGGAGAAAAAACCGGCAGCTACATCAACAGGTGCATAAATCTTCGGGACCAGCTTCGGGACCAGCTTGCGCTACTCTGATGGTAGAGCAGCAGGACTTGGACCTGTACAACATGAAAGGAGGCAAAACCAAGAGTGGGTTAAGCTTCTATACAGGTGGACCAAGTCAAGGGGAGCAGACAAGAGGTGCATAAAATCAATCGGAGCAGACAAGAAATGGTGGAAAGGGATTATGCAAGTTCTGCAAACGAGCACGTCATTATATTGAAGAGTGTCAGAAACTTAAGAACGGGAATCGGGTGAAGTCGGGTGAAGCCGCCCCTGTCAAGACTATCTTGCCGCATTCAGCTTCTTCAACTCAACGTGAAAAAGGCAAAGCAATGATTAATTGCACGATTGGACCACATTGGTCTAGTGGTATACGCTACTAGAGTCGACGAGACAATGAAGACAACGACATTGACATGGAAGAAGTAGTAGCCAACCTACCTCCACGTCTTCACTCTCGTTAAGAAACTCCAAAACTAGTAGCCGTTGGTGAAGAAGAACCAAAGCGTACGGGTTTTCTTGATGGTTAAACGTGCAGCCATACGCCCACATCGCCAAGCATATGTATCCCGAGCATGTTAGCACTAGCATGACAACTATAATGAAGGAAAAATTGTCCTGATGTTTTGCATTAACTAGGGTTTTTTTGCTTTTCGACCACTGTACATCAAGTCTTAATGTTTAATGGTGGTACGCTTTAGGAGGGGCACATACTGGATATGGTCACAGTGCTATTATCCATAATAGTACACTGGATCTAACTTAGTGCCAAAAGATATACAAAGAGTACATTCAGACAATTGTTTCCCAAGACAAATAGCAAACTTCCTAATAGCGTTTCTAGTACCTAGTCCACCGACTCTTGGCCTTGATCACCACCCGCACCCTCCTAGGCATGTAATCTACGTAGTTAGTGCAAACCTTTGCAAAGATCTTCTCGCACTCTTCTTGGACCCACCCTTTCGCATAAGGGCGTGAGCACTAGGAAAAACGCGAACGATTTGAGCGTATGCAAGAGTATTGTACACGATTTCTAATTGAATGTGATCTCTTAGACTAACGACGTTGAGGTGTAACCAAAGATGCCATTAGCCGATTGGTCCCGTCTTTTCATGGGTCGTCTTCGTCATACCGTCATAGGGTAAAAGTACGAACATAATGGCAAAAAATAGCGTATCCGCCACGAAAATTAGGGTAACATAACACGGTCGACTGTGCACCCTTTCACTATTCGAGTCAAGTTAAGATCCACGGATCTCGTGACGATGCAGAAGTCGAAGAAGCCCCGACTGGTGGGGAAGAATATCCAGGTTGAGGTCTAGTGAGGAAGAGGGTCACTCGAGTGCTGCATACTCATGCTCTCCAAGCCATTCCAAGCCGAAGCATGCCAAATGGCCTGGAATGGCTTGGAGAGCATGAGTAAATTGCGCAGGAGTGACCCTTTTGCCTCACCAGACCTCACCTCAAGCATCCTTCTCGAACATTCGTGACTTCTTCGACTGCTGCATCGTGACGAGACCTGCAGATCCTAGCGTGATTCTAATAGTGCAAGGGTGTACAATCGACCGTGCTACGTTACCCTCAGTTTCACGGCGTATATGCTAGTTTTCGCCGCTCTGTTCGTGGTTTTACCCTACAGCAGTACGACGGAGACGACCCATGGAAAGACGGGACCAAGCAGCTATTGACATCTTTGGTCACACTTCAGCGTGACTAGTCTAAGAGATCATATTCAATCAGAAATCATGCACAATACTTTCGCATACGCTCAAATCCTTCGCGATTTTCCTAGTGCTCTCACCCCCATATATAAAAGGGTGGGTCCAAGAAGAGTGCGAGAAGATCCCTACAAAGGTTTACACTAACCTCGTAGATTACATGCCTAGGAGGGTGCGGGTGCTGATCAAGGCCAAGGGTCGGTGGGCTAGGTACTAGAAACGTTGTTCGGAAGTTTGCTCTTTGTCCTGGGAAACAATTGTCCGGATGAAGTCTTTGTATATCTTTTGGCACTAAGTTAGATCCAGTGTACTATTAAGGATAATAGCGCTGTGAACATATCCACTTTGTGCCCCTCCCAAAGCGTACCACCATTAAAGATTAAGACTTTATGTACAGTGGTTGGAAAGCAAAAAAACCCTAGTTAATGCAAAACATGCGGACAATTATTTCCGTCACCGTACTGCGGTCACCACATGGCTTCTTCAAGGCGCTATCTTCTCAACTGGCGAGACCTGCCAAAAGAAGAAAAGTACAACATGATGGTGGCCAACAATCAATTTATTGAAGCCACGAGAGTTGGAGATGTGATACTAGAGTCCGACGACACAAAAGTTTCACTTCACCTTAACAAGGTTCTCATCTCCTTAGGGCTCGGCTTCAACCTACTATCACAAGTGCAGTTGATGGAAAGCGGCATCTTTTTCGTTAGCACTGTCAACACGATGCTCACGGAGTTGTACCTGGGCGACAAGAAGGAAGACAAAAGTGATTTAGTCGGCATCGCAGTAATTACAGACGGCGTTTCCATTTTACGGTTTTCACCAGTGAAGGCATCTAGTGATAGTGAGAAGGATGTCTCACGCGCCCCTTGGCATTATCATTGGGAAACGGATCTTCAATGCCAAGACCATTGTGGTCTCAATGTCTTATGCATCATGCCTCAGCCTTCTCGCACCAACTCCCTCGACGAACCTGCAGCACAGCCAACAGAAGCAGCATCAGCAGCAGAAGAAACAATTCAAAGTACATGGGCATCTGGAGATGGAAACTGGGGTTACGAAAATCAAGAACTAACATATGCTACAGTCGAAGAACCTATGGGGGTTGAATGCACATGGGGCAAGAAAGAATCGTACCTAATGCTTGGGCGCGTCGCCGACACCTCGGCATACCTTGGGTTGAAACTGTAGAAGAAGCTGGGTTCATCCAGCCTTTCGGCACCGGCCGCTGCGTCAACTCTGCGCCAACGATTCATCTTTCACCGGCCTTCTTCCTTCACTCCAACTTGTACCTGCGTTCAAAGGGACATAGGACTACAGCAGAAATCTGGCACAAGCGGTTAGGTGATCCTCGCAAGAAGCTCTTAACAACTCAATTAAAGCCTCGGTTTTTGACAAGGACGCACTCCTTTTAACCAACAGCCAAGAGCTTCGCCTAGCAGTCATCAACTATCCTGTACCATCTGCCTCGGAGCTCACCTAAGTCACGCTCCGTTCCCGTCGCACTTTCCAAATGCTACTAAGTACTCACTTATGGATGTCGTTTTCAGCGACATACTCTTGGATAATTATGGATTACGAACTGCCAGCCGCCACCTTCCACTTCGCCAAGTGGACGTAAAAAATGTGTTTTTTACGCAGACGTCGATGCAGATATTTTCGTCGAACTGCCTCACACTTACGGTGACGGACTCCACATCTGCAAGTTACATAAGTCACTCTACGGCATCAAACAAGCTCCTCGCCTGTAGAAGCAACATCTTCACAAAGTGCTGATTTCACTCGACTTCATGCAGCTGCCCCACGATCCTGGAATGTACAAACTCGAATTTTGGAGGAATTACATTCTCCTAGTCGCCTACGTAGACGAATTACTGTACACCGGCTCTTGCAACAGACGTGTGGCGCGCATAGAGAAAATAATCCAAACGATTATTGAAGTGACTATTTCTCCAAACGTCACCCAATTTCTTGGGTTAAACGTCGACTGCGGCCCCGATGCCATCTCAATTTCTGCAGGCAAGTACGCAAAAACACTTGCGAAATAGTTCGCCATCGCTCCTATCGGCCTCACCATTCCATTTCGTCATATTTCGGCCGATCACACACTTGATATTACCCCACTTACCGCCTCAGAGCATCAGCTTTAGCAGTAGCAACTTGGGTGTCGTCTATTTGCGGCAGTTACATGCCGTCCCGATCTTGCCTACATCACGAGTCAGCTCGCAAAATTCCAGCCCCGAGTTGAACAAGAGAATATGGCCAATCTTAGTCGAGCCCTCCAATATTTCATTTCTACTCCAACAAATGGCATCAGCTACATGACAAACACTGCAACAAATTTTCGACTGAGTGGATACGTTGATGCGGATCACGCTGTTGACCCCAACACGTAACTTCAAGTTACTCTGCGACAACCAGAGCGCAATCAAGATTGCGAACAAGTCTGGCATTGTCAACACGACAACACACATTGCCCTCTGTTACTTCTTCGTCAAGGACGAAGTTGACAAAGGGAAGGTCATCCTGAAATACTGCCCTACAGAAGAAATGGCAGCTGATTTCTGACGAAGAAACTCCCACACGGCAAGTTTCAGTACTGCTCCAACCTGGTTGGAATCTGCAAATGCGGCGATACTTACCCAGAGACATACACTCAGGAATGAAGGGGAGTGTTGAAGTATACTCAATAGAGTTTACTTACGCATTCTAGATATAACACTTAGATACCTCATATAAAAGGATGCGAGTAGCGAGTCAACGCGTGATCAGTAGGTTCGTGCGTATAGTCACCCGAAGGGTCACTGCCAAGCCCCCAGAAGTCAGGAAAAATTTCTCGATTCAGGAAAAAAACAGGGAGTTTCTCGGTACTTACCCTGATCGTGCAGGGTTTTGTAAATGACACACCCTGTTTTTTCAGGCTTTTTGTAAGGGTAAATTCTGATCGCTCAGCAAGGTTTTTTAGCGAACCCTGAATTTCTCAGCATTGTAGCGGGTCTTAGTCCTTTCCAAAAGCGTGTCTAGGGGGGGCAGTCAAGAATTTCGAGGTTCTCCCCCCCCTCTTCCCCCACCCCCCGAGGCTGTGTGAGGGCGCTGATTGGCCCTTGGTAAAAAAAATCTCCGCGCTGTATGTTGGAGGAGGTCATGTGAGGGAGGTGTGCTGAGGACTGTGTGAGGGCAATTGCTGGCCCTTGGCTGAATTTTCTTGATGTGCGCCTGCCCTAGGGCTCTGCGAGGGAAGAGATTCCCTCCGCCCCTGCAATCTCGTCGCCTCCCCCCTTATTCAGCCCTTCCCCCCTCTCCCCCCCACCAATTGTCGTTTTCTGCCCGTCCCCCAATCCCGCCACACACGCGTGAATTCGCTACGAATTCCCAGCACCCCCAAAAACCAAGACTTGAACACACAAAATTCATGAACTATAACATGTATAGAAAGATTGAAAAATCAGTTTTTTTTTTAAGTAATTCTGATGGCTCATAATTTTTTTTTAGGGGAACCTGAAAATTCAGACTTTTCTGCAGGGAGAATCCTGATGGATCAGGAAGCCTCAAAACCAATCTAGGGCCCTGGACACTGCACTCTCAATCACACGAACAGTCACACGTCATGTCACGAACATTCGCGATACACTACGAACAGGTACATCAGAATAGGTACTTCCTATACTATAAATATGCATGTATTACTTATTATTATTATCCTTGTCATTTCAGACATTTCCAATAGAAGGTGTAAAGTCTTCCGCTGACTATTACTCGTGGCCACCCTAAACACGTGGTTCACTTCTACACTGCCAACACAATGCTTACGAAGTAGTACCTGGAGGTAGGAAGGACGACAAAAGCAACTTGGTCGGCATTGCAGAAATCAAAGATGGGGTTTCAGTTTTACGCTTCTCAACTCCGGTGACGAGAACTTTCAGGGTATGCGCTAGCAGTGTGCCTCATTAAGGAATTACTAATTCCTTACACTCTCCCCCTTCAAGATAAGCACGCAAATTCACAAAGCAAGGCAACTCCAACTGAATCTCCTCGTAGTGAAGCCACTACTGCTGAGAATCTCGAGATTCCTCAAGGAATTCCATCCGACGGTCGAAATTCTCCGAAACATTTCAGTCGATCTTAGCCGTCAAACTTGGTCGAATTACCCTAACAGCCTAACGGGTTGTCCTTAGCTCAGAAATGTCCTCCTTCCTGCAACTCGCCGAAGTTGCCATGAATTTGTTGTCCCGTAGAGGCAATGAATTGGACGGCCAAAATGTGTCAAAACGATCGTAATTTCATCTCGATCGTCGAACTTGCAATATGCTACAATTACTGCTGCTGCACGTTTTGCGAGCCGAAATCAGCTAGAATCTCTGATTTTGTCCGTAGTGATGAAATCCGCTTGGGTTTGAGGCAAATCAGAAACAAGGGACGCAAACACAAACAAGGTAAGGGCGTGTCACCAAAAATCGTTTTGGCAAAATACCATACTAAACCGCTCTAGAAATGTTTTTGACCGTTTCAGAACGCAAAACATCATTGCGAACCGCAATCGGATGTACTTTATTGACATGCCCTAAGCCCCCAATGTCATGCTGCATAACCAAAACTCCACATTACAACGGACACACAACGCGTAAGAAAAGCACACAACATAAGATTAGGTTACAATGGGCTCGTCTCGTCCACCTCGGATTTCAGTCCGCTCCTGATTTGGTTGGAATCACAGCGTGTTGTGAACCTAACTGGATCATTTTGGCATCAATGCGTCGGGCGAGTGGTGCTGTGCGAATCATTCGGCTCGCCGACCACTGGCATGCATTGTTGACCATATTTCCGCGAATGATCGCCTATGCGACTTTTATTCAGTACGAGTATACAAAAGATGGAACACCATTTAGGATGCATACGTGGGAGTTGTGAAAACCAAATCATTGCCTGGTGCGAATGTTTGCCTTAGGGGTCGTTGCACTTGTCGAGTCTGACTTGTATCCGTGTCTAGCTCAAGTCAACGAATTCCATCCGCGCCTTGACGAATGACACTTGGGTCGTGGCGGTTCAATACACGCCTCGAAGAATTCACTGGATTTCGCGTGCGTCTCAGCGAATATCTCGAAAGTCGTTGCGAGTCATTACTTTCTCGAACGATGCTTGCACGTCGATGCTGTTGATCAAACTGTATGTGACTGCCGATGTAGCCGAGGGCGTTGAGGGAAACCGAAAAAGAAATGCAGTACAGCTGCTCTCGTCCTCCGTCTCATAAGAAATTCTCCCGTCGTTGATACTGTACGTACATATAATTTCCGAGTACACTCCCGGCTGTTAAAATCCAGAACTGCTCCACCCAGTTTGTGGCCGCAAACCAGCTGAAATAATCCCGAATCCAAGCATAAAAGTCTAACTCCACCTTGAGCTTAATTAAATCTGAAAACTGCGTCAATAACTGCAATACGTATTCGTTTGGGTAGCCGCAATCTCCACACGTCGGGACCAGTGGCAGCACGACCCCATATGCAGGGCAACTGCGCTAGATCGGAATTCAGCTCCTCAAACTGCCGTCGATCTGCTTCGTGTTATTGCCCGCTGCTTAAGATTTTGCTAACTCTCATGACCGTTTCACTATGGAGATGTTCACCCATCGCGCGGCTACGGCAGGTACCCCAGAAAAAACTTGAGTACAGTTCTCAGCTACGAGAGACGCGTTTTCTGCAGTTTCACCGACACACCGTGCTGGTATTTAAACCATCGCACGGCTCGGTAGGTACACGTGGACCCTCGATACGCCCCGGCCAAAACTTGAAGATTTCCCACCGTAAAAGGACCTAACGTTATCGACACGCCGATGTTCACATACAGTATCATTGCGCCATTCCAGGAAATCCACGAATGAGTCCTCGCGGCCGAATCTTTCATTATAGGCCCGCAAACCAGGGATAGTCCTTGAAGACTCTAGCGTGACTCCATTTTTTCCGTGACGGCAACACGCTTCTCACACTGCAACTGTAACCCTTGATTTTTCTACTCCAAACTGCTGCAACGATTTTCAAACTGATTCCGAACAACTGCATCGACGCTCTGCCGAAAAGCTGCTGCTGTTGTTGCCCGCAATTTTCCCTCGCGAAAATGACGAAGCCATCGTGGGCGTCGTCGAAATTTCGCCAAGCGGATGATCACCCATCGCCACACCTTGGGGAAACTCGCGATACCCGCTTTCTTTTTTCTTCAAATGATTTACCAGCACAGGATAATCCACAAGCTCACCCTCATTTTTCGTCCAGGACCGTCAGAGTATCATTAAAGCCGAACTGGTAAACCTGGTGGTGGTGCTGAAAGATCGGGCGACCCAGCCAGTCAGATGTTCCCGGTCGTTCTTCTTCTCTGCTTCAGCTCTTCATCGTTGGCTTTTAGCGGTAACCCGGTTGACAATTAAAATCTGACTCGGCGGTAGTTGCTGGTCATCCTTTATGGATCATGGAGTGAAATTTCTGACCACAAAAATGGCTTCCTCTGCGGGAATCCAGTCTCGCCAAGCTCGAAACTCCAGGGCAGACGAAATACAACTCCAGGCAGGCTGGTCACGCGAGTCAATTCCAAGGTCAGTACTCCTCGAAACTCCTCCTTGCCCGAGTCCCACGTGTGCTACAGTGCGATCCGTGGTCGTGCCAAAAATTCCAACGCCACATTGCTCAACACTGTCTGAAGCCCGTCTTCACTTGCGTGTCCCCCGCCGGATGAACAGGGATGGAATCAATGGTCGGGGAGGTGCACTTTGGGACAAAATCGGGATGGGCATTTTGCGGACATCATTTGTATTCTACGGAACACTCCGCGTCACTGACCGAGCCACGCCAGAAAGTATCAATAGTATCGGTAACCCCTGGCAAAACGAATTAGTTGATACATACCGATGCGACTCAGTTACCGGGTTTGGGGCTGCCCACCCCCTTCCTTCTCCACTTTTCTTGGGCCACCCGACTATTTCAAACAGGAGATCTCCGTACGGCCATCTGACAGCCCACATGCACCCAATTTGGAGCTGTCACTGTGCATCCAAACTAGCCCGAAAATACCGAGGAAATACATAGGTGGCTCGGCTGTTCTCCTTCCGCGTGGAGGGAGCTGGTTCGCCAGTTTGGAATGAAAACAGAGAGAGACGCAACTTCCGCGCGACGTGTGCAAGATGCCCATTGGACGATTCCGGGTTACCCACATCCACGCCGTGTACAGTCGTTGACCTGTGCCGACCTCCCATTCGCTTGTAACCAGGCTATATTGCACGGCACGGACGCATGCGTCACCCACCAAGCATCCCATGATTGGACAATGTGAGGGACGGGTTGCGCTCGTCCGACGCGCACAAATGCAACAACTTGAGAAATCGAACCAGTTACGGGATTGTGGGTCGGAACGGGGATGGCAAATCAAACCAGGGGCACATTGGGCTGGCTCTATCAACGAGGGCAAATGACACTCGTGGGGTACGAGAGGAGGCTGCCCACGCAAACAAGCTGAGTATGGGATTTTTGGGTCACCTGCTGTCCCCGTCGAAACGACCCCCGTTATGGTCCACTGCGGAAGAACGCCGGTGGGAAACGCCGTGCACTCGCCCGAACGTGGGGTAACAAGCCAACGTCGTTGGCGGGTCGTGCACTCTGCCAGCGGGCCCGCGAGCCGCATGCATGTCTTCGACAACCTCCACGCGGCATTCATGTGGAAGCATGCTTGCAAGCATCGCGACACGGATACATTTCTTGGTGCATGCCTCACGTAATTGCGGTAAGGTTGTATGTCCGTTTATGCATGCACATCGGTAGCTGTAAACATGAGGTTGTGCATCTGTCTACCCACGCACACAAGGCTTGGGCACATCCATTGGTGCCTCTTATAAACGCGCAGGTTGCTTGTACCTGCTGCTGTAGTCTACTCCCTCCATCAAATCGAGCCACACGCAGACCAGGCAAGAATGCCCGCGGCTTTACTCGAGGCGACCCGCGAGGTATTTGACAGGTGCATAAACACGCGGGCGGTGACCCACCAGATGACCAATCATGGAGTACCAAACTCGGGCCGGCACCATGCTATCCCGGAGACAGGCGCTGGACAGACATGGCCGCAGTTTCCCACGGTATACGTAAACCCGCAGCCCGTATTCAGAATGCCGCTTTGTCTGGAAATGGCCCCGACTCTCGTGCTGGCGCATATTCTTGTGGGGCTAGCGTCACCCGGAATGCCACCTGGGCGAGGCCTCCAGAACTGCATCTCGACAGGCACTGCCACGGCAGGTGGGAACGTGCAAATGGTAAAAAGCGCTGTAACATTGAGGAGCACCATGAAATCCGTTTAGAGAATGAGCATCTTCAGGCGGAGGTGACGCTCCCGAAACAAAGGGAGAGGGAAATTGTGCAGGTGCTCGGAGAGCTCCGTCTGCAACTCTAACAGCACTGACACACGCAGGAGTAATCACATCACGGAATCCTCTTTCAAAACTGCCTCATAGTGGTGTCAGAACAGCAGAGCCAAGTAGGAGGCAATGGGATAGCGGAATTGTTGCAACTACAGTTTACTCCTTGGAACTCAAAACCACAGAAACCCGTAAATGAACCGACAACCACGGGGCTGTCGGTTTCGTCTAAGACTTCGTGCGGGCGAACATACAATACCGCATGATTAAACTTCCCACGGCAGCAGCTGGTTCCAACCCTCACCGCGTGGTGCTCCAGTCTCTGAACAACGCAACCGCATTGAAATAGGCACGTTGTGTCTCGCGCTTAAGCCCTGCCACCGCACGCTGGGTGTGCCGTGTACGCTCGTCCAACGTCCACCACGCCAGGGCGCGCTGAGCATGCCGCGCACAGTCGTCTAACGCCCGCCCCACCTTACCCTACGTATGTGGAGGACGTGGACGCCTTCCGAAAATTGCCGTGCAGCGCATTGCCCAATCGTGGTCCAAACCCACAACCGTACAGCGCGGTCCTCCGCCCTCTCGCGGGTGCCCTGCCATGCATAGTGTGCGAGGCAACTCATTTAGGGCAGAGCCGGCTGTCGCCATCTGGCCAAGCCCTTTAAATACGACCCACGACGTGTTGGCGAGAACTGACCGCTGTCGACCATTCAGAAAATGGGTACTCTGCATGTCGTCCTGTAACCGCATGGCGCTTGCACAAGCCGCACCGAATGCGTTAGGGTTCGAGCTTTGACACATGCTGGTGTAGATGGGATCGCGGGGAACAACTGAAACACGGCTCTGACAGAGGTATCGCGTGTGAAAACTGGCAGACTCACGCGGGGCCATATCGTCCAGCGCTTCCAGCATTGTGTTATGCATGGCCGGCCTTCGAGACTACTAGGCATGCATCGTCGATATCAAAACCGCAGCCACGGCATCGTCGCCCCCCTCACGTGCACGACTAACCTGTCAAACGGGCAATCATGGTAGTTGTAAGAGATTCTCTGACTAAGTATCACGACCTCGAGTTACAGCGCCAGGGCGAGGGAAGCGCAAATTTTTAACAAGCTAACCAACATGTACGCATCCGCGGCGACAGTTGTCTCCGTCCCGTTGTTGTCCTCTACGTCCTGGAGCTCTGACATATCCTTAAGTATCCCAGCATCCGTGGTCTCCTTGTGCGACCGCCCTACGCGTGGTTCCATTACGGCACTCTCCATAGCGGATGCAACTGTCGCAACTAGGATAGGAACTGGTACCGCACCTCTGCGTCACAAAAAAATGTGGATTCCTGCTCCACGACTACAGTGGCGGAAAGTATTGCCTGGATAATTGATTTAAAACATTTCTCGTACCGGTTTGGTGCCTTTTTTGTTTAGTTACGAATCATATTTCAGCATTGGCTGTAAAGTAGTAATGTAGTGTATGTGACGGATGCTGGTTTCAGTTTTATAGGGGTCGATTTTTTACCGAGGACGAGATTTCGTTCGCGTGGGTGCATCCGGACAGTTCATGCCAAGCAGCGTACTAGATCTATTTCCTAACCTCTCCTTTTTTACTTACTTGCCCTCGCGACTATCGAGTAGTCAGGAGATAGGCTAGGACCGCTACGACGATTAGGCCGTCATGAAACCGTTAGATGAGGCGCGCCACACACAGATCATAACCCCGTTGCGGAGGGGGTATAGCACTCGTCGAATCGCTAAACAGCTAGGTGTGGGGAAGATCACGGTCCACGATTATGGCCTTAAGGCGATTGAAGAGTCTAGCCGCGATGCCGTGCGTCCTACGATGCCCTCAGCTGGTCGCCCTCGCTTAGTGACAGAGAGAATTCGCTGCGGCATAGTTCGTTCGATTACTACCGGGGAGGCCAAAACCTCCGCTCACGCGGCGAAGATTGTCGAGATGCAGCACGGCATCACGCTGCATCCTAGGACAGTGCGTAATGCTTTGAATGGCAGCGAACTTGTCGCCATCCAGCAGCCCAAGAAGCCGCGACTCTCTCGAAAAAACATACGCGATAGGCTAGAATGGGCCCGTGCCCACGCCGACTGGACGGTTGACGATTGGAAGCAGGTAATCTGGTCGGATGAGACCAAGATCAATCGGTTTCTTCCGACGGACGCTCCTATGCCTGGGTTCGCGAAGGTGCTGCCCTCCAAAGCCACCACATCAAGCAAACCGTCAAACACGGGGGCAGCTGCTTGATGATTTGGGGGTGCATGTCGTATGATGGCGCGTATTTCATGTGCAAAATAGATGGTAGGATGGACGGACCGCTCTATTTGAGTATACTGCAGGACAAGCTCAATAGTACGATTGAGTTTTACCAGCTTTCACCCTCGGATACTATCTTCCAGCACGACAACGACCTAAAGCACAAGTCGCGTATCGTGCAGGAGTGGCTTAGAGAGCAAGAGTTTGGTGTGCTAGAGTGGCCATCTTCCTCACCCGACCTCAACCCAATAGAGCATTTATGGGCTCAACTCAAGAGGCAGCTTGCCAAGCACGAGAAGCCTCCCACTGGTATGCTGGACCTTTGGGAGCATGCCCAGGAGGAATGGGAGAAGATCCTGACGGATGTGTGCATCCACCTGGTGGAAAGCATGCACAGGAGGGTGAGGGCGGTGATAAAGGCGAAAGGGAGGTGGACTAGGTACTAGTTTGGGGTTGTTGTAACTTGCTGCTTGCGCCTGGCAATAATTGTCCGCATGTACCATGATTGTTAATTTCTGTTATTTGTTGTAAACATCAATAACTTTGTGAGATGTAAGGCATGGGCGTAGAGCCTTACCCCAACCTACATACACTAGGCACACCAAAAGATTAAGGCTGAATATCAATGACCCCATAAAATGGCAAAATTCCTCTAAGTCACAAACAAATGGACAATAATTTCCGCGTCTGTGTAACTTACTGATGAGGGGTGTCGATGACAACAGGGTTCAGTGTCTCACACACGGTGTTGACGCTTAGGGCGAGTGACATTTTTACGAACAACTTCCGAACCGAACACTCACCGCAAGTTACCATGCTATTCACGCGCATGGGGTTGGGGCAGAGCTACCTTGAGAGCACCCTCGGCCACTCTACTGTGCCGCAATAAACTCCCCGCAATGTTGTTGTCGACGGCAGAGGCAGCTAACACGCCGCAGACGTATGCAGGATGATCCCGCACCACATCTTTCAGCCAACAAAAGCCAGCCCCCGTGGCGCCCTCCTCGTTTGTGTCCGCGTAGAGGCTATCCGATCTCGCGCGTCTGTGGGGCTCGGTATCGGGGCTGGGGATGCGTGGCGCCACGAGAGCATTAGCCCAACGCTGCATCCCCTCGAGCACAATGTAGTACAGCGAACTGAACTCCGTGCTGATTGCTCCAGCAATCAACTCTGCGCTCTTGTAGGTTGGGGGTTGCACTCGCAGGGTGGGGCTGTACAGTGTGAAAGAGACACACAGAGCCAATACTTTATGGTGAGTAGGTAACGATTTTGCGGATACGGATATGGAATGTGTGGGACTGAACGGACACTCACCCCTCATTGTCGGAGTGGAAGTTGTCCATGGCATTGTCTCAAGCACTCGCCCTGTCTCATCTGCCGATGCGCCCTCCGCCGTCGCCGCACGCGGACCAAGCGTTACCGGCTCAGGCGTATCTGTGCCAGTAAGGGCAGAATGGAACACATCCATATAGCCCCACCACGGCTTCATCACGTTTTGCTTGGCCTCCCATGTCCTGGCCCGCCAGTCCTGTTCCAACAGAATCCACTGCGCCTCCATCTCTTGGCCACTGCGGGGCCACCCTCGGTCCAGTTCCCGCACGTGCCTGGCAAGGCGCTGCCAGTATCGCGACCCGCGCTTACCAAGCTGCCATTTCAGTTTTTCCAGAGCGAACCAGAGAGCGGCCGTGAGGACAACGTTGAACTCTGCGCACCAATGCCCCGCGCCGGGCTTACCCGAGCCTTCCGTGACCCGCCCCCTACCCGCGGGCGCTGCCCCTCCACGCTGCCGTGCACGGCGGCTCGTACGGGTGCTTGATGCCGCGCGTCGTCTCTGAACCCTATTAGACGATCGCCCTGTATTGCCACCGCTAGCTGCAGTGACCTCCACGACTTCATCGTCGACCACTTCGGTGTCGGCGACCGTGCTCGCGCTCGTGGAATCGAAGCCTTGCGTTGTCCTGTGAGCATCCACCCCGTCGTCAGTTGCGAACGACTCCACCATCGCCCTACGCTTTGTGCGACAGGAGTATGCGACGATTACAGTAGCCTGCGCGCGTTTGGGCCTCTCGCGAGCCCCCAATGTGAGCATCTCATTCATATGCCTAATGTAAGGGATTTCTCCGACGTCCCCCACCATGCAGTGTACCTCCAGCACGGCCTCCTTAACCCTCCCCGCCATGAGCGCCAGCAGTAGTGAGACTCAGTTCCTCGATGAGCCTTGAAGGAGCTGCGAGAATGTGTAAAAGATGCTTAATCGTGGCCAAATAATTGATGCTCGCAGGGCCCAAATTCCTGCGCGACTGGTAGTGTGGAGACACCGTGATGGTCATTGACGTGCGGTCCCGCAACTTTGGGTGGGGTTTGCGATCATAACATTCCCCCACGCGGCGACATGCTTGACGTGCAGGAAAATCGTTGGCGGAACTACCCAACCACTCCACAAACCAGCCCCATGCTCAACAGGACCCGAGCCTCCTCGGCATGGGTTGGGCAGATGCGGATTGCAAGAATTTACCCCTTCTGGAGGCGCATACAAAGCAAATGTAGTGGTCACGATGAGCTATTGGTCTGGGTATCCGGATTGCGGTTTCCCGCCTGGGCTGAGCGAAACACTTGCCGTGGCGTCTCTGAACCCCCGGTTGTGGGGTGTGACCCAGCCAATCGCTATACAGTACACGACTGCGGGTACTCACCCTAACCGTGAATTGTATAGTGGACCATTTTGTATCCTTCAAGCACCCACCCCAAAAGAGGTTCAAGATCTAGGCACCTTCCATCATTAGCTCGAACTCGGAGCTCAAGGTATAGAAATCCTTGCCGTTGAAAGGAAAGGATGTCTGCAGCTTCACGATGTTTGCAAACCATGCTTGCAATGGAAGAATGTTGTTTGGCGCATTGTTTCTTGCAGATGGTGTTCCTGGCTGTCGCAGTGGCAGGAAGTTGAACGAGCCTGGCTACGACTTAATGAGATGGTTTCTGAGCGGGCTGCTGATTGCCCCTTGCAAATGAGGAATTGCCAAGATTCATGGGCACTACGCTGTTATTGCTGTTTACTGACTAAGCAGGTGCTGAAGGGTGCTCATAGAGTGACATGAAGGAGAATGTTTTCTCCGCAAAGTCTGGGTCAATGCTTACTTGACTTGTGGGTGCCCTTGCGCCTTCAATCGCAGCCGCCAATGTCTGCACCTCAGAGACTACAGGTGCATATGCTTCGATGCCGGGGGATCCAGAGGAGGA
The DNA here is from genome assembly GCA_027943415.1 of Closterium sp. NIES-67. Taxonomy (NCBI): domain Eukaryota; kingdom Viridiplantae; phylum Streptophyta; class Zygnematophyceae; order Desmidiales; family Closteriaceae; genus Closterium; species Closterium sp. NIES-67. The sequence continues at coordinate 904,501 of BQMB01001398.1, read as the reverse complement.
CCCCACGTCCTTAGTTGGTGGCATATCTTGTCTTGTACTGCTTGATAATCAAAGGCGTTTACGACGAGCAAGTGTCTAGTAACGGTAGCGTTAGAAACTCAACCGATGGAGTTTGTGACGGAAACCTATTTTCCGACTAGCTCTCATACCTTATTGGGCAGAGACCAGCCCAGGGATCTTCGGCAGAAACTAGGTCCTTGTATAGTGCTTGTAGCATAGCGGAGGGAAAATTCCTACGAAGTTGCACCAGAATCAGAAACGCGCATAACCAAAATGAGCCTCACTGAAACGCGCTTCAAACACTAGAACCGCACAGTATCGTGTGATTTTGACCTAACTTGATTCTGATCCTGGTTTGTAGGAATTCGTCCTTAGTTGAATCCTTGCACTTGTATTTGAGAACAACTGATTGATTAGAAGATATAGTAGCGGTTGTGTCATTGACGTGCATATCGCCACGTTATTCTACCAGAGTGGTTACTGTCTAGTTGTAGTCTCTTGTGACCCCAGTTTAGCTGACACGACTCACAAGTGACGACGACTACTATTGCACAGTTGACTCAACTATCCTCGGTGCTGCTCTGCACACATGCTTTTAAGTATAGTATTCAATACTCTTAAAGGTTTCCTCATTTCCAACACGAAATAGTGATGGGTATCTAGTGTTGGATTTCCTCCTTTTTTTTTTACGGCCTTGCATGTTAGACACTGGCTTCCGATACCTCTTACCAAGTAATGAGGAATGGATATAGTAGTGGCCATTTCACAAAGCTGCTAACCCGTACAGGCAACACCAAACAAGAGTCGACGGAATCGTTTTAGGGTTGTGGAGCATCTTTGCTCGATTGCAATTTTATTAACATTTTTTCGTGCCACATTCTAAAATCATGTATAACCGTGTCATTTTTATGCGTACATTGGGATCATGTCACTCTAATACAATGCAATTACCTTACGAGTGCAGTTGTGCATAATGTGCTATTTCGTTTGTATACGTCCCTATTTCTCAGTACTGTACATCGTTTGTACAACTAATATTCTAGGTGAAGGTGTAAGGATTTCATGAATCCTTACTGAGGCTTGCCGCATAGAGTACCGTGTACAGTTCGCATCCGCAATCTCGGCCCTCAAGTCTCGCGTCAGACCAAGTCCGCAGACCTACTGGGCCCCGAACGTGTTACCGAGGCACCCCGGACTCAATTTGACCTCGTCGCCCTCGGGACTCTCGAGCCCTTGACTGGTCCAGCTCTCGAGGTTCAACTTGGTCAACTCGCACTGTATAAGCCCTAGGTCCTCATTTGTATGAACACATTATGTAGTCACGCTCCCCTATAGAATTTTGCACTATACTCTAGATTAATTTATAACAGCTGGTATCAGAGCCACGATTCTGCCCATCTAGGTTCCTATATGGGAGCAGTCCCTATCGGGGAAGGGGGCGGAAGGATGCTGGTGGTGTAGCGCTTCCAATGCCGCCGGATCCTGTCCGATGGACGGCTGAAATTAGCCGGTCCTCCCCTTCCCAGGGCGTAGATGGAAATAATTTCCGTCGAAGAGATGAGGACGTTTTTGCCGGAGTTTTCGCGTAGGTTCGCTATTGTTCGTAAATTTTGGGAGGTTCTAGCGGCGTTTTTGGATTGGTTTCCAAGAATTGTGATGATTCGTCAGGAGAAGACAAGTGCACGGGAATCCTCGGGTGGCCGGGTGATGGTCGTCAGGAGCGCGAGAATGGGTGAAAATGGCGGGACGTACGGCGATGTACGTCTGGTGTGCCATGTAGCTGCATGATGAAGTGCAGTTGCATCGCTGGCATCGGCGTTTCCGGCAGGCTAGTTGCAGGGGATGGACGGGACTTCAGAGACTATTTCGGCAAGGGGCGGCTGCGATTATTTTGGACTGCCACGATCGCACACTCACACGAGTGGGTGAGCCACACAGCAGTAGCACAAGACTTACTACCTCGGTTGTTCTGCATGGGCTGTCTCATATGGAGGTGATGGAGCTGTTCTTGAAGATTTCAGCGAGGGCGACTCCCTAAGTTGGGGAGGCATTTTTGTGTAGCAGCGTTCTTACCCCAACGTTGAACAGAAATGGATACCACCACCTAAGGGTGTGTATTAAGTGTTTTCCACTGGGGCCCCGCAAGCATCAAACCATCAAGAGCTGAAGCAGTTGAAGAAGTACGACTGGGAGAAGCTGGATTTTAGTTAAACGTCAGGCAGCATACGGATCCCCTACTAACAGAGCTTCGTTGCCAGAATATCACCATTCCCACCAAGTTGTAGTGTCGACTATGGGTCGTCCACACTTGGCGAAAGGGGAGTGAACCTGCAATCTATACTGTGCTGAGGGGTGTCCCTGGAATTTATGGAGTTACCATTGCAACGGAGCTGAGGGTTTCATCTGGCGCAGCAGAAGGAGTTTCCGGGTTTTGCGGGCGTAAGATTTCGAATGTCTCACCCTGGTACGTCAGGAGGCAGGAGGTATCCAGGGGTCTTGCGGGTGTTGTGTGATGTCATCATATGCTATCACATTCTGTCTGCCTCTCATCTCTTGTTTCAATTCGTATGTATGGTTTGACTGTGTGTGAAAGAATTTGTGTGTGGTGTGTTCTGGAGTTTGGGAATGTGTTTTGTGTTATTCTGTCTGAGCAGGTATTTGTGATGATAGATCTTGAGAAGATCTTTCCGACGCAACAAGAATCGCTTCAATCGGAGCAAGAATGCGAAAGCTATGAAGATTCAAAGTTCATGAGCTTGCGTTACAATTGCGGCGGTTACAAAGTGAAGTTGTGGGGTGACTTTATATGGAGTTGGGACCTTTGGGGTTGGGGAAACTTGTCACTCTACTGTAACAGCTGCAAATTGGTTGGGAACAACCAAGCTAGGTTGGCAAGGGTGGCCAACTTGGATGGATTGGTTGGGAAGGGACAAATGTCAAAGTTTGGGTTCCTATAGGGAGGGAATCTTTGTGCTTATGGGGTTTCCTTGGTTGGGGACTCTCTTGGGACCTCCCCTCTCATCCCTCTCTTCCTATCCCAACCTTTCTCTTGCTCCTTCTAATTCCTTGTGAGATTCTTGAACTTTGATTGAACTCTTGAGATTGAGTTAAGTTCTCCTCCTACAGCTTACCCCCTAGTGCGTCGAAAGCCATAGCGTCGCGAATACTTCATCAATCAACGTGATTCAAATTGGGAACGGTAGCTGAGATCAAGAGCTACAACATATCCAAGTTTCGCGACATTCCAACGGCTAGTGTTTTGTCGACGTCGTTTCTTGTGAAGACGACTTTTCTGTCCAGAATTTCGGATTTATATTTTGAGTAATTCTAGCTCCTAAGTTCACCTAGACTCTGTCCTTAATCCTAACAAGTGGTATCAGAGCGATATTAAGGACATTGAGAGGAGTCTACAGAAGTGTGAAGACCCTTCTAGACCCACCATGGCCTGTGGGTGTGCCTAAGTGGTGTTCTAAAGGTTGGATGTGTCTTCCGCTAAGGGGAAACTCTGCCGAAATTTCGTGGACGCCGACACTTGTGAAAATATCGAGGGAGCTGAGTGTGGACAGCAAAGGGGAGCTGAAATTCGTCATTTCTCAAGGAGAAGATGAATGAGAGAGGAGGAGATGCTAATGGAAGAGGAGCTGTAGCTGAGAAGACAAGTGAGCCGCCGCCATCAAAAGTTGAAGCTTTGGATGGCTCCAACTATGAGGAATGGAGCGGACGGATGAGGAGTGCCTTCAAACGCTACAAGCTCCTGAAGATTGCTGTTGGGGAAGAGAAGATGCCGGAAGAAGGCGAAGCACGCGAACGGTGGATTGAGAAAAGCGCGGTGCTTTTCGACCTCATCCTTCAATCGGTCAACAAGGAGATGTTCGAGCACATCAAGGATCTTGTGGAAGCGGATGATTCGGGTCCAAGGGCGTGGAAACTACTACGCGATGTGATTCAGCCCAACACTCTCCCGATGGTGATCGTGCTCGAGAAGGAACTTGCTGCCATCTCCATGCGACCAGGGGACGATGTGAAGCCGGTCCTTGACAAGATCAAGGACACCTATGCAAGGATGGCAGCAGCGGGCAGCAGTGTATCTCAGCTGCAGCAGTGCACCAAGATCATCTCGGTGTTGGACAACTCGTGGGATAACCTCATCCCCACCCTCAACTCTCAGCAAGATCAATGGACACCTGAGTGGCTAAGGCAGCAGATTCTGCAGGAGGACTTCCGCAGACGCCATGTGGGAGGCGGTGCTGCCACTAAGACTGCTGAGGGGTATGGAGCTGCAGGGCGCGGCAGAGGAAGAGGGGGTTGGAAAGGCCGAGGCCGTGGGAGGAGCTTTGGCAGAGGTAGAGGCCGAGGTGACTATAATGAGGGGCATGGAAGCTCCAGTGGCAGGGGGAGCACCAGAATGGAGGGCACCTGCTGGTACTGCAAGAAGATCGGGCATCCTTGGTTCAAGTGCTTCAGCAGGCCGGAGGGATGGTCACCTCCAGGCATGAAGCCGCCAAGTGGTGAACGCGCACAAGGTGGCGCTGTGCAAGGCTCAGGTGCACAAGGTGAAGGTGCACAAGGTAACGCCTATCCTGGGATGTATCTTATGGTTGAGGATGTGCATGGGCATGAGGGTGATGTGGGATCTGTGGGAAAGGTTGTGACGCACCCTCTCACGCACTGGGTGATTGATTCAGGTTGCACCAGTCACATGACCCCACGGGCAGATTTGCTTGATGAGGTAAAACCCCCTGGGAAGATTAAGTATGTGGCAGCAGCGTCAGGTGCTTTGCTCCCCGTGATTGGTGTTGGGAATGCCAAGGTTAAGGGAGCTAATGGGGAGCTTGTGGGGCTTGGGAATGTTCTGCTGGTTAAAGGCTTGTCTGCTAACCTTCTCTCTGTGCGGCGACTGCAGAAGAGTAAGGCCGAAGTGACCTTTGGACCAACCAGCTGCCGTGCTAAGCTTGGGAAGAAGGTGCTGTGGAGTCTGGAAGAGGAGACCAGCTGCATCAAGGACCTGTGGCAGCTGCCCATCATCCCTTGGAATGGGAAGACTCCAACAGCAGTAGAGCAGCAGCAGCAGCAGCAGCATGAGTCTCCATCTCGAGTTCCACACCCGCCTGAGCGTCCTAGGAGGGATGTGCGCCCTCCAGTGAGGCTGACCTATGGGGGAAGAGGCAGGCCGAATGTGGTGCAGGCTGGGAGTGTGGTTGAGCAGATTGAGGAAGATGAGATCGCTCACTGCTACTGGGCACCAATCCCTGAGCCCAAGACTCGAGAGGAGGCCTTGAATGGACCAAATGGGGAGAAGTGGAAGGCGAGTGAGGATGAGGAGTTCGGGTCCCTAATTGAGAACGAGACATGGGACCTGTGTGACTTGCCTCCTGGAAAGAAGGCAATCACTTCCAAGATGATCTACAGGCACAAGTATGGACCTGAAGGGGAGCTGACCCGCTACAAGTCTAGGCTTGTGGCACGGGGGTTTCAGCAGACAAAGGGGAAGGACTATGATGAGGTGTTTGCTCCTGTGGGGAAAGGAACAACACTGAGGGTGCTGTTGGCGATAGCTGCACTCCTGGGATGGAAGATACGGCAGATGGACATTGTGACTGCCTTTCTGAATGGGATCATTCTGGAGGAGGTGTACATGAAACAGCCAGAGGGGCTGGATGACGGGAGCGGCAGGGTCTGCAGGCTGAAGAAGGCCATCTATGGCCTTAAGCAGGCGCCTCGTGCATGGTATCACAAGTTGGAGGAGGCGCTGTTGGCTGGGGGTTTCAAGAAGAGTGAGTGTGACCCCAGCCTGTTCCTGCTGCAGGAGAAGGATGAAATCCTCATGCTCTTGGTGTATGTGGATGATATCCTTCTCTTTTCTGCATCCACTGCTTTGCTGGACAGCGCAGAGCAGATGCTGGAGATGCAGTTCAAGTGCTCCAAGATGGGTGAGGTGAAGTACTACTTGGGGATGCACGTGGAGAGAGATGTGGAAAAGGGTGTGCTGAGGTTGCACCAGAGGAAGTACTGTGAGGGGCTGGCTGAGAAGTATGGGCTGCAAGATGGGGGAAAGCCAGCAACACCACTACCTTCAGGGTTTACTGTGGAGCCATGTGCTGATGAGGAGGTAGTGGGTGAGAGTGACAGGAAGCTGTTTCATTCGATGGTTGGGTCGCTGAATTATGCTGCAAATCATACACGGCCTGACATTGCATTTTCTACATCACGGTTGGCTAGTGTGGTCTCACGCCCTAGTCATGAGCAGCTGGAAGCGGCCAAGAGGTTGGTCCGCTATGTGAGCGCTACGGCATCAGTGGGATTGGAGTACAGTGGAGTGAGGCAGCGGTTGCAGAGAGGTGCTGCAGATGTGAAGAGTGGAGAGATGCTCTTGAGTTGCTATACTGACGCTAGCTTCAACTCAGTGAAAGCGGATGGCACCAGCATTGGGGGTTATGTGTGCTTGCTAGGAGGTGGTGCTGTGAGCTGGCGCAGCAAGAAGCAGAATGAGGTGGGATTGTCTTCATGTGAGACTGAGTACATGGCCTTACACCATGGGGCCAAGGAAGTGGTATGGCTGAGGCGTTTGTTGGAGGAGTTGGGAGTTGGTCAGGAGGAGCCGACAGTTGTGTTCTGTGACAATGAGTCTGCAGTGAAGCTGGCCAAGAATGCTTGTCTGCATGGGCTGACAAAACACATAAGGCCTAAGTGGCATTGGGTGAGGAGAATCCTTGATAAGGAGGTGCGGCTGGAGATAGTGAAGACCCATCAGCAGGCAGCAGATATTTTCACTAAGCGTCTTGCGGAGGCGGATCATTGGAAGGGCATGAAGCTTGCTGGGATGAGTGTGCATTGAGTATGCATGCTTGAGATGTGGTATGGTCGATGATGGTTGGCAGCCAGAGGGGGAGATTGTTGTGTGATGTCATCATATGCTATCACATTCTGTCTGCCTCTCATCTCTTGTTTCAATTCGTATGTATGGTTTGACTGTGTGTGAAAGAATTTGTGTGTGGTGTGTTCTGGAGTTTGGGAATGTGTTTTGTGTTATTCTGTCTGAGCAGGTATTTGTGATGATAGATCTTGAGAAGATCTTTCCGACGCAACAAGAATCGCTTCAATCGGAGCAAGAATGCGAAAGCTATGAAGATTCAAAGTTCATGAGCTTGCGTTACAATTGCGGCGGTTACAAAGTGAAGTTGTGGGGTGACTTTATATGGAGTTGGGACCTTTGGGGTTGGGGAAACTTGTCACTCTACTGTAACAGCTGCAAATTGGTTGGGAACAACCAAGCTAGGTTGGCAAGGGTGGCCAACTTGGATGGATTGGTTGGGAAGGGACAAATGTCAAAGTTTGGGTTCCTATAGGGAGGGAATCTTTGTGCTTATGGGGTTTCCTTGGTTGGGGACTCTCTTGGGACCTCCCCTCTCATCCCTCTCTTCCTATCCCAACCTTTCTCTTGCTCCTTCTAATTCCTTGTGAGATTCTTGAACTTTGATTGAACTCTTGAGATTGAGTTAAGTTCTCCTCCTACAGCTTACCCCCTAGTGCGTCGAAAGCCATAGCGTCGCGAATACTTCATCAATCAACGTGATTCAAATTGGGAACGGTAGCTGAGATCAAGAGCTACAACATATCCAAGTTTCGCGACATTCCAACGGCTAGTGTTTTGTCGACGTCGTTTCTTGTGAAGACGACTTTTCTGTCCAGAATTTCGGATTTATATTTTGAGTAATTCTAGCTCCTAAGTTCACCTAGACTCTGTCCTTAATCCTAACAGCGGGGACTTCTTTAGTCCAGCCAAATTTGTCGTGTGCCCTCTACACCTCTAACAATGTTTAGAGGAGTTAGTTAAGCAGCAGCGAAGCGGTTTTGGGTAACGTGCAGCAACCGCGAGATGGATGAACATCTGCATGGCCAGCTGATCCGGGGTACCGGAGTATCTAAGACGTTGGGTTACAACTGTGAGGAGATCTATGTCGTATGATGCTCGCCAGCCATGATTGTCGGCCGAAGACCCATGCCCGAGCGGTGAACGATGAGTACCCTAGACTAAATGTCACAGGATCGAATGACTCGAGGATCGATTGCACTATCGATCAGTACAAGGCGCTTTTATACTTCCAGAGTACATCAGGTAACCAGGTTTATCTTATCCTAAGGAAATAGACCCTTCTAGAAGATAGAATCACCCTGCGTATAGCCACGCGAGGCTATTGGCTTTAAGGGATTACGGCAGGATTACGCTGGATAATGTGCCAGTACATCCCAAGCCTGGTCGGTGATATAATTATAATAGCAGGATCATCCAAAGGATAATGGAAGAATGGAGAATAGGAAACCAAATGAGATGAGATAAAAAGAAGAATGAAATAGGAAGGAGATAAGAATAGGACAAGTGGTGTAACGGGGTCGTACTCTCACACTTCCCCCCCTCAAAGCTGGGTGGTAGAAGTAACACTTTGCTTGACAAGGTAGTTATGCAGAGGACGATGGGCGTTACCCATGTCGGTTTCAGAGACCCAGCTGTCCTCAGAAGGATCATAACCCTTCCAACGGATGAGAAGCTCCACGGCGCCATTCCGACGACGGCGGTGTGCGAGCACGGACTCGACCTCGTACTCGGGTTCATTCTGGACGAGGACGGGCGGCGGCGGCGGCGGCTGGCGTCCCACGAAGATCGTGTTAGGATCCCGATAGGGCTTCAGAAGTTGGACATGGAAGGCGTTGTGAATCTTCCAGGTAGCTGGCAGGCGTAAGCGGAAGGTAACAGGAGTGACTTGTGCTTCAACGAGAAAAGGCCCGCAGAAGCGAGGTCGAAGTTTAGATGGGAGGTGGCTGATGTCCAGGTTGCGGGTGTCAAGAAGCACCTGGTCTCCCACCGCGATGGTGTGGTCGTTGCGATGGCGATCGGCCTGGCGCTTCTGTTGCTGTTGAATGTCAAGGAGGCGCTTATGGGTCCGATCCCAAAGTTGATGCATGGTTGTGATGAAATCATGTGCTGGTTGGACTGTAGCTGATGCTGTCGGTTTCTGTGGTGTGAGTGGGTGGCGTCCGTAGCAGAGGAAGAACGGCGTTTGTCCAGTAGCGGCATGTGTAGCATTGTTGTAAGCAAACTCGAGTACGGGCAGGTGCAAGTCCCATTTGGAGATGTCGTCCTTGCAGGCTGCTCGGAGGAGTTGCTCAACAATTTGGTTGAGGCGCTCGGTCTGTCCGTCTGTCTGCGGATGGTATGCGGATGACATGGCGAGTTTGGTGCCGAGCAGAGACATGAGTTCCTTCCAGAACTTGCTGGTGAACTTGGGGTCGCGGTCGGAAATGAGTGTGGTTGGGATGCCATGCTGTGAGATGATGTGACGAACGAAGAGCTGTGCTGTCTCCTCGGTGCGTGCCGTCGTGTGTGTCGGGATGAAGTGTCCCATTTTAGAGAACTTGTCAATGACGACAAGGATGGCGTCATGACTGCTGGTGGTAGGTGGTAACCCGGTGATGAAGTCGAGGCTGACCACTTGCCATGGCTGTTCTGGGACAGGAAGAGGCTGCAGTAGTCCCGCCTTTTTCTGCTTGCTGCTCTTCATCCGCTGACATGTATCACACGAGGTGACGAATTTCTGGACGTCGTCTGCCATATGGGGCCAGTAGTAGTGTTTGGCGATACCGGTGAGCGTCTTGTTGCTACCGAAGTGTCCGGCGTACAGGACGTCGTGGTATTCTTCGAGTAGTAACTGGCGCAAAGGAGGGTAATTGGGTACCCAGATTTTCGTTGATCCTTTCCGGTACGCGATGTCACTGTCCCACTGTAGCAGATGTCGCTTTTCGGCTAAGGGAATTTCGGGGTCGATGGCGTACCCGTGGGTGAAGAGTCCCTTGAGTAGTGGATTCATCCCTTCGACCTGAATCGCGGCAACGTGTGCAGGCCGGCTGAGAGCGTCTGCTTTGTTCTTGTGGCCGGGCTTGTACACGATGTCGTAGTGGAAGTGTGTCTCGAGGAAGTCAATCCACCGGACCTGCCGCCTGGAAAGGTTGGGTTGTGTCTTCAAATATTTCAGGCTGCAGTGGTCGGTGTAGACGGTTGTTCTTCGTCCTTCGAGATAGCATCTCCACGCTTTGAAGGCGATGATGATAGCCAGGGCCTCTTTGTCGTGTATTGGGTAGTTTAGTTCTGCCCCGTGCAGTTTCTTGCTGAGGTAGGCAATTGGTTGCAGTCCATTCCCTTGGTCTTGCATCAAGACTGCACCCACGGCCTGATCACTGGCGTCTGCTTCAATGACGTAGTCACGTTCGGGATCTGGCAAGATGAGCACCGGTGCGGATGTTAGTGCTTGTTTCAGCTGCTCCACGGCTTCCTGGTGCTTCATCTCCCATTTGTAGGGCGTGTTCTTCTTCAGCAGATTCGTGAGTGGTGCCGCGAGTTTCGCATACTGTGGCACGAACCTGTTGTAGTAATTAGCGAAGCCTAGGAACTGCTGCAACTCCTTCACGTTCTCGGGCGTCTTCCACGTGCGTACGGCCTCGATTTTCTTGGGGTCGACGTGAACTCCTCGAGCGCTCACCATGTGTCCTAGGAACTGGACTTTTTCAAGGACGAATTCGCTCTTGGACAGTTTGACGTAAAAACGTTCCCGTCGAAGAATTTCGAAGACGCGTCGCAGGTGTTCGACGTGCTGCTTCATGTCGCGCGAGTAGATGAGTATGTCGTCCAGGTACACCACCACGCATTCGTCCAGAAGTGGTCGTAGAATGTGGTTCATTTCGGCTTGGAACGTTGCCGGCGCGTTGGTGAGTCCGAATGGCATGACCAAATACTCGTACGATCCGTACCGAGTTCGGAAAGCAGTTTTGTGGATAGAGTTGTCCGCCATCCGTATCTGCCAGTATCCGGACCGCAGATCTAGTTTGGAGAATACCGTAGCTCCCCGAAGCTGGTCAAGCAGGTCATCGATTCGCGGTATCGGATATTTTTTCTTGATGGTCTGCTTGTTAAGAGCTCGGTAGTCGATGCACATGCGCAGGCTTCCGTCCGGTTTCGGGGTGAAGAGTACTGGGGCACCGTATGGCGAAGTGGATGGCCGGATGAGTCCTTTGGCTAGGAGATACTCGATCTGCTTCTTCATGTCGGTCAGCTCCGTAGGGCTGAGCCGGTATGGTGCTCGGAAGGTCGGCTTCGATCCCGGTTCCTCCACGATCTCGTGTTGATGCGTTCGGTATGGCGGTAGCTCGTTCGGAAGATCGTCAGGAAGAATATCTTGGAATTCCTCCAGTAATTCCTTGATTTTTTCTGGAGTTTCCGAGGCTTCCTCTCCGTCATTCTCCACCTCTGTTGCTATCGCCAGGAACCCGGTGTCGGTCCGCTTCACATCCTTCTCGAATCGTGCGAGTGTCTCTACTGGGATATCTCCAGTATCGTCCCAGTTGGGTAGCTGTACTCTCCGTCCATTGTTGTAGATGCTTGCGGTGCGGTTCACCCAGTTGATCTCGGGGTTGAATCTTTTCAGGAAGTCTCGCCCGAAGATCAAGTCAAGCCCTTTGATGTTGGTGATGGGGAGTGCAGGTCTGCAGCGCAGTGGTCCGATTTGTAGATGTAGCACTGCTTCTTCGTGTACTGGTAACTTGCTGCCGTCCACCATCATTGCAGAGAATCCTGAAGGCTTGTACTCTTCCCGAAGTCGGTCGATCACTGCCTTGTCGCAGACGGTGTGTGATGCTCCGCTGTCCACGAGTGCTTGGAGGCGTCGTCCTTTGCAGATGACCTCGAGCACGAGGGGCAGTCATTGCTCGGAGTACCCAAAGATAGTTTCATTGATTGGGTCATAGGGTACATCCCAATATTCCGTACACACCTTTGTGTTGCTGTCTACTCCTGAGCTGGCAGCTGGCCAAGGCTGCTTGGAGAACGGCCCGGAGTTTCCTTGACGACTGTGCGCGTCACTGATGCCGAAGAACTGGATGCATCCGTAGGAGGAGTTCGGGGTTTGTGCAGCTTCTTGTAGACCCCCAGCTTCCTCTTGAGCTGCTTCAGCTCCACCGACGTCTTCCCTGGGGAGCGGGTAGTCGTTGTGGGCTGGTGTCGGGAGAGGACGTTGACTCCGTGGAAAGGTCGGCTTCTTTCCACACTCCTTAATTTGGTCCCCAGGTTGTCCGGTACCGGTATAATCTCCACAGCTGTCTGCTTCTTTTGGAGTCCCTCCCGAAATTTCTCCAAGGCTCTAGCCCCTCGAACATCATAAGTTTTCATTAAAGCATCTTTATAAGATAACTTTAATGAATTCTTATAATTTCTTGGGTCTTCAAGGAGTTTCCCTGTCTCGGCAGAGTCTTTTTTCGCGGAGTCGTATTTTTCCTCGGCGATTTTCTCTGGCGAAGACTGGTCGTGGGGTGGAGATTTTCCCCCATCATTTCCTCCTTCTCGCGTCGAATCAGCTTCGTCGAAGTTGGTTTTCCCGGAATCCCGCGGCCGCTTTCGGATCTTTTTCTTTTCGCCAGCTAGATCCGCAATCACTGGCGACTCCCGTTTTTTGTCTTCTGATTGGCCGAAAGATTTCCGCCACTGTTGCGTGCCCGATACGCTGCGCGTGCGGCCTTCATTTTGTTGCAGTCGAAGATTCGGTGGCCCGGCACCCCGCAAAAATCACACGTGTAGTTGGTGTTTTTCGGACGTGGCCGCCCCTCGAATCTGTCGACTTCCATCGGGTCGGCGAACGTGGTGTGAGCCGAGCGGTCGCCATGTCGCGTACTGCCGACGTGCGTCCGTCGTGTTCCGGCGTTGACCATGTCGAAGCGCTCCGCGGCCGAAACGACGTCACTGTAGCTCGCGTAGTTTGACGCTGCGACTTGTCGTTTGACTTCGGTCTTCAGCCCTGCGAGGTACGATTGCACTTTTTCCCCTTCGGTCAGGTCGGGAATTCGGTTATAAAATTCTTCCATCTGCTGCGTGTACTGTGCTACACTCCCGAACTGTCGATGGCGATGAATTTTTTCGCGGGCAAGGAAACGTGAATTTATCGGCTCGAATCGTTTGAGCAGGTCGGCGCGGAACTGCTGCCACGTGGCTTCACCGTGGATGAAGGTGCTGTTGCCGCCAATCCACGCGAGTGCCGGCCCTCGCATCAGTGTCGCCGCGAGTCGTACGCGTTGACCGTCCCAGACTGGCGAGCTCCATCCGACGGCTGCGAAGTAGATCTCCATCCCGGCGATCCATCTGCGGGCGTCGGAGTTTCGATCGCTCGGATCGAACGGCTCAGGTGGGCGCGGTTTCGGAGCCTCGAGAAACTACTGCGACTGCTGCGTCGTCGCCATTGTCGTCTCGTGCTGCGCTCCGGCGAGTCGAGTTACTCGCTCGAACTGGTTTCGCCACGCTTCGCGATCCGCTCGCATTTCCTCCTGAAGGGCTGCGATGCGCGCGAAGAGCTGCTGGGTAACCTCGGCGTTGTCGAAGGTTGCCATCCTGTTCAAAACACGCACGGAGGGGGTAATTCGAAAATCGCGGAGCTGGTGCTTACCAGAATCGGCGTCGAATTGGTCGCCCCCGGCGGTTTTTCGAGGCAGGATCCCCGCTGCTGCTGCTTAGCTGAGCGCGGTCGAGTGAGAAAAGCTCTGATACCAAGTGTCACAGGATCGAATGACTCGAGGATCGATTGCACTATCGATCAGTACAAGGCGCTTTTATACTTCCAGAGTACATCAGGTAACCGGGTTTATCTTATCCTAAGGAAATAGACCCTTCTAGAAGATAGAATCACCCTGCGTATAGCCACGCGAGGCTATTGGCTTTAAGGGATTACGGCAGGATTACGCTGGATAATGTGCCAGTACATCCCAAGCCTGGTCGGTGATATAATTATAATAGCAGGATCATCCAAAGGATAATGGAAGAATGGAGAATAGGAAACCAAATGAGATGAGATAAAAAGAAGAATGAAATAGGAAGGAGATAAGAATAGGACAAGTGGTGTAACGGGGTCGTACTCTCACACTAAAGGGTTCAGTTCATGCGTACAGCTGGTGACCAACCGATGGGGGTGCAGCTAAGGGACGGCGCGTCAGTGTTCTACAGGTCGCTGTGAAGCACGTGCAGCTGTAAAGTGGAGTTGCGGTATTTGTCAAGTCACGGGTGAAGTCCCGACATCTTCGTTGGGGCAACATGATGAGCGGTTCTAAGTTTTACAGCTGGAGTGGTACCCTCTATCTTCAAGGGTACGAGCAACATTGACCGATTTTTACGGAAAAGTTTGGTTGCATGGAGGGGAAGAGAGCAGCAGCCGTTTCGTCACTTTCCAAAAATTTCGGCGTGTACGGACAAAGTAGCTGATGCAGCTGGTAGTATTAGACCCTGCGTTCGGCTCGAGGGCATTCTCTGAAGTGGTTTTCGAACATGTTACTTCTATCGCCATCGTTGTCAGCCTGTCGCCACCACCCACTACCATCTCCGTCACCATTTTTTCTGATCTCGCTCAACGGTGTAAACACGACCCGATTTGCCATCCGACAATCGACAGCATTAGTATCGAAACGAGAAGATTTTGCAGCAATGCTGTTGGAGCTGTGTTGGGGCCAGCTCGCACACAGTGTTTGACTTGTGAAGTTTTTTTGAGTTCGCTTGGGAGTCTTTCGGAGCAGTTACTTATAAGTTTCAAGACCCTTCGAGCGGTTTACCCTGCAGAGGAATTTCAACTTTGGAGCATATTTGGGAGTTCTAGCGGCTGGAGTTTTGCAGCGTTATCTTCGAAGCTGAGTTCTGGGATTTTACGGAGCATTGGGGGGTATTTTGACTACCCTGGAGCGTTGGTTTTCTTAGAGTTCTACCCCCGCTATTGGGAGCTATTTCTTCTTGGAGGGGGGGAAAAGGGCAGCTGCGCTGCAAATATTTGAAGACCCATTCGGCATGTTTCATCGTCCGTCCTCGACTGACATTAATTTCCGTTACGCTTCCGCGCCTATGTTAGTCAGTTCGTTGATGGAGTTCGCTGATTTTCGTGAGACACGGGCGTGTGCTCTCGCATGTGTCATGCCAACCTCACGTTTAATGAATGGGTTTTCAATTCAGCAGCCACGTCATTTGCCAATTCATCATTACAGACTGATCCATCTGCCACGCGCCATCGTTAATCGCCCACTCGACAATTTTTATAGTTCAAAGGCTTCTGCTGGAGTACCTACCCTTGCTCGTTCGGTCAGCTGAAAAAATTGACAATCTTCGACGGCCACGATTAAAAGCAATCGTTTCGACGCTTTTTTACCCTTGATTGTACTTCGACATAAAGACCTCGTCAAGGCGGTGTTATCATTACGCTCGTCACTATGCTGAAGACCTACAGTCACATCGGGGATTACTTTAAATGACAGTTCGGCCTTCAATATACGGAGGGCCTACTTTAGAAGGTGGGAGGATGTAAGAATTTCACGAATCCTTACTGAGGCTCGCCATAGCGAGTACTGTGAACAGCTCACATCCGCAGCCTCGGCCCTCAAGTCTTGCGTCAGACCAAGTCCGCCGACCTATTCGGCCCCGAACATGTTACCGAGGCGCCCCGAACCCAATTTGGCCCCTCGCCCTCGGGACTCTCGAGCCCTTGACTGGTCCAACTCTTGAGGTTCAACCTCGTCAACTCGCACTTTATAAGCCCTAGGTCCTCATTTGTATGAACACATCCTGTAGTCACACTCCCCTATAGAATTCTGTGCTGTACTATGGTTTAATTCATAACAGAAGGAGGGCTAGCTCGGAAGCCTACACCCTGCAAGATGTTTCTTCTCAGGTATCGAAGAATCTGCAGATCGAGCAGAATTGCACAACCCGTTCGGCTAAACAACCTCATTCCAGATATCTGATGAAAAGATAACATTTTGTTTCTTTGCAACGAAACAGAACCCCCTCTAGGGTTTCGTTTTCCTCCCTTCCCGTCGTTCTTGCTCTTGAGAGGTCTCATTTCCTCTTCCCCTTAGCTAGTTCTCAGCCCGTTCTTGCTGGCGCCTAGTGCTGGCTATTGCCAGCACACACGGCGTCGGCCACCGCTAGGCGCCAGCCAGCGCTAGGCACGAGCCGGCAGGCACGACGTCATGCGCGCTGTCGCCGCGCTATGCGCCAGCGATATGGTGTCAGCATGCATGGTGTCTTGCGCTAGAGACATCGGACTAGACGAAAACAACTAATAGCCTAGGTGGTAACTGCAGTGGCAAAGAGCAAGGACCGGATGCTGGTCCTGGCTCATGCCTAGTGCTGGCCGGCGCTGTGCGTGCACTTGCCGGTGCCAGCGGGCGTAGAGCTGTATGCACTTTCGGGCGAGGTGTGCGTGGCGTCGTGCCATGCCGTTGGTGCTGCGATGGGAAGCAGAGGAGGAAATGGGGGGAATGAGGAAGGGCACGTGCTGCATTACTACAGGTGAACGAGCATACCCGTCCGCTTGTGTATTCTTTCTTCACTTGATTACTTTCTTTAGCATTCGAAAATTTGTTTGTTCTTGTTCGTTCATTTCCCCAATCTCTTCTCTCTTCCCCCTCTTTGCCTTCCCCTTTCGAAAAAACGTCTTTTCTTACCCGGGCTTTTTATTGATCTCGTTAGTTATGTTTTGTAATATTCATAGTTTCCGAGCCTCTTGTATTCACGCGCACTTAATTTTGCTGTTGCACGCCCGCTCTTCCTCCTTCCTCTCTCCCGCCATCCGTTCTTCCCCCGTCCGTTCTGCCACTGTTCGTTCTCCCACGTCCGATATTCCCCCTTCCGTTCTCCCCCCCGTCCATTCTCCCGCTGTTCGTTCTCCCACGGTCCGTTCTGCAGCCGTCCGTTCTCCCCCGTCCGATATTCCGCCGTCCGTTCTCCCCCCGTCCGTTCTTCCCCCATCCGTTCTTCCCCCGTCCGTTCTCCCACTGTCCGTTCTCCCGCCGTGAGCTCATCTAACACTACGTACACAAAGAACATTGTAGCGAAATCATATACGTGGACACCAATTCAAGAACCAGGAGACATGTCAGAGCTTTGAGTGCATAATGATCCACCCAGCTGGTCGAAGTTCAAACGTATGGGCTTATATACATAGCCCGCGGTAATTTCACACCCTGAAATTGGGCGGCAGATGAAAATTTCCCACCACCCTGACCATTTGTGGGAGCGTAAACAGCATTCTCTTGTTCCTATGGCCTATGCTTGATGGTTCCACATGGAAGGTGTGGGTCGAATACTTTGAGTGCTTTCTAAGCTGCCCAGCGTTGAATCCCCACCCGACGTCTGTTTCCTGACGGCATCAACACTAAACCGAGCAATAAAAGTCTCTTCTAGAAACCGTGTCATTTTGTTTTTCAGGGGTAGTCGAATCTAGCCCTTCAGGGGACGTTTTCGGGGGGTGCATACCCTCTTGGCGGCACCCGCTGTAAAAATACTAGGTGTGAAATTACAAAGGGCTAGGTGTATATCATCACCTGCTCGCTCAACCACCACTCTCCCAAACCAGCACTGCCAGCCTGAAAGGAATTACGATTCCTTACCCGGGCTCGCCACAACGAGTACATGCGAACAGTTCGCGTCCGCAGGCTCGGCCCTCAAGTTATGCGCCAAACCAGCCTCCATCGACCTCATCGGCCCCAACCTCATCCCGAGTCGCTCCGAACCCATTTTGACCCCGTCACCCTCGGGACTATCGAGCCCTTGACTGGTCAAACCTTCGACATTCAACCCTGGTCAATCGCCCTATATATTCCTTAGGTCTCATTTGAGTCGGACACTCTGTAATCACGTTCCCCTTATTGAATACTGCGCTACACTCTGATTTATCATTCATAACAGCTAGTATCATTAGGTTTCCAATAGGGGAGCAGACCCTATCGGGGAAGGGGTCAGAAGGATGCCGATGGCGTGCGGACGACACGGAGATTAATTACGCTGTCGTCGGATTCCGTCGGATCCTGTCCGATGGATGGCTGGGATTGGCCGGTCCTCCCCTTCCCCGGTTGTAGACGGAATTATTTTCCGTCGAAGAGTGGGCGACGTTTTTGCCATGTTTTTTGGGTATGTTCCTTAGAGCTTTCGTAATTTTCGGGTGTTCGGACAGAGTCTTCGGATTGGTTTCCGAAAGAAGCGAAGGCTTCATCATGAGGAGACAAGTGCATGGGAGTCCTCAGGCGGCCGAGAGTTGGTCGTCAGGAGCATGCGGGGTGGCGAAAATGGCAGGATGTACGGCAATGTACGTCTGGTGCGCCATGAAGCTGCAGGGTGAACTGTAGCTGTGTTGCAGGCCCCGGCGTTTCCCGCAGGCTAGTTGCAGACGATGGACGGGACTTCAAAACTGTTTCGGCAATGGGCGGATCCGACAATTATGAAACAACACGATCGTACGAGGAGTGTGGGCGTGCAGTTGTGTGGGAGCACCTGTGATTAACGACCTCGGCACTATTCACCACGACGGCCATCTGGGGGTGATAACGCTATGCTGGAGTAAGTGTACTCAGCGAGGGCGACTTTCCGTGTGGGGAGGCGTTTTTCGTGGACCAGCGATTCATACCCCCACGATCAACGGAAACGGATGCCACCATCCTTGAGTGTGTATTAAGTGTTTTTCCACCGATCGCGGAAGGCGTTAACTGTCAGGAGCTGAAGCAGTGGAAGAAGAATGATAGGAGTACTAGAGAAGTTAAGAGTTAGCGGCGTTTGAGTTGCTGCTCGCTCAGCTACGTCGCCCGAATATCACCATCCCCATCAGGTAGCAGTGTCGACTTATTAATCGACGGCTCTTGGTTGAATAAGAGGGGTGAACCTGCAAACTACACTGTGCTGATGGAGTGTCCCCGAAATTTGAGGCTTTACTGTTGCAGTGGAGCTAAGGGTTTCACCGGGTGCAGCGGTAGTCGTTTTCGATTTTTGCGGGTATAGTTCGACGTGTTTCTGACGGAGGGGGGAGCTGTCCAACGGTAGGTGAGCTCGTTAAAGCTCCTCTGACTAGAAGCGTGCGCACTCTTATCTCTGCGGATTCTCTTAGTTAAGCAGCAGTGAAGCATATTTGGGGTAACCTGCAGCAGCCCCGAGATGGGTGAACGTCTGCACGGCCAGCTGGACAAGCGTACCGGAGAATTTATAGAGTTGGGTAACAGCTTGGCGGAGATCGACGGCGTATGATGCGCATTAACCCTGATCAATGGCCAAAATATCATCCCCAAACGGTGGAATCCGGTGTTCCCTAATATAAAGGGTAGTTTATGCGTACAGCTGGTGGAAAAACCGTGGGGGCGCTGCTAAAGGACGCCGTGACGTCTGGGTGTTTTACGGGTAGCTGTGAAGTGGGGCTGAGGTATTTGATAAGTACCGTGTGGTTCCGAGATTTTTGCTGGTGCAAAGAAGCAGAGGCAATCCAAGGTTTTTACAGCTGGAGTTGTGCCCGCTATCTTCAGGGGTACGAACAACATCGACCGAAGTTTGCGGAGTATTCTGGGTACATGGAGCGGAGGGAGAGCACTAGTTGTTTCGTCTCTTCTCGAATATTTCGGCGTGTACGGAGAAAGAAACTGATGCAGCTGGCGTCATTCGACCCGGGGTTCCATTCGAGGTTTTTCACTGGAGTGGTTCAGTACAGGTTACAGGTCATCGCCATCGTCGTCTTCCTCTCGCCATCACCTGCTACCACCTCCATCGTCAATTCGCCTCATTCGCTCGATGGTGTGAACACGACCCCGCATCACCATCTGAATCGACAACAGCAGTATCGGAAATTTGGCGTCTGTACTGTTGGAGCTGTATTGGGACCAGCTCACAAGCAGTGTTCCTACTCGTGCAGAATTTTCAATTCGAATGGGAGTGTACCGGAGCAGATACTTCTGAGTTTCAAGACACTTGGAGCGGTTTACCCTGCAGAGGAATTTGAACTTTGGAGCATATTTGGGATTTCTCGCGGTTGGAGTTTTGCAGCGGCATCTTCGAAGCTGAGTGTGAAAATTTTCAGCAGCAGCGTGGGATTATTTCGACTACCCTGGCGCATTGGGATTACTCGTCAGTTGCGAAAGGGCATGTTACTCGTCAACTGGCGTGATCAGATGCGTTACTCCGCCTATAATAAATTGCAATCTTGCAGGCATGCCACTTGGTAAGTGTGCAAACCCTTTTTTGCCGTGGTTTTGGGCAGAGGATACATGCACGGACCGCGAGAACATTCTGCGTGTTTGAATCGTATAATATATGCATAGCCTATATTGATTTTACACCTAGTATTTTCACAGGAGGTGCCGTCGAGAGGGTATTCACCCCCGAAAACGTCAATTAAAGAAGCGGATATAGCTATTCCTGAAAAAAAAAGTATCTTGGGTTTTTAGACTAAAGGCTTACTATTTAATTTAGTGTTTCTCGCGTCAGGAAACCCGATGTCGGGCGGAAAATCAACGCTGGGCAGCTTAGGCAACGCTCGAAGTCTTCGACCAACACCTTCCATATGAAGGATGCCAAGCTTAGGCCTTAGGAACATTGGAATGCTGTCTACGCCCCAAAAAATTGTCAGGGTGGCAAGAAAAGTTTAGTTGCCAGCCAATTTTAGAATGTACAGCTAGCCTTCGGTATTTTCACACCCAGTATTTTCACACGGGGTGCCGCCGAAAGAGTATTCACCCCCCGAAAGCAGCTCCTGAAGATCAAATTTGGATACCCTTGAAAAACAATTTGAACTTGGGTTTCTATACGAAGCGTTTAGTGCTCGATTTTTGTTTCGCGAGTTCTCAAAGTTTTTGCCGACGTGGAGTCTGGCAAGCTTAGGCCGACGTTACCTTAGGCAGTGCTAAAAGTTTTTCCCGCGTGGAGTCTGCAAAGCTTAGGCCGAAGGGACAATGGGGTACTGCCTACGCACTCAGAAATGGTCAGGGTGGAAACAAAAATTCTTCTGCCGCTCAGTTTCAGGCTGAAATTGTACCGCGGGCCGGGTGTATTCCGAACTAGACGACGTTAAAAACAATAACCACTGTCCCAGTGTTGCCGGCGCCAACTGCAGAACTTAACGAGAACTATGATGATTTGCAACTTGTTGCCGGCTTCAGCAGTTGAAAATGACAAGGAATATGGTGACTTGCAGCTGGTTGCCGGCGCCAAAAGTAGAAAATGACGATGAATACGACAACTAAAACCGCATTACAGTACAAGTGTAAGAAGACATACTGCTACAGTCTTTCAATTTCAGAATTGTCGCCTTGAGCGCTGGTGACCTCCCCAGATTGTACCGCGATTGTACCTACCTGGCGAGGGTAATTTTCCTCTGAGGGTACAATCCTGGTAGCCCACCTGTCCAGACCCCGCGATGCTTCCTGCATCGTGCAGAAATTACACGCGCACTGGTGGGCACCAGTGCCTAACAGAGCCCTTTGCTGTAGAGGTCCTGTCTACTACTCCGCATCAGATGCATCAGAAATGCATAGCACTAAGTAACATCAACGACCAACATAAGTTACGTGCCCGTATAGATTTCCACTTGGACAATGAGGATGTGAATTTTGAATCTATTGTAGTATATTGTATACGTCCCAACGCAAAAGTGCGCAGCAGTGTCCCTCCCGATTTCACATCGGCCTTGCATTTTTGCGGCAGCTGTGTGGAGGATCTGCATTCATACATAGTAAAGAAGACGGACACTCCAAGGTCGGGTACGGGTTACAGGAATTGGGGACTTCACGGACACTGACACGAGGGTAACCCTGGTGATTATGCACCCTGACTCGAGAGAGTCCCTCAAAATGAATCGATCGGCTTGAAAACAAGCCCAGTCACGGTCAGGAAGGATTCTCGTATCGTGTCATCCGCTATTGTCTTTCGAAATTTCCCCGAGTTACGTTCGGCGAAACCTTGCTCATGGGCGATTGAGGAAGACACGGCGGAAGACACGACACAAAAATCCGGCCTCAGTTTTCCAGCTTCTTTTTTTTTTTTGGGTTGCGGAGCAACCTATTGCAATCGATCGGGCTGGTTTTTTTTTTCAAGTTTGTGAAATAAAAATCAAATGTTTGTTGTGATGGAAATAAAACATTTTATGTATAATAAGGTCTCATCATGAAATGTTCCGCAACCATAAGACGATCTCGTCGCCTCTTGTTTTTTTTGTTTTTTTTTTGTTTTTTTTTTTGTTTGCAGCCACACGTTTGGCAGAGGGTGTGAGGCCTTCCTGGGAAACTTCCAAACGAACAGAGTACATGTTAGGCCTTTGGGGAATT
The DNA here is from genome assembly GCA_027943415.1 of Closterium sp. NIES-67. NCBI lineage: Eukaryota > Viridiplantae > Streptophyta > Zygnematophyceae > Desmidiales > Closteriaceae > Closterium > Closterium sp. NIES-67. The sequence goes on along the minus strand of BQMB01001398.1, from coordinate 882,358 downwards.
CAGACGAGAAATCCCGCTAACACATGAGGTTTCTCCGCTAACACGAACCCCAACCATTTCTTGGCAGTTTTACCACAGCGCCACACTCCCGTAACACGGGAAGTGACTCCGCCCAATGACATTTTCACACTAACGCTAACTTGACAACACTTTTGCCCAAGGAGGCACGTTTCAACCCGTTTTTCCCGCGCGTGCGATATTTACTGTTACGAAATGGTTAGTCAAGGCATCCGAACCGCGTCCGAACAAGCCCGGACTGCCAGTCTGGACATTCGAGTGTAGTTTGGGCACGTTGCCCGGAGGCGCGTCGAGTACGTGAACGAGAAAGCTCGGGAGTTCGCGTGTGAAGAACGAAACAAAACAGGGTGAACGCACATCGCCAACCAAAAACAACACGCATCAAACACCACGTATAAAACCGCACTCATTTCTTTCGCTTTGGCGAAATATATCCTGGTTCCCATATTTTCGCGTATTTCGCCTATATCATAACTTGAGGTAGGGTGTCCGAACTTGGAAAAATTCCGTCCACAGCCCGAACCCAAAATTGGTACACCAACGTTTTGGGAGGTTCTCAGGTACACCAGACGTTGGCAAAAACTCCGTCCGGATTTCTGTTCGGACTTTTGGCCTTAGGAATGGCTGCACCACCCCCGGGTCGACATCAGGGCAATATTATTATTATTATTATATTTTTTTTTTCGTTTTTCAAGACCCAGCGGTCTCAGGATTCTTGTCACTAAAGACCCTGAAAATTCAGCATTCCATGGAAGATCTCTCTATATTTCAGGATTACTTTGACCTTTAAATCTGAAACTCAGAGGATTTTTTGGGACTCCCTACATATCAGCGGAACCTGTGGGCAGTCCGAGTACAAGCAGGAAGTACATCGATGGACGAAACGATAGAGAAGAATACAGAATACACACTTGCTGCTGCTGCTGTCCCTCACCACCACACCAAGTTCGACACTTCCCTTAATCGTGACAGAAATGCGTAAAACTAGGGGCAGTGCGCAACCTGGCTAAGGTGATATTGAGGGGTTGTGATAGGTCTGACAGCCCTGCACTTCTGTAGTTGTGAAAGTTCCACGGGTTGCACCTTCAGTTTGCGTGGAAAATTGGTCAGGGCTGCGATGGAATTGGGAGGGGGGGGAGGGGGGGGGGGGGATGGTTGCAATTCCAGCACGGGTAAGTTTCCATGCCAGTCGGATGGCCAGGATATTTTTTCGCGCAATCTGGATTGCTTAGGGGGTTCCTCGGAAACGCCTGGAATCAGTCAGGAGGTTTGTGAGCCCGAAATCCTCAAAATCAGGATTTCAGCGGGAAAGACCCGGAATGTACCTGACATTCCGGATGTTTACCCTTGAACCGAGAGCCCTGGTCGACATCTGTCGACGTGGTGTAGGTCAGCTCTCTGGTCTGGTCCTCCGCTGTACAACCGATGGTCGCATCGCATCATGATCCAGCGAGATTTTCCCACTGGCAGTGGGAAACGCGTCAGATTCCTCTGCGAGTTTGGAATCTACCGTTCCAAACCCTGGCTTTCAACCTGGATGGGTTGACAGGGGACATCGGAAATGTACCACGCCCCAGGTTCTCGTATCGGGATTCGGGAAGGAAGGGGGATGGGTGGGAGAGGGTGGAAGGCCCTTTTCGATCCTCATAGTGTACCGCGTATTACCACGTTTACATGTTTTTGTAACACACTTAACCCTTTTGCAACCCATTGAAATGATCCGGACCAGGATCGATTCCAACAAACGGACGCCATCATGACCGCGACCTAAGAAAAACCCTAGCCCACTGTTTGCAAGGACAGTTTTGCGACTTAGTATTTTGATGGAATGTTTGCGACCTCATATTTTGGTGGTGGACTGCACAACAGTCGAGCTGGACTCGAGCTGATGCCAATACTGTGCCTCAAAATGTCACGTGAGCCAGTCGATGAGATCTTCCTGTGCTCTACCACTGGAGAGCTGTTGAACCCGAGAGCAGTGTTCTGCTCTATCCCGGAGCTCCTCCCAATTAAGGGATCTCTTTCCCAGTTCCCACTGTGACTCGAAGTCAATCATCTGCAGTCAATCGGCTACTAGGAGTCCCGATGGCTTTTACTGACTAGCAGTGTGTGGTTAATGCGGTGGCTAATCTTCAAGATTACAAGTTGTGGTTGACCCCTCGGAACAAATTACTAGAAACGATTGAGGTTTATGTCAAGTCTGAGACCCAGAAAGGAGATGTCCGCCAGGTCTACTAAGCAGAGGAAAAGGCGAGTGACTGGAGCGCTTTGGAAGCCGGAGGTAATGTACAACCTTCGCTATTGTGAAATAAACTCGACATTAGTTCTGATGCAATATCATTGCGAGACTCTGAGTTTCGGAGTTGTTTTGAACATTGTCATGGCTCTGGTGTTATTTTCTTTGGCGTGAGCAGGAAGACAAGATCTTACTGGCCCACGTGGCAAAGCACGGCACACACCATTGGGGACTTGTCAAATCCATGGGTCTGCTACCCACACGAGATCACAAGGCGTGCTGTAACCGCTATGTTCTGCTCAAAAGGTGATTTCCACTCAGTACTTTCCTGCTTTTTTGTGTGAGTTGGATTGCCGCTGAAGCCGTTTTTTAGAAGTGTTGCCTGATCCGTCGTAGAGTTCAGTAAGTCATCATGCCATTGCTTCACACCTCCTCCCATGTCCCATTGCCATGCCTTTTAATGCGAGAGGAGACTCCATAATTTTCATGACGGTAACAGGAACGGAATGCATCCTTTTCCATCTACATGCACCCACTATCTCACGTCTTTGATGGGTACCGTTTCCTCACAATGGGTCCGGCGGAGGTTCCCCTCACAGTGCTATGACGCCTTACCCCACATCTCTATGTTACTTGTTGGTCCTAATGTCCGCAGGATGCTGTCCAAGCAGGGTCAGCCAACACCAGACATGGACATGGATGCAAAAGTGGAGATATCTGCCGTGCCAACGGTGGCTGGCGATGATGGCTTGACACGAGACACGGCGATGGCTGTGAAATCGGGGATGGCTGCCGTCCCAACTACGCCTGCGAATGCGGCTGCTGCACCAGCTATTCCCCCGACGGCTGGGATGGCTGCTACGCCTAGAATACCTGTGAATGCTGGAATGGGGACGCCGACAACAATGCAGCAGGCTCTAGATGACACGTCATGCTGTCATCAGCAGCTCTCATGCTGTCATCAGCAGCTCTCATGCTGTCATCAGCAGCACACATGCTGTCAACACGCCTGCTGTCATCAGCAGCACACGTTGTGTCATCAGCAGCACACATCCTGTCACCAGCAGCCCACAGCGTGCCATCCGCAGCATGGATCATGTCACCAGCAGCACACATCATGTCACCAGCAACACACATCCTGTCATCAGCAGGAGCACATCTCATGTCATCAGTACCACACATCGTGTCAGCATCAGCACACGTCAAACCATCAACAAAGTAACACGGAAACAACGATGGCAGAGAGGGGCTCTATGATTCTGGGGGAGCATAACTCAACACCAGCTGCAGAAAGAGAGGGCTTGTGCAAGGGAGCTTCTGGAGAGCGACTTCCATCTGCTACACTTGAACTTCAAACTGAAGCAGCAATGACAGTAATGAGCCAAGCCAATCTGAAGGATGAAGCAGCAGAAGCAGCCAGTGATGAGCTGATGGTTGGAATTACAAGCCCAGCAGCCATGTCCTTACACTCTCTATGTTCGTTCGAGCACTTACTCATTCCAATAGCACCTTCTCAACCCTCTCAACCACTTCTCCATGCCCCATCAGAGTCATCAGCCTCGCAACCATTCATCGCGCCTCTTCCTTCCCCTCTTCGTCCTGCTCTTCCTCTTACTCTCCCTCCTATTCGTCCCCCTACTCTCGATCTTCCTCCTACTCGCCATCCCACTCCTCCTCCTACCTCCACTCGTACTCTCCCGCCTCCACTCTCCCTTCCTCATGGGGAAGTGGATCACCGAACCTCATTTCTGGTCGCAGCACCTTCGCAGGAATTGAAGGGTGTTGAAACCTCATGCTTGGCCGACTCCCATATGCAGGACCTGAGGGAGATTGAAGCCTTCTTCTTGGGTGCCCTACCTGAGCAGATGAATTTGCAGATGCCGCAGCAGATGCCTCAGCAAGAGAACTCTGCGGAGGGAATCAATGCCTGCTGCAATTTGCCAGTGGTAGCGGATCAGAGGCCACTTTTCTGCCATGCAGCACAGGGTGCAGTCTCTGCTGACACCAGCCATAGACATCAGCACTTACCTGCTGGGGATGTTGCTGCTCACGCACCTCCTCCTCCCTCTGCTGATGCGGCTCGCTTTCCTTCTGCTCCTTTTGCGTGTTCTCCTCCCCCCACTGCTCCTTCTTCCTCTGACCCTTCCCCCTCTGCCCCTTGCCCCACTGGTCCTTCCCCCGCTGATCCTTCCCCCTCTGCTCCTTGCCCCACGGTGCCTTCTGCCGCTGCAGCTCTACTCGCCTTTGCTGATTTGCTCTCCGCAGCTTCGGTATCCCCTGGTCTACCTGCCTCGCGCTATGCTGCCTTGGCTGCAGTGGCTCCAAGAGTCATTTCTGATTGGCCAGCAGCTGTAGATGCCGTCGCCTCAACTGCTGCTGTCGATGACGCTCAACTGCTGCTGCTGTCGACATTGCTCCTTATTCAGGCGGAGCTGGTCAGAATCAACGATGCCCTGCTGCTGCTAGCTCCTATGCCTCCAACATCAGCAACTGCCGTTCAGGTTGCCTCAGCGCCGTCTTGCCTCCACCCAGCAAACACAGTGTGCTCCTCCGCCCCTCTCTCCATCCCTCTCTCCGCCCCTCTCTCCGCCCCTCTCTCCGTCCCTCTTTCAGCCTCACAACCATTGTGGTCCAGAACACTGCTCCTTCCTATTCCACCATCACCACTGCCACCTGCTGCTCCTCCCCCTGCTGGTGCTCCTCCCGATGCTACTCCTGATACTGGTTCGCTGTTGCCCAGGCCATCTAGCTCTGCTGCTGTTGGTGCAGCAGAGATGCGGCTGAAGCCAGATGAGCTGTTTGAAGCGTGGTGCAATGGGTCCTTTTCCAGGGTGAGTAATGGTAGATGGCATGTCATGGCATGGCATGGCATGGCATGGGATGGGATGGGATGGGATTGTCTTGTCCGGCATATCTTCTGGACCCTCCAATGTGGTTATCAGCCCAATAGTGCTGTTTGAAGTGCAGCGCAGTGGGTCGTTCTCCAAGGAGGACTATGATAGATGGCATGGCATGATACTGCATGGTAGGGCAGATACTCCATTGCGCTTCTGACCAGATGAGCTGTTTGAAGCGTGGTGCAATGGTCGTTCTCCAGGGGGTGACTGCATGGCATGACATGGCACGCATCGGGATGTTATGGCATGGCTTGGTATCCAGTCGTATACGATCCAGCTGACCTGTTTATTGCTACGTTTGCTGTATATTGGAACATGTTGCAGGGTAGTGCTTGATAGTTTTCCATGGCGGCATTCTTGTTTGGCTGTGCATGGCAGGTTCTCCACAGCTTCTAACCTAAGCTTTGAAGCTCCATCCTTTCATGTACAACAAGGTGGTGGTTTCTGGTGGTTTTCTTCTACACCTTGTATCAAAATCACCTTGGAAAAGGTTATGTGGTCCTGTTGTGCAGCTGAATTGCATGGTTTGTGCCTCGGCTCAGTTTAGCTCATTCTGAGCCAGGGCGACCGTGTATCATGGTGCCTAGCCGGCCCCGCTGGCCATTCCAAGAATCTTCTAGGGCGACTCCAGTGGGTCTCTCGATATAAGTGTTCAAATTATATTTTACATAATTGTAGGCTTGGTAGTTGTGCTACTGCATCCTACTGTAGAGGGGATAACTCCCCTTCTTGTACCTGATTCTCTTCTAGTTCAATATCTCTTCTCTCTCGTCAATCTTCCTAGCTAAACTTCGGCCGCCATTCCATGGCGGCCTTCTCCTTTCTTGCTATCCTACCTTCACGACATGGTACCAGAGTAGGAGGTCCTCCCTGCTGGACCGCCTACTCACGCTTCTCGCGCTGCCATGGCGCCCGTGTCGTGCCGCTAGCCGCGTCGTGCCACAGCCATCTCGACGCGCTACCGTGGCGTCGCGCTGTCGGGCCATCGCTTCCGCTGCGTACTTCCCTGTTTGCCGCCGTCGCGGCCTTCCTGGTGCCTGCCGCCGTGGCATCTTTTCCAAGTTGCCGCGGCGGCCTTTGTGTGGTGTCGTCGGCCTGCTTCCGTCACGCATCACCTGGTGCGGCCGTCACAGCACGCAGCCGTGGCGACGCCGTCGATGTCAGGCCGTGGCGACGTGACGGCGCCGTCGTGCTGACGTCGCGGCGTCGATGTCCCGCTGCAGTGCCGACGCCCCTCTTTGACGGCGCCGTCGGGCTGCAGCCGACCGTGCGACGCCGGTGACGCTGCCGCCGCCCACACGCCGCCATCCGCCCCTCCTCCCCGCCCCACCCCTTCTCCTTGCATCTCCTCTTCCTCCTCCCGCAGCTGCTGTCTTCGGCTCGGTCGTCGCCAGCCCGTGCCACACCGCCGAGAGCCCTCAGCCGCCGCAGTCGCCGCCTGTCCTCCTCGACGCAGCCGCCTTGAGCACGAGCTCCGCCGCTGTCGTCATTGAGGCCGCCCAGATACGGCCAGCTGCCTCTCGTCCGGGGGTGTCATCACCTAGCACGAGGGGTCGATACCCGGCTGCTCACGAGAATGAGGGTGTCCGAGGTTGGGGGGTGTGTGTGTGGGTTGAGTGGGCTTGCCACTACCAAGCCTAGGGGGTGTGTTCAAATTATATTTTACATGATTGTAGGCTTGGTAGTTGTGCTACTGCATCCTACTGTAGAGGGGATAACTCCCCTTCTTGTACCTGATTCTCTTCTAGTTCAATATCTCTTCTCTCTCGTCAATCTTCCTCGCTAAACTTTGGCCGCCATTCCATGGCGGCCTTCTCCTTTCTTGCTATCCTACCTTCACGACAATAAGCACCCTAGTATTACAGGGTGTTACACACTTTTACCATTTTCACACATGGATTTTTTTGGGAAAGTATAGGACATGTCTGTCAAACATATCTGTGTATGTTGTTATAGACTATATAGGGTTGTGCCTTAGGGAGTACAACACTCTAGGTTATATTCCCTTGTATGTCATTGTTCTAGTCATTTGTTCATTCTGATATGGTATCATGAGTAGGTTAGGTCCCCCCCGCCCACCAGCACTTCCGCCCTAGGTCCTAGCTGCCCCAGTCCCCTCCAGCACATGCTGGCCCGTCTCCTAGCCAGCCCCGTCGCCTAGCTGGCCCCGTACCCCAGCCGGCCCCGCCTCCTAGCCGGCCCCGCTGCCTAGCCGGCCCCGCTGCCTAGCCGGCCCCGTCGCCTGGCAGGCTCCGTCGCTAGTTGGCCCCGTCGCCTCGTCGGCCTCGTAGCCCCGCTGGCCCTGCCCCCTAGCCGGCCCTGCCTCCTAGCCGGCCCCGCTGCCTAGCCGGCCCCGTCATCTAGCCAGCTCTGTCACCTCGCTGGCCTTGTAGGCCCGCCGGCCCTGCCTCCTAGCCGGCCCCGCCTCCTACCCGACCCCGTCGCCTCGTCGGCCCCGTCGCCCAGCCGGCCCCGTCGCCCAGCTGGCCCCGTCGCCTAGCTGGCCCCGTCGCCCTGCTGGCCCCGTCACCTAGCTGGCCCCGTCGCCCGACCGGCCCCGTCCCCTAGCTGCCCCCGTCGCCTAGCCAGCCCTGGTGCACAGCCGGCCCCGTCGCCTAGCCGGCCCCGTCGCCTCCCCACCTAGCCGGCCCCGACGCCTCGCCGCCCGCAGCCCCGTCTCCTAGCCGCCCCGCCGCCGTCATCGGCCACCTGCACCGCACTGCACCGCCCGGTACCGCACGGCAACCCGCTGCACCGCCCTGTACCGCTATGCACCGCTCGGCACTGCACCCCACCGTACTGCACCTCCGTCTACTGCCTTTCTGCTGCTGCAGCAACCATGATGGCGTACTCGGTCCTGCATTTTGATGTGGAGGGGCAGCCGGTTGAGTTTGACTCGTGGCTCGTCGTCCTCCGCCGCCACCTGACTGGTCAGCGGAAGGATGGCCACTCCCTGGCCGTCCACATCGACGGTACGCTCCATTGCCCGGACCCCCCTGCTGCTCTACCCGCTGACCCCACGTCTGCTGACCGTGAGTCCGCTGCCGCTGCTGCTCTTGCCCGTGCTTTCTAGTTGTCGCGTGACGCTGTCGCACAGCTTGCAATTAGTCGTGCCCTCCCCCTGTTAGAGCGCCATCGCTTTAGGTCGGTCAGGTTTGCGCAGGAGTTCCTAGAGGCTGTTGTCGTGCGCTATTCCACCCCGCCCTCTGCCTCTGTCGGTCGCCTGATCCTGCCCATGGTCTTTCCTGGTCTCGCGTCTTTCCCTACTGTCGCTGACCTGGCTGCCTACTTGCGCACGCTAGACACGACCTGGCGCGCTGCCTGCACTGAGGCCCAGCTTCGTGTGTTTCAGCCCCCCATCTACTCTACCCTCTACCTGCTTGCCACCCGCCTCCCTGACCGCCTTGCCACCGCCCGCGATCACTTCCTTAGTCTCCACCCCGCTGACCTCACCCTCACTGACTTTGTTGACACCCTGTCTGCCGTAGAGACTCGTCAGCACTCTATCGCCCAGTCTAGCGGTACCGTGCCGATCTCTAACTTTCAGGGCAGTGCCCCTGCTCAGTGCTCTTACATTGACGGTTCTATTGCAGTGGCTGAGACAACTCATGCTGAGGAGACAACCGCCGCAGTGCAGTTTCGTCTGGGTAAGGGTCGCTGCCCCAAGGCTGGGCGCGGCGGAGGTAGCGGAGGAGGGGGTGGTGCCGGTGGTGGAGGTGGCTCGCCCGCTGGTAGTACTACCGAGGGGGCTGGGGCTGGTGCCTCGGAGCAGCAGCCCTAGCAGCAGCACCAGCAGGCGCCGTCGCTCGTCCAGCAGCAGTAGTAGCCGCAGCACCCGCAGCCGCAGCGGCGGGTTGGTTGTCTCCCGCCTAGGTGGCCTGGCGCCGGCAGTGACGGTGGTCGCAGTGGTTGTGCGCACGGCGAGTCGTCGAGTGGTGATCAGAGTGACGGGCACTGCCAGTACCAGCTACAGACCGGTCCTCACCGCGGCCTCGTGTGCGGTAAGATCGGCCATACCCCCACTCGTTGCTTCCGTCGCCTAGATGACCTGTTTCGTTTCCGCTTCGGCCCATCGCCAGACCTCCCCGACTGGCACAGTCTTCTCTGTCATAATGTTTGGATCTTTGATATAGACATGGATGAGATTAGCTCTGCTGTATGCCGTTCACTCTAGTGTGATTGGTTCCTATTCCCCTGTGTTGCCTAAATTAGGTGTGCCCAGTATGCCTAGTTCAGGCTCCCCTGCTGCGTCAGTCGTAGGATCCCCTGCCTTGTTTAGCCTTGGGTCCTCCCTCGCTCCTCCGACCCCAGTCGCCGCTGCTGCGCTCTCCCTTACTCTGGACTCCGGTGTTTCCCGGTGTTTCTTTCGGGACTCCACTACGCTTACGCCGCTTGCCGCCCCCGCCGCAGTTGCTCCTGCAGACCCTTCCTCCGGTCCTGTTGTTGCCCGTAGCTCCACCACCCTCTCCAGTCCAGCGGTTCCCTCAGGCTCCCATACAGGCCTGCACATCCCCTCGTTCTCTAGGAACCTAGTTGCTGTCGGCTGCCTCCAGGACCTTGGCGTCACCACTACGTTTCCTGGGCACGAGCGGTATGCTGTCTGTACCGAGGCCGCCACTAGTGCCCCCCTCCCCACGTTCCCCCGGGAGCCGGTGTCTGGCCTGTTCACGCTGGACACCGCGTCCCCCCCAGTTGGGATGCCTCCCCAGGTAGCAGTGTCTACCCAGATTGCCGCGGCTTGCTCGTGTCGGTCGCTTACTCACCCGTCGCTTTTGTGGCACCACCGACTAGGACACCCCGCTCTCACTCGTCTCCGTCACATGTCCCAGCACGGTCTTGTTCTAGGTCTCCCTGAGTCGTTCCCTGCGCTCCCCTCCTCACCCGCGCCTTCGTGCACACCCTGCGTCGAGGGCCGACTCCGCCTTGCCCCTCACTCCTCCTCGTTCCCCCCCACCGCCGCACCGCTGCAGACCCTGCACATGGACGTCTGGGGCCCCGCTCCTGTCCATGGGCCGTGTCGCGAGCGCTACTACCTAGTGCTTGTCGACGACTACACACGCTACACCACCATGTTTCCCTTGGAGCAGAAGGCCGACGTGCCTGGCGTTCTTATCCCGTGGCTTGTCTCTGTGCGTGTTCACCGAGGTCTCCTTGTGTTGCGTCTTCACTCCGACCGTGGTGGCGAGTTCGCCTCTAGTTGCCTTGGTCGCTTCTGTCGTACGGAGGGCATCACCAAGACGTTCACCCTGCCGGAATCCCCGCAACGGAATGGGGTTGCTGAGTGACGCATCGGTTTGGTCATGGAGGTGGCTCGTACCTCCATGATCTATGCCGGTGCACCCCATTTTCTGTGGCCATTTGCCGTTCGCTACGCCGCCCACCAGCTTAACCTGTGGCCGCACCCTCAGCGGCTGCACGTTTCGTCGACCCTCCTCTAGACCGGATCTCCTGGTGACGCGTCTGCGTTCCACGTCTGGGGCTGCCTTGCTCACGTTCATGTCTCTGGCACGGACAAGCTCACTGCCCGCACTGTCCCCTGTGTCTTCCTAGGTTTCCCCCTCGACTCGTGTGATTGGCACTTCTACCACCCGCCTTCTCACCGTTTCTTTCAGTCTCGCGAGGTCACTTTTGACGGGTCTGTCTCCTTCTACCACCACTTTCCCCGCCGTGGTCCCCCGGTCACCCCCCCCCAGTTCCTAGTTCCCCCCCCTCCACTGGTAGCCCCTGCTCCTCCACCTCCCCGCCCTGCCCTGTCTGGTGTGTCTCACGTCACCCCCCTCCCGTCGGTTGTCTCTCGCGGCTCGGCAGAGTCCCTTCCCCCGCCTGTCCCAGCCCCGGTCTCCCCTCCCCTGTCGTCGCCGTTGCTGTCATAGCCGCAGCCGCCTCTGCAGCTGCCGTAGCCGCTGCAGCTGCAGCCGCCGTCGTCCCCGCTGCTGGGGTTCGTGAGTTCTGGGGGTGCTGGGGTGTGTGCTAGGGCGGGTGCTGGAGCGGGTTCCCGTTCTAGGGGTGCTGGCATGGAGCTACTCGGAGCGAGTCGTGCTGTCGCTGGAGGTTCTGGTGTTGGAGTCGGGCAGCAGTCGCAGCAGTCGCCGCCAGTGTCCGCTCTTCACCTCCTCGGTCTTCCTTCCCTTGCCCGCCTGCCGGTGCCTCCACTGTTGCCGCTGCCTCCTCCTCCGCCAGTCTACGGCCTAGTGTATCCTCCCCCGGACTCCTCTCCAGCTCGTTTCCCTCCCCGTCCTCCTCTGGTGTCCCCTCCCCTCTCTCCTGACCCGACTCCTGTATCTCTCGTCTGGTCTCCTCGTCCGTCTTGTGCTCGTCCTACCTCCCCTGTTTGGCGATCTAACGCTATGTTGCTTCGCTCCTATGCGTCTCGTGCTCCTCCACTCCTCCCGTCTCCTCCTCCGTCGTCGCTTGTTGTGGCTCTGACTTCCTCCGTGCAGCGCGTCCCCTTGTTCCTCGTGTCCTTGCCTCTCTTGCTACCGACCGTTCCGTTCCTGTCTCGAGTCTATCGGCTCTTGTCGCTGATGTCACTGACTTCGCCGCTACCCGCCGCCTTGACTTCGCCACCGCTCTGGTCTCCGACCTTGCCTGCCCTCCGACCGTCGGGGGTGTGGCTGTCTTTGGAAGTGACGTCCGAGAGGACAGGCAGTACAAGCTTGCTTTCTTTTCTAAGGCTGCTCCCCATCTCTGTTCCATGCTGCTAGTCCCTGAGGGTGACCCAGATGCCGTTGACATCCCGACCCCTCGCACCTACGCTGAGGCCACCTCGGGACCCTGGGCCTCTCAGTGGATAGCTGCCATGGAGCAGGAGATGGCATCTTGGAGATCCAACGGTACCTTCGTCGATGCAGTTCCCCCACTTGGGGTGAACGTAGTCGATGGCCGATGGCTCTTCAAGGTGAAGCGCCCTCGTGGAGAGCCGCCTGTCTTCAATGCACGCTACGTTGCTCGAGGCTTCAGTGAGCGTGAGGGGGTGGACTTCTTTCAGACCCCGAAGATGACTACTCTTTGGGCACTACTACACGTAGCAGCACAGCATGACTACGAGCTGCACTTCCTCGACTTCTCCACAGCCTTAAGGGCAGTCTATACGAGCAGGTCTACCTGCGTCGCCCCCAGGGCTTCTCCGGTACCTTTCCCCCTGGTACTGAGTGGCTCCTCCGGCGCCCCGTCTACGGCTTGCGACAGGCGCCCCGTGAGTGGCACGACACGCTGCGTGCTACACTTGCTGACCTGCTGTTCTTCCATTCCTGTGCAGACCCCTCGCTCTTCGTCCATTCTGGCCAGACACCGTTCTACATCCTTGTCTACATTGTCGACCTGGTCTTTGCTACTACAGACAAAGACGCGCTGGCCTCGGTGAAGGCAGAGCTGCTGAGGAGACACACCTGCACTGACGTGGGAGAGTTACGCCGCTACCTTGGCTTGCAGATCTCCAGGGACAGAGCAGTGTGCACCATCACTCTTACACAGTCACACTTGGTGCGCCAGGTCCTTCAGAGGTTCGGCCTTCATTTCTCCTCCGCACAGCCCACCCCTCTACCAGTAGACCACAGACTCTCTGCTCTAGTCCCGGAGGAGACTGTAGAGCCTAGTGGTCCCTACGCAGAGCTGGTGGGTTGCCTCATGTACCTGATGACTTGCACTTGCCCAAATATCGCATACTCTCTCAGCATCCTGGCTCGCTTTGTGGCCACCGGCAAACACCGACCACAGCACTGGTCGGCAGCTACACTGGCGGAAAGTATCGCCCGGATAATTGCCTGAAAAATGTTTACATACTTTTTTGGTGCCATTTTTGTATAGTTACGATTCATATTTCGGCCTCGGCTGTAAAGTAGTTCTGTATTGTATATAACGGGTATGGGTTTCAGATTTATAGGGGTCAATTTTTTAAAGGGGATGAGTTTTGGTTCGCGTAGGTGCATCCGGACAGTTAATGCCAAGCGGCGTACTAGGTCTATATCCTACCCTCCCTCATTCTACTTTCTTGCCCTCGCGACTTTGGAGTAGTCAGGTGATAAGCTAGGACCACTGCTATGATTAGGCCATCATGAAACCGTTAGATGAGGCGCTCTACGCACGGATCATTACCTTGTTGCGGAGGGGGTATAGCACTAGTCGAATTGCGATACAGCTAGGCATAGGGAAGAGTTCGGTCCATCAAGGTGATTGTAGATTCTTGCCGCGATGACGTGCGTCCTACGATGCCCTCAGCCGGTCGCCCTTGCTTAGTGACAGAGAGATTCCGGCCCAACATAGTTCGGTCGATTACCAGCGAGGAGGCAAAAATCTCCGCTCACGTGGCGATGATCGTCGAGATGCAGCACGGCATCACGTTGCATCCTAAGACAGTGCGTAACGCTTTGAATGGCAGCGAACTTGTCGCAATCAAGCATCCCACGAAGCCGCGACACTCTCGGAAAAACATACGCGATCGGCTAGAATGGGCCCGTTCCCACGCGGACTGGACGGTTGACGACTGGAAGTGAGTGATCTGGTCGGATGAGACGAAGATCATTCGTTTTGCATCCGACGGACTCTCATACGCCTGCGTTCACGAAGGGACTGCCCTTTAAAGACACCAAACCAAGCAGACTGTCAAACACGGGGGCGATTGCTTGATGATTTGCGACTGCATGTCGTATAAGGGAGCGGGTTTCATGAGCAAAACATATGGTAGGAAGGATGGACTGCTGTCTCTGAGTATACTGCAAGACGAGCTCAATAGTACGATCGAGTTTTACCAACTTGCACCCTCGGAAGTTATCTTCCAGGACGACAACGATCCCAAGCACAAGTCGCGTATCGTGCATGAGTGGCCTCGAGAGCAGGAGTTTGGGGTGGTGGATTGGCCGTCATCCTCACCCGACCTCAACCCAATAGAGCATCTATGGGCTCATCTCAATGTGTGGCTTGCCAAACACGAGAGGCCTCCCACTGGTATGCTGGACCTGTGGGAGCGTGTCCAGAAGGAAAGGGAGAAGATCTCATCGGATTTGTGCACCCACCTGGTGGAAAGCATGCCCAGGAGGGAGAGGGCGGTGATTAAAGTGAAAGGGCGGTGGACTAGGTACTAGTTTGGGGTTGTTGAAACTCACTGCTTGCGCCTGGCACAAATTGTCCGGATGTACCATGATTGTTGATTTGTGCTATTTCCTGTAAACATCAGTATCTTCGAGAAATGTAAGGCATGGGCCTACAGCCTTACCCCAACCTACATACACTAGGCACACCAAAAGATTAAGGCTTAATGTGCATGACCCCTTAATATTCCAAAATTCGTCTAAGTGACAAACATGCGGACAATACTTTCCGCCAGTGTAAGAGGGTTTTGCGTTATCTAGCAAGTACATCGGGCATGGGGCTAGTGCTAGGAGGACGTAGACTAGTGGTCCTTATCGGGCACACAGACGCTTCTTGGGCAGACGACGCCGAGACTCTCAGGTCCTCCGAGGGCTACTGCTTTAGCCTTGGTGCAGGTGCCATCTTGTGGAGGTCCACCCGTTCGTCGTCTGTTGCCCAGTTTAGCCTTGGTGCAGGTGCCATGGCGGCATAGGAGCTCCGCTGGTTGACCTTCTTGCTCACTGACCTAGGTGAGCGGCCTAGTTCTGCCCCGGTTTTGTACGCTGACAACAGGGCCATGATCCTCTTGTGTCAGGAGCCTAGACTCGAGGGCAGAGCGAAGCACATCCAGCTATGGTACTTCCTCCTGCGCAAGCTACAGCAGCGTCGCTAGGCCCGCGTAGTACACTTGGCCTCCGGTGCCAACACAGCTGATATCTTTACGAAGGCGCTTGCGCCTAATGGTCATCAGCGGCACTCTGTACAGCTAGGTCTCGTTCCTGTAGCCTCTCACCTGCTAGGATCTTGATTGTGTACAGACCTTTATATATATTGCCCTTACTGGCCTTGCGGCCTCTTCCCATTGTCTGGACAAGTAGTGCCACCCTGGTCTTGCTCTTGCCTTGTTTGTACTAGTTTGACTGGTCTTTAGACCCTTGCCTTAGAGGCTTGACTAGTAGACCCTTGTCTCTCACCAAGCACTGCCCCTATCCAATCTAGGGGGTGTGTCAAACATATCTGTGTATGTTGTTATAGACTATATAGGGTTGTGCCTTAGGGAGTACAACAATCTAGGTTATATTCGCTTGTATGTAATTGTTCTAGTCATTCGTTCATTCTGATAGTGTCATTGTTATCGACTGTTTGACACACATAGTCACCCTCGTCACACGTACGAACAAGCACTGTTATCGACTGTTTAACTCGTACTGCCTGCCCTCTAGCACATCACTGCCAAGGGCAGGTGCACCCCGGATGGACGGAGGAGGGGTAGTACCAGAGACCAGAGCGGCAGCGTAGTCAAGGCGGTGGCTAGCAGCGAAGTCAGTGACAGCAGCAACAAGCGCAGAGACGTGTTAAATTATATATTATATATATATAACCATAGGCTTGGTATGTGTCACTAGATCCTACTGTAGAGGGGACAGCCCCCCTTCTTGTATCCCTCTCGCTTCTAATCTCATCCTCTTCTCTCTCGATTTTTCTCCTAGCCTAAAACCTCACGCCATTCCATGGCTCCTTCTTCCTACTCCTAGCTAGCAATTCTAGTATTCTAACATGCTATAAGAGCAGGAGGTCCTCCCTGCTGGACCGCCTCCTCATGCTTCTGCCGCGTACTCCTCGCCCTCGTTCTCTCGCGCTGCCATGGCGGCCGCGTGGTGCTGCAGTGGCGGCGTCGTCGTGCCGTCGGCCGCGTCGTGCTGCCGCGGCGGTCTCGTCACACTGCCGTGGCGGCTTCGTCGTGCTGCCGCGGCGGCGTCGACACGCCAGCGCGGTAGCGGCAGCATAGCGCCTTGCTGCAGCTTCGCCCCCCTCCCCTCCCCCCCCCCCCCCTTCCTCTGCATTTCCCTTTCTCCCCGCTGCAGCTGATGGCTGTCTCGCTCCGTGCGGCCCCGTCGTTGCTGAGCCGGGTCACGTCGCCGGGTGCCGCGGTCTCCGTCGCCGCCGCCGCCGCCGTCGAAGCCACCGCCGATGTCGCAGGTGCCGCTGGCTCTGCCGCCACCCACCGTTGCAGCCGCCGCTGTCGTCGTTGACGCCGCCGCCACTGTCCCCGCCTCTGACGTTGCTGCCTCGCACGTCGAGGGGTCGACTGGGCTGACGCAGCCACCGCTGCTGCAGGGCATGGGGGTGCAAAGGGTTTTTGGGGTGTTGTGGGTTGGGTGGGCTTGTGACTACCAAGCCTAGGGGTGTGTTAAATTATATATTTTATACATATAATTGTAGGCTTGGTATGTGTCATTGGATCCTACTTTAGAGGGGACATCCCCCCTTCTTGTATCCCTCTCTCTTCTAATCTCATCCTCTTCTCTCTCGATTTTTCTCCTAGCCTAAAACCTCACGCCATTCCATGGCTCCTTCTTCCTACTCCTAGCTAGCAATTCTAGTATTCTAACAAGACGGTCTCACCAGAGCATAAGCAACCTACACACAAACGGTAGTGGGCGCGAACATCAAGAAGCCATGAGAGTTGAAAGGTAGGCATGTCAGCCTTCCTTTCCAACGAGGACACTGTGGTGAAGCGCGAGAAGTCGTCAATGACGATGAGGAAGTACCGCTCCCGACCAAGACCATGGACCGGGGCAGGGCCCAAGACGTCCATGTGCAGTGTCTGTAGCGGCGTTGTGGTAGGAGGAAACGAGGAGGAGTGAGGGGCGCCGCGCTGCCGGCCCTCGATGCAGGAGGTGCATAGTGGCGCTACAGACGTAGGCATGACAGGGAGCGACGCTGTCACATGAGCGAATATGTCAAGGAAAAGTTGCAGTATCGAGTGATACAAGGCGCTTATATACTTCCAAGGTACATCAGGTAACCAGGTTTATCCTATCCAAAGGGAATAGACCCTTCTAGAAATAGAATCACCTTGCGTATAGCCACTCGAGGCTATTAGCTTTAAGGGATTACGTCAGGATTACGCTAGATATAGCGCGCCAGTACATCCCTAGCCTAGTCGGTAATATAATTGTAATAATAGGATAAACCAAAGGATAATGGAAAATGAGGAATAGGAAGACAAATGGGATAAGATAAATACCACATGAATCAAGATAAAAACACGAATGTGATAGATGAGAAAGATAGACATGAAAATCAAGTGTAACGAGGTCGTACTCTCACATTTCCCCCTCTCAAAGCTGGGTCGTAGAGTTAACATCCTGCTTGACAAGGTAGTCGCGAAGAGGACGAGGAGCGTTACCCATATCAGATTCAGGGACGAAGCTATCCTCAGAAGGATCATAACCCTTCCAACGGATGAGAAGCTCCACGGTGCCATTCTGACGTCGGTGGTGCGCAAGCACGGACTCGACCTCGTACTCGGGATGATCATGGACGAGGACGGGTGGTGGCGGTGGCGATTGGCGTCCGGTGAAGACCGTGTTGGGATCTTGGCAGGGCTTCAGAAGTTGGACATGGAAGGCGTTGTGAATCTTCCAGGTAGCTGGCAGGTGAAAGCGGAGGGTATCAGGAGTGACCTGTGCTTCGACGAGGAAAGGCCCGCAAAAGCGAGGTCGAAGTTTGGATGGGAGATGACTGATGTGGAGATTGCAGGTGTCGAGTAGAACGTGGTCTCCCACAGCGATGGTGTGGTCAGTGTAGTGGCGATCGACCTGGCGCTTTTGTTGCTGCTGAATGTTGAAGAGGCGCTTGTGGGTCCGATCTCAAAGCTGATGCATGGTCGTGATGAAGTCGTGTGCGGGTTCGACTATGGCTGATGCTGTTGGTTTTTGTCGAGTAGCAGCATGAGTGGCGTTGTTGTAGGCAAACTGCAGGACGGATAGATGCAAGTCCCACATAGAGATTTCGCCCTTGCATGCCGCGCGGAGGAGTTGCTCTACAATTTGGTTGAGACGCTCGATCTGTCCATCTGTCTGTGGATGGTAGGCGGATGACATGGCGATTTTGGTCCCGAGCAGAGACATCAGTTCCTTCCAAAACTTGCTGGTGAACTTAGGGTCTCAATCGGAGATGAGTGTGGTTGGAATGCCATGCTGCGAGGTGATGTAGCGAACGAACAGTTGTGCAGTCTCCTCGGTGCGTCCTGTCGTGTGTGTTGGGATGAAGTGTCCCATTTTGGAAAATTTGTCGATGACGACGAGGATTGCATCATAACCCCTTGTGGTAGTTGGTAACCCGTTTATGAAGTCCAGGCTAACCACTTGCCATGGTTGTTCTGGGATAGGAAGAGGCTATAGTAGTCCTGCCCTTTTCTGCTTGCTGCTCTTCATCCGCTGACATGTGTTGCACGAGGTGACGAATTTATGTACGTCGTCTGCCAAGTGGGGCCAGTAGTAGTGCTTTGCGATACCGGTCAGCGTCTTGTTGCTACCGAAGTGTCCGGCGTAGAGGACGTCGTGGTATTCTTCGAGTAGTAACTGGCACAAAGGAGGGTAATTGGGTACCCAAATTTTTGTTGTTCCTTTCTGGTATGCGATGTCACTGTCCCACTGTAGCAGGTGTCGCATTCCTGCCAAGGGAATTTCGGGGTCAATGGTGTACCCGTGCGTGAAGAGTCCCTTGAGTAGTGGGTTCATCCCTTTGACCTGGATAGTGGCAACACGTGCAGGCCCGCTAAGAGCATCTGCTTTGGTTTTGTGGCCGGGCTTGTACAAGATGTCGTAGTGGAAGTGCGTCTCGAGGAAGTCAATCCATCGGAACTGCTGCAACTCCTTTACGTTCTCGGTTGTCTTCCACATGCGTACCGCTTTGAACTTCTTTGGGTCGACGTGAACTCCTTGAGTGCTCACCATGTGTCCTAGGAATTGGACTTTCTCCACGGCGAATTCGCTATTGGATAATTTGACGTAGAATCATTATCATCGAAGAATGTCGAAGACGCATTGCAAGTGTTCGATATGTTGGTTTATGCCGCGCGAGTAGATGAGGATGTCATCCAGATACACCACCACACATTTGTCCAAGAGTGGGCATAGAATGCGATTCATTTCGGCTTGGAACATTGCTGGTGCGTTGGTGATTCCGAACGGTATTACCAGATACTCGTACGACCCGTACCGAGTTCGGAAGGCAGTTTTGTGGATGGAATTGTCCGCCATTCTTATCTGCCAGTATCCGGACCGCAGATCCAGTTTGGAAAATACCGTGCATCCCCGAAGCTGGTCAAGCAGGTCATCGATTCGTGGAATCGGGTATTTATTCTTGATGGTCTGCTTGTTGAGAGCTGGGTAATCGATGCACATGCGCAGGCTTCCGTCCGGTTTCGGTGTGAAGAGTACTGGGGCACCGTATGGCGAAGTGGATGGTCGGATGAGTCATTTTGCGAGGAGATACTCGATCTGCTTCTTCATGTCAGCTAGCTCTGTGGGGCTGAGCCGATATGGTGCTCGGAAGGTCGGCTTTGAACATGGTTCTTCCACGATCTCGTGCTGGTGCGTTCGGTATGGTGGTAGCTCGCTCGGAAGGTCGTCGGGAAGAACGTCATGGAACTCCTTCAGTAATTCCTTGATTTTTTCTGGAGGCTCCAAGGTTCTCTCTCTGTCATCTTCCACATCTATTGCTATCGCCAGGAACCCAGTATCGGTTCGTTTTATGTACTTCTCGAACCTAGCGAGTGTCTTTACTGGGATATCTCCTGTGTCGTCCCAGTAAGGTAGCTGGACTCTCCTTCCGTTGTTGTAGATGCTTGCGATACGGTTTACCCAATTGATCTCGGGGTTGTGTTTTTTTAGGAAGTCTCGCTCGAAGATCAAGTCAAGCCCTTTTATGTTGGTGATGGGGAGTGCAGGTTTCCAACACAGTGGTCCGATTTGTAGGTGTAACACTGCTTCGCCGTAGACTGGTAACTTGCTGTCGTCCACCATCGTTGCAGAGAATGTTGAAGGCTTGTACTCTTCCTGAAGTCGGTCGATTGCTGCCTTGTCGCATACGGTGTGTGACGCTCCGCTGTCCATAAGTGCTTGGAGGCGTCGTCCTTTGCAAATGACCTCAAGCACGAGGGGCAAGCATTGCTCGGAGTACCCAAAGATAGTTTCGTTAATAGGATTATAGGGTACATCCAAATATTTCGTACACACCGTTTCATTGCTATCTACTCGTAAGCTAGCAGCTGGCCAAGGCTGCTTGGAGAAAGGCTCTTCTCCAGGGCCCGGAGTTTCCTTAACGACTGTGTGTGTCGTTGATGCCGAAGTTGCTGAACTCGATGCATCCGAAGGAGGAGTTCGGGGCTTTTGCAGCTTCTTGTAGACCCCCAGCTTCCTCTTGAGTTGCTTCAGCTCTACCGACTTCTTCCCTATGGAACGGGTCATCGCAAAAAATGTGTGCTCGCAAAACGATTGCGTAGCATTCGCGCAAATGCTTTGCAAACGTTTTGCGAACATATGGGTGAAAATACCTGGCGGACTTAGATTAGAACACTTGGCGAATGCTTTGACAACATTTCCCGAAACACTTTTTGGTTCACGACAGCGAATGCTTAGAGGTGTCTTTTCGGTAATCTCCGTGGTTCGTTTACAAATGCATGGCGGTGTTCTTTCTACAACTTCTGCAGTGAACATGTAAATGCATAGAGAAGTTTATGCTGACCATTTTTAGTATTCAGCATGATTTGTTGCAAACATTTGACGGTGTTTTTCATGGATCCGTTTTTGCAGGCTGCAGTGCCCTTTAGGGCATGGTTCATTACAATTAGGGCATGCCTCGTTTGGATGTACTTAAAATGCAACAAGCAAATTATTTGATATACAAAAAAAACATCTACACCATAGTACAGAACCACTATGGCCCAACCGCCCTTGCCTCCCAGCACCCCTATGTGGGTCTCGCACTAACACAAAGAGAAACTGAGTGGCGGCACACCAGGTGCAGCAATTCTTGAAACTGGATTGCAATTCCTGCATGTTACGTTAAGAACTTGTTATCTCGAAATTAATCAAAGGTCGAAATCACCAACAATACGGACAATGCTTAGAACAACGAAGTAGCGCGACGCTGGATATTGAGTCCTGCACATTAGGTTCAAACATTGTAATCAAATTAGTTATATTCCATACGACAGCAATTACAAAAGCATGCTTACCGGAGGACATAGCTCGTGGTAGGCTACAAATTTCTGCACGTCATACGGGACATTGTTGTGAAATTAGTACGACGATCAAATGACCAGTGAGACTTACAATTGGACTTACATGGGGAATTATCTCGATGTTGGACAGAGTTACATAGCTAGCTGCGATAAAGACAAGCATCGTGAGGACACATGCGAATCATAAGTTTGATTGATACGTCAAGTAACAAATGCCTTCAACCCCAATGGCGCATTAGTTCATGAACATGCAGATAAGAATGACAAGAATAGTCACCTATGAGTGAACAAGAATAGTCACCTATGAGCTGCTTGAAACGATAGACCGTCGTGAAACGAGATCCTCAGCATAGGGCACACTAAGAACGACCGTGGTAATCGAAGCCTGTGGGAGAGGAAGGAGCTGCTCACTAGGGGGCGCGAAGGCGAGAGGGGGAGCTGAAACTGATGCAGATAGAACTGCTGAGGGCTATTATTGTTAGTAACGTCTAGCTGGAAGGCATGAGAGGGTGCAAGGGGGCAAGTAAAGAAGGGATCAGAAGTGTGTGGTGGCTTGGAGTGCTGGCATGTGGGGTGCAGCGTGGTGGGCTGGGTGGTTGGGGCGAGCAGGTGGTTGAGCTGGATTAGCCGCTCTGGAACCGCTTGGCGGATTTTGATTGGTTGGACGAGGTGCAGGGGCTGAGTTGGATGAAAAAATTTTGTTGGGTTCGGTTGCAGGTTTGGTAGGGGCCGGGGTGTGTGATTGGTCAGCACGTCATTTTGTGAATAGGGGCGTGTTTCTACTGACCCGAATATCAAGCAAATAGGACCTGAAAATTTGGATCACAGAATTCGTGCGCTCTATAGCATGCTGTAATTTGCTTTTCAATTCGGTTCAGTTCGGTATTCAAAATTTTCATAAAGCCGTGTTTGGCACCGATTCCGTTGGACTACGCCCTTCTTGGTGGTTGGATGGAGGTGTTGTAACCAACACTTGTTACTATATATGCTAACACGTTTTCGATATATCTCAGTGTGTGTCTTGGATCTGTTTAGTAGATTAAATCGCTTTCTATGGGAACTTGACTTATGACTTCTCTTGTTGCCAAAATTGGTGCCAAGTTCATGTAGTCTTACAGAACGACCGACAAGCCGTTCATAACCTGAAAAGGTCGCATATATATGTGGTAGGAACAATGAAACAAACTTGAGGGAGAGAAATTGAGACCCCAAAATTCAAGTTGGCTTTATGACCATGGACCAACTCAGTTACAAGGTGTCGTTCACATATGTAGGGTTACATAATTTCCATTTTCTGCAGCCATCGTAGATGATGCTAGAGAAGAGACATGGTTGCCAATAACGGCTGAATGTCTGAATGCGTGGCCGCACAGAGATCACCCACAGAATGTGGTTTGTTGAGAGATGCACGGGGGAGTGAGTGGATAGGTTTGGGGTGAAGTCTGGCTTTTAACGGAGAGGTTGTCCAAGGTGAGCTTGACTGGCAATCATGTGCCACCCGGTAGGCTGCGAGAGAGCGGGGAGGAGGGGAGGGGGGGGAGGGGGGGGAGAGAGAGATGGGGGCATACGTTAGTGGGGGGCAGGGGGGTTGAGAGGGGTTAGTTATAGAGTGTTTACTGCCTGTCCTGCCGGGATCCCGCTCACACTTACTGCCCTCTCCCCCTCCCCTGCTTCATGCCACTCCCCCTCCTCTATCCTCATGCCTCTCCCCCTCCCCTGCCCTCATGCATCTCCCTCTCCCCTGCCCTCATGCCTATCTGCCTCCCCTCTCCTCATGCCTCTTTCCCTCCCCATCTCCTCCAGCTGTCCCTGCCTCTCACGCCTACCCCCCGCTCCTCTGCTCTCACTCCTACCCCCCTACCCTCACTGCACTCCATCTTTCCCCAATCCCCTGCACTCACGCCACTCCCCCTCCCCTACCCTAACACCCTCTCCCCCTCCCATGCCCCTCACGCCTCTTCCTCCCCTGCCCTCACGCCTCTTCCCCTCCCCATCTCCTCCAGGCTGCACTCTCCCTTTCCCCACTCCCCTACTCGTACCCCTCTTTCCCTTCCCTTCTCTCACCTCTCGCTCCCTCCATGGCTCTTGCGCCTTCCCACATCCCCCCCTATCACGCACCTCATACCTCAATGCTCCCATCTCTCCCCCTCCCCTACTCTTACGCCTCTCCCCCTCCCCTGCACTCACGCCTGCTCTCATGCCTCACTCTCTCCCTGATCTCATGCCTCACTCCCTCCCTGCTCCCGTGCCCCACTCCCTCCTTGCTCTCATGCCTCACTCCCTCCCTGCTCTCACGCCTCCCCCCCTCCACTGCTCTCGTGCCCCTCTCCCTCCCCTCTCGCTTCTCCCCCTTGCTACTATCTGTTGTCTTCCCCATCCCTGCGGCCTCGCTTTCTTCCCTGCTGCTGCGCCTCGAACCTTTATCTGTTTTCATTCAATGAGAAGGCAGGGGATTGCGGCGCGCGAAAAAGAGGGTAACGCGTTACAACGTGGGAAAGCGGGAAGCGGTCCGCGAGGTGAAGCGGGAAGCGCTAGTCCCTACTGGGGGAAAGCGGGATGTGAAAAGGGGGGAATGGCAGAAACAGGAAGTGGGGGAAAGCGGCATGCCGGAAGCTAGGGGAAGCGGGTGGCAGGAAATAGGGGAGAGAGGCAGCGGCGGATTTGCGAGGGCAAGCGGGGTGAGGGACGCAAGGGAATGTGGGGAGCATGGGAATGCGGGAAGCATGTGAATGCAGGGAGCACGGGGAGCATGGGAATGCGGGGAGCATGGAATGAGGGGAGCATGGGAAAGGGGGGGCATGGGACAGCGGTGAGCATGGGAATGCGGGGAGCAAGAGAAAGCAGGATGCGGGGAGCAAGGAATGCGGGGAGCATGAGAATGTGGGGAGCATGGGAATGCGGAGAGCATGGGAAAGAGGGATGCGGGGAGCAAGGGAATGCGGGGAACATGGGTATGCGGGGAGCAAGGGGATGTGGAAAGCATGGGAAAGCGGGATGCGGGGAGCAAGTTTATGCGGGGGGCAAGGGAATGCGGAGAGCATGGGAAAGCGGGATGCGGGGGGCAAGGGAATGCGGGAAACTTTGGGAATGCGGGGAGCAAGGGAATGTGGAAAGCATGGGAAAGCGGGATGCGGGGAGCAAGGGAATGCGGGGAGCATGGGAAAGCGGGAGCATAGGAATGCGGTGAGAATGGGAATGCGGGGAGCATGGGAAAGCGGGATGCGGGGAGAAAGGGAATGCACGGAGCATGCGAATGCGGGGAGCAAGGTAATGCGGGGAGCATGGGAAAGCGGGAGCATAGGAATGCGGCGAGCATGAGAAAGCAGAGAGCATGGGAAAGCGGGATGCGGGGAGCATGGGAATGCAAGGAGCATGGGAAAGCGGGATGCAGGGAGCAAAGGAATGCGGGGAAAATGGGAATACAGGAAGCGTGGGAATGCGAGGAGCATGGGAATGCGGGGAGCAAGGTAATGCGAGGAGCATGGGAAAGCGGGATTCGGGGAGCAAGCGATAGCGGGACGCGGGTGAAAGCGGGTGGAAGGAAGCGAGGGACAGCGAGATGCTGCAGCACGTGAAGGTGAGATGCGGACGTGCTTTCGAAAGCGGGAAGCGGGGATTTGGGAAGCAAGGAAGCACGAGGACAGGGATAGCACGATGTGGGAAGCCACGGGTGGTATTTTCGTACGAGGCGGTCGAAGGCGGCGGGAAGCTATAGCGGCCCGCAATGGTGGGCCGTTAGCAGCGGGGGATTCGTCATTTGTTTCCTGCACTTGTTTTCAAGCGCTGGTGATTTCGTCCAGGCTAGGCTACGCGCGCCAGGAACCTCAATTGATATCCGCGTTCACTAGCCTGACGTCGGTGTCGCCTCGATCCCATCTTATAAGTCGCTACCAACTCTGTAGCATGGCTATGCATGAGCATGGATCTAGGAGGAAACGAGGGCAAGTCGAGCAAATTACAAATCTCGAATTCGAGATCTGCTACCATCTTTCCCTTAGTCGTTTTTGCTGTCGAGAGAGCTGGCTGTGGGTTGGGCTTGCGATTGTTGTTGTTTGGCTTCGACCAAACGCATGGCCCCTTTTGATGCCCGAGGGGGTTGTTCAATTTCCTCACGGTGCATAGGGTTAGGACATGGTATCTGGGTTTCGCAACCCATTGGAGTTGCGTAACCCAGCCTGGTTACAGGGCTCGCCGAACCTCGAATGGCGTGTGAGATATGGGTTGAGTTGGTTGGGGTTGGGTTGAGTTAGTTTTTTTTGCAAATTGCACATATTTTATCTATTATAATATTTCAGCTACTTATGCACAATTTTACGAAGTTTGTAGTTGTTTGTGTACAAACCCAATCATTTATGCAAATATAAGCCACCAGAACATGTTTATTATGCAGGTGTAACATTCGCAAAACAACTCATTCGCATAACATCTCATCCGCAGAAAACTCGCGAATCATTTACGTGCAAAGAAACGAGAAAAAAAACATTTGGCGAACACTTGGCGGACGATTTCCGACTTTATGCCCGAGCTCGAATGGTGAAAACGATCTGCGAACATTGCACTTTTTGCGATGGTAGTCGTTGTGGGCTGGTGTTGGGAGAGGACGTTGAATCCGTGGAAAGGTCGGCTTTTTTCCACACTACTTAATTTTTTTCCCCAAGTTATCCAGTACCGGTACGATCTCCACAAAATTCTGCTTCTTCTGGAGTCCCTCCCAAAATTTCTCGAAGGCTCTAGCCCCTTGAGAATCATAAGTTTTCATGAAAGCATATTTATAATATAACTTTAACGAATCCTTGTAATTTCTTGGGCCTTCTAGGAGCTTCCCCGTCTCGGTAGAGTCTTTTTTCGCGGAGTCAGATTTCTTCTCGGTGATTTTCCTTGGTGAATTCTGGTCGTGGAGTGGAGATTTCCCCCCATCATTTCCTCCTGCTCGCGTCGAATCAGCTTCGTTGAAGTTGATTTTTTTCGGAATCCCGCGGCCGTTTTCGGATCTTTTCCTTTTCGCCAGCTAGACCTGCAATCACTGGCGATTCCCGTTTTTTATCTTCTGATTGGCCGAAGAATTCCCGCTATTATTGCGCGCCCGATACTCTACACGTGCGGCTTTCATTTTATTACAGTTGAAGATTCAATGGCCTGGCACCCCACAATAATCACACGTGAAGTTAGTTTTTTCGGACGTGATCGCCCGTCAAACCTTTCGATTTCCATTGGGTCGAAACTGTCATGGGGTGAGCCAAGCGGTCGCCCTTTCGCGTCGCGGTAGCTCGCTGGCCCCGCGCTCATCGGCTCTGTGCTTGCCAGCCCCGCGCTCGCCGGCCCCTAGCTCGCCGACCCCTCTCCTGCTGGCCCCTCGCTCGCTGGCCCCTCACTAGCCAGCCCCTAGCTGTTGGCCCCTCGCTCCCCGGCCCCAGCTAGCGCCGACCCCGGTCCCGCCGTGACACAGTGCTGCCGTGTCGTCGTGCCGCCGTGTCGCCCTGCCGCCGTCCCATTTGGTCGCCGTGCCGCCGTGTCGCCGTGCCGATGTGTCGCCGTCAGCCGCTGCGGCTGTGGCGATGGCGGACGCTGTGCTCCGCCTGGACACGGAGGGTCGGGCTTTCGAATTTGAGGCGTGGCTCATCGACCTTCGCCGTCAACTGACGGGTCAACGCCAGGAAAGCTATTCCCTGACCGTCCATGTCGACGGTAAGCTCCCCCTCCCCGACATGCCAGCTGCCCTTTCTTACTCCCGCACCATTGCTAAGTGTGAGGCCTTTGCCGCTGCTGAGCTCGCGCACGCTGTCAAGGACTCGCACGACGCCGTAGCGCAGCTTGCTATCAGTCACGCCCTCCCCTTGTCTGAGCGCCCCCGCTTCACGGTTGTAGCGAATGCGACGGAGTACTTAGATACGGTCATTGCACGCTATTCCACTCCCTCCTCCGCCTCTACCGGCCGCCTAATCCTCCCCATGCTATTCCCTGATCTTGCGTCCTTGCCCACTGTCGCTGATCTTGCCACTCATCTACGTGCCCTTAAGACTAGCTACCACTCTGCTAGCACTGAGGCCTAGCTTGCTCCATTCCCTCCTCCCTTTTGCGTTACCCTTTACCTCATTTGCCACGCGCCTTCTTGACTGCCTCACCACTGCCCGCGACCACTTCCTTAGTCAGCACCCAGGTGACCTCACCCTTACTGCCTTTGTCACTACCCTGTCTGCGATAGAGACCCACCAGTGCACTTTCGCTCAGTCGAGCGATACTGCGACGGTCCCTATTTTCCAGGGCTGTGCTCCCTCCCAGCGCACTATCGCTCAGTCTAGAGGTACTGCGTCGGTCCCTATCTTCCTAGGTTGTGCTCCCTCTCAGTGGCCTTACTCGGACGTTTCTCACCACTGCCCGCGACCACTTCCTTAGTCAGCACCCAGGTGACCTCACCCTTACTGCCTTTGTCACTACCCTGTCTGCGATAGAGACCCACCAGTGCACTATCGCTCAGTCGAGCGATACTGCGACGGTCCCTATTTTTCAGGGCTGTGCTCCCTCCCAGCGCACTATCGCCCAGTCTAGAGGTACTGCGTCGGTCCCTATCTTCCTAGGTTGTGCTCCCTCTCAGTGGCCTTACTCGGACGTTTCTGCCACTGTCGCTGAGACAGCCCCTGCTGCTGAGGCCGCCGCCGCGGCGGCCTCCGCACAGCCTCGTCAGGATAAGGGCCGCCACCCCAAGGGGGGGCACGGTGGGGGGAGGGATGGTGGAGGTGGCGGTGGTGGTGGAGTTGGTGCGAGTGCCGGCGGTCCCGACCAGGGGACCAGGGCAGATCCCTCGGAGAAGAAGCAGTAGCTACAACAGGAGCGGTCGCAGCAGCATCGGCAGCAACAGCAGTGGGGTCGCCTCCCACCAAGGTGGCCCAGGGCTGGAGCTGATCTCCTGGAGCAGCAGCAGTCGCAGCCGCAGCCGTAGCAGACACAGCAGTAGCAGCGGCAGGTTCAGCAGTCGTGGGGACGCCTCTTGCCGGGGTGGCCTGGCGGCTCTCGTGGTGGTGGCCGCGGTCCGTCAGGGGTAGGACCTCCTGCCTTGTTTAGCCTTGGCTCTACGCAAGCTCCTCCACCGACTTGCGCTACCGCTAGTCTCTCCTTCACGCTAGACTCCGGCGCGTCTTACACCGCGCTTACACCGCTTGCCGCTACTGCCGTTGTCGCGCTTACCGACCCCTCCTCAGGTCCCGTATTTGCACGCAGCTCTAATACCCTTCCCTGTATGGCGGTTCCCTCGGGCTCCCTTACAGGCTTGCACATCCCTTCGTTCTCCAGGAACCTAGTTGGTGTCGGCTATCTTCAGGACCTTGGCATCACCACTACATTTCCTGGTCACGAGCGGTACGTTGTCTGTACCAAGACCGCCACTGGTGCCCCCCTCACTACATTCCCCAGGGACCTGGTGTTTGGCCTGCTCACGCAGGACACTACGTCCCCCCTAGTGGGGGCATTTCCCAAGGTGCCAACGTTTACCCAGGTGGCTGCGGTTTGCTCGTGTTGGTCACTCGCTCACCCGTCGCTGCTGTGGCACCACCGCTCAGATCACCCCGCACTCCCACGTCTGCGTCACATGTCCCAGCATGGTCTTGTCTTAGGTCTCCCTACGTTGATCCTTGCTCTCCCTCCCTCTCCTTCGCCGCCGTGCATGCCCTGCGTTGAGGGCCGGTTGTGCCGTGATCCTCACTCCTCCTCGCTTCCCCCTACCATTACGCCACTCCAGACCCTGCACCTAGACGTCTGGGGCCTAGCCCGCGTCCCAGGGCCGCGTCGAGAGCGCTACTTTATAGTGCTTGTCGACAACTATACTTGCTACACCACGGTGTTTCCCTTGGAGCGGAAGGCCGATGTGCCTGACGTTCTTATCCCGTGGGTTGTAGCTGCGTGAGTCCACCATGACCTCCCTTTGCTGCGTCTTCACTCCGACCATGGCGGCGAGTTTGCCTCCAATAGGCTTGGCTAGTTCTGTCGTGCTGAGGGCATCACCCAGTCCTACACCCTGCCGGACTCCCCGCAGCAGAATGGGGTCGCTGAGCGACGCATGAGTTTGGTCATGGAGGTGGCTCATACCTCCATGATCCATGCCGGTGCCCCCCATTTTTTATGACCGTTCGCTGTTCGCTACGCAGCTCACCAGCTTAACCAGTGGCCACACTCCCAACAGCCGCAGGTTTCGCCGACCCTCCTCTAGACCAGGTTCCCTGGTGACGTGTCTGCGTTCCACGTCTGGGGCTGCCTTCCTCATGTTTGTGCCTCTGGCATGGAAAATCTCACTACTCGCACTATCCCTTATGTCTTCCTTGGCTTCCCCCTCGATGCGTCTGACTGGCACTTTTACCACACGCCGTCTCACCGCTTCTTTAACTCGCGAGACGTTACCTTTGATGAGTCTGTCTCCTTCTTCCACCGATTTCCCCATCAAGGTCTCCTGGTTTTCCCGCCCCTATTCAAGGTTCCCACTCCCCCGGTAGCCCGTGCTCCTCTCCCTCCCCGTCCTGCCCCGTCTAGTGTGTCTCACGTCACTCCCCTCCCGCCGGTTGTCCCGGTCGAGGAGTTGGCTGACTCTGGTGGCCCTGCGGCACAGTTTTCGCCCCTTGTCTTTGCCTCGGTATCTCCTCCTCTGCCACCGCCGCAGCAGCCGCTGTCGCAGTCACAGCAGCAGCCGTAGCCACCGCCGCAGCAGCAGCCACAGCCGCCGCCTCAGCAGCTGCAGCCGTTGCAGGGGTCTGTGAGCTCTGGGGGTGCGGGCGTTGACCAGGGTGCTAGTCCTGGGCATGGCACCGGTGCTGGAGAGGGTTCTCGTTCTGGGGGTGCTAGTCCTAGGGTTCCTGTCTTGGCTTGTCCCAGCAGTCCTGGGGGTGGCACCGGTGCTGGAGAGGGTTCTCGTTCTGAGGGTGTTGGCGTGGAGCGTCCTGGAGGTAGCCGTGGTGCGGTTGGCGGTTCTGATGTCGGCAAAGAGCAGCAGCAGCAGTCGCCACCGGTGTCTGCCCTTCGCCTCCTCAGTTTTCTCTCCCCTGACCACCCGCCTGCACCTCCGCTGCCACCACCTCCCCTGCTTGTCTACGGCCCTGTGTTTCCTCCGCCGACTCGTCTCCGGCTCGCTTCCCCCCTCGTTCTCCTCCTGTGTCCCCTTTTGTGTATACTGACCAGACGCCTCCATACTCTTTCTGGTATCGCCGTCCCTCTCATGCTTGTCCGGTCTCTCCAATTCAGCGTTCTCACCCTATGTTGCTTCCTTCTCACGCATCTCGTCCTCCCCTCCTCCCGTCGCCTCCTCTGTCATCGCTTGTTGTCGCTCCGCCTCCTTTGTTGGAGCTAGTCCTCTTGTTCCTCGGGTGCTAGTCCTCCCTCGGGTGCTAATCCTTCATGCCGCTAGTCCTCTTGTTCCTCGGGTCCTCGCCTCCCTCGTTACCGACCCGTCTGTTCCTGTCTCCAGTCTCGACGCTCTTGTTGCTGCCATCGCTAACTTGTCTACGTAGACGACCTGGTCTTTGCTACTGCAGTCTGAGATGCACTAGCCTCCGTGAAGGCCGAGCTGCTGAGGAGACACATCTGCACTGACCTAGGAGACATGGGCCGCTACCTTGGCCTCCAGATCTCCAGGGACAGAGCAGCGCGCACCATCACTCTCACACAATCACATACAGTGCGCCAGGTCCTTCAGAGGTTCGTCTTCAGTTCTCCTCCGCACAGCCCACACCTCTGCCAGTAGATCACAGGCTCTCGGCTCCAGTCCCCGAGGAGTCGGTAGAGCCTAGTGGTCCGTACACAGAGCTGGTGGGTTTCCTCATGTACCTGATGACTTGCACTCGTCCAGATCTTGCATACCCTCTCAGCATCCTGGCTCGCTTTGTGGCCACAGGCAGACACTGACCACAGCACTGGTCGGCCATTAAGAGGGTTTTGTGTTATCTAGCAAGTACATCTGGCATGAGGCTAGTGCTGGGAGGACGCAGGCTAGTGGTCCTTATAGGGCACACTGACGCTTCGTGGGCGGACGACACTGCGATGCTCAGGTCCTCCCAGGGCTAATGCTTTAGCCTTGGTGCAGGCGCCATCTCGTGGAGGTCCACGCGCTCGTCGCCCGTTGCACAGTCTAGCTGTGAGGCTGAGATCTACGCTAGTGCCATGGCGGCACAGGAGCTCCGTTGGCTGACCTTCTTGCTCACAGACTTAGGTGAGCGGCCTAGCTCTTCCCCGGTCCTGTACATTGATACCATGGCCACGATCCTCCAGTGTTAGGAGCCTCGACTGGAGGGTAGAGCAAAGCACACGCAGGTGCAGTACTTTCTCCTACGTGAGCTACAGCAGCGATGCCAGGCCCGCGTAGTTCACTTGGCCTACGGTGCCAACACATCTGATATCTTTACTTTGGCGCTTGCGCCTAAAGATCATCATCGGCATTGTGTATAGCTTGGTCTAGTTCCTATAGCTTCTCACTTGCGAGGACCCTGATTGTGTACTTCTTCTTATGTTATCTTGACTGCCCTTGTGGCTTTTGTTCCAGTGGCCGGACTAGTGCTGCTCTGGTTTGCTCTTGTCTCGTTTTGTACTCTTCTGGCTGGTCTTCGGACCCTTGCCTCATAGGTTGGACTAGTAGTGCCACCCTGAGTTGTGTGTGTCTTGCTAGGCAGTGCCCCTTATCTAGCCTAGGGGGTGTGTCAAAAATATATATTTATATATAATTATAGGCTAGATAGGTGCATGCTCTTAGAGAGTATAACACACTAGCTCAAAACCACCCTGTACTCTCCTTTCAAATCACTTCGTTACTCTGAGACTTTTAATTCAGTGGTTAGTGATTGAGTTTCTAACAGGAAGAACCTCAGAAATCTCGGGAGACTTCCCAAATCAAGCATCGGCAGAGACGGGTACTGTTCGTTACAAAGCTGAAATTTCAGGGTTCGCTAAGAAAACCTTGCGAAGCAATCAGAGTTGACCACTAAGGGAAAATTCCTATAAAGTAGGATCAGAATCAAGAATGTTTCTGATCTTGCCGTTTTACTACATGCGGATCAACAATTCTGTAAAGCGATCGCAAGTGAATTTTGCGTGCGAACCTTGGATACTTCGCAGGATCCTACGTGTACACCCCTCACTTTCAACACAAAATTCACTTTCACTGCCCAGACTTGACCACGCAAGTTTACAGTACAGTTGCAAACTCCTCGCCACGCATAACCAGACTGGTGGGAAACGTGTGCTCCAATCAGGAGCAAAGGAATTCACATACCGAAATTCGAAGCCAGCAGAAACACAAACGAAATTCGTTTTTGTGCCCATCGCCTTCCGTATGTGGGTTTTCCTCTTTTTAGAGTTCCGCTTCGTTGCACGTCGCGTGTCGGCACGCTTATGCCACGCGGCGCTTGCTTAGCGCTCGTTGGGTGCTGTCCCGAATGTGTTTGTAGGGGCAGCCAATCGGAGGTCCCTATGCGACGATGTGGTGGCACCATCGTTTCTGGTCTTAGCGTTGAAGACCGGGCAAGGGGATCAAGAATGAATTTCACGTTTCTGATTCTGATCCTACTTTGTAGGAATTCGCCCTAAAAAATGGCTGAAAAATCAGGACATGCCTTCTACCGAATCCTGCGCAATTTGGGCTGGTACTAGTAACAATCCGGTTTTTTTCCTGAATCGGGAAATTTTCCTGCAATCAGGGGCCTGATCAGGATGCCTCAAAACCAATCTAGTGTTAGAATGTCGAGAGGAAAAATGACTAAGGGAGGAAGGCTGAGGGTTACAAAGGTGCGGATGTACCCTCTAAGAAATGACCTAACTAAGGCTATAACAAATACACCCCCTAGAACTGACCTACCATAGACAATTATCTTTGTTCACACACCCCCTAGCCAAGATAGAGGCAGTTCCTAACAAGGAAAAGTACACCAGGGCAGCACTACTAGTCCGACCTCTGATGAGTGTAATAAGAAAACTCAGGGCAGTACTACTAGTCTGACCACTGAGACAAGAGGCCACAAGGCCAGTCAGCAAGTGTAGCAAGACAAGCAGGTATAGCACAACAAGTACAGGCAGGTATAGTATGACTCAGGATACAAGGAGAGGTGCTGCTACTGAGGCTAGACCAAGCTGAGTACAGAACCGCTTATGGTCACGAGATGCAAGTGCCTTGGTGAAGATATCAGCGGTGTTGGCCTCTGAGGCCAACTGTACTACACGGACTTGACCGCGCTGTTGCAACTCTCGCAGCAGGAAGTACCGCAGCTGGATGTGCTTTGCTCTGCCCTCAAGTCGTGCCTCCTGACACAAGAGGACCATGGCCCTGTTGTCAGCAAACAGGACCGGGGCAGACCTAGGTTGCTCACCTAAGTTAGTGAGCAAGAACGTCAGCCAGCGGAGCTCCTGAGCAACCATGGCCCCAGCGTAGATCTCTGCCTCACAGCTGGACTGAGCTACAGAGGACGACCTGGTGGACCTCCACGAGACTGCACCAGCACCAAGACTAAAGCAGTAGCCCTGAGTTGACCTGAGCATCTCCAAGTCATCTGCCCACGACGCGTCTGTGTGTCCAGTGAGCACCACTCGCTCCCATCCTCATAGCACAAGCCCCAGTCCTGATGTGCTCGCCAGATACCGCAGTACCCTCTTGGCAGCCGACCAGCACCCTGACTCACAGAAGAGCCACGCGACCCCCAGGGCACCAACAGCCCTGGGCCCCAACCCCCACGGCCTCCACCACGACTACCACCCCCAAGGCCCGCCGGCCCCCAAGACTGCTGCGGCTGCTGCTGCTGCTGCTGTGCAGTCCCCGACTCCGACTGACCACCCTCTCCGTCCGCACCCTCACCCCCTCCACCCGCTGCTGCCGACCCCCCATGATCCTTGCCCCCTTTGCCCTTGCCCCTTCCGCCAGTTGAGCGGCTGGGGGCAGAGGTAGCTGCTGTTGTCTCAACTACAGAGGCGGAGGCAGGGACTGTCACTGGGGAGGGAGCGCTGCCCTGAAAATTAGGGACCGCCGGCGCGCCAGTGGAACCGGCGATAGCGCGGAGGCAGTCCTCTATCTCAGTCAGGGGGGTGGAGAAGAGGTCAATGGTGAGCTTAGAGGGGTGACGAGCAAGGAGCGCGTCACGGGCAGGGGCTAGGCGATCACAGAGGCAGGTGACAAGTAGACAGTGGCAAAGAGGGGGGGCGGGGCGAGCGCTAACTGGGCCTCAGTACAGGCCGCACGCCAGCGAGCCTCGAGAGAACGTAGGTGCTCGAGTAAGTCTGCTACAGTGGTGAACGACGTCAGGTCAGGGTGGAAGAAAGGGAGGAGGAGGCGACCAAGAGTGGCAGACGAAGGGGTGGAGTACCTAGCTAGGATAGCCAGCCAGAGGGCGCGGGTTGACGCAGCACCCACAAAGTGGGAGTGCTCGGCAACCGGCAGACACCTGAGGATGGCGACTCGAGCAGTGGCGTCACAAGACACCCAGATAGAGTAGGCAGTACGAGCAGCAGCGTGCACAACCTGCTGCTCAGACGTCGCGTCATGAGCAGGAGCGCCCGGGCGAGAGATAGTGGGGAGCTCACCAGAGACATGGGCGTCCAAAGACTCGTCGTCGACGCGCTGACTCGTGAGCTGAAGGAGAACTGCCTCCTGCCAGGCGGCAAAACCGACTGCCCGCCCCTCCCCATCCAGGCGCAGAACGAAGACGCCGGGCGACGCCATGCTGGCAACTACGGCCGGAAAGACAGTGGCGGCAGAAACAGGAACAGCTGGGGCGGCTGCTACAGGAGCCGGTGGCAGCGAGGGCGGCTAGCTAGCAGCGAGGTGAGGATGGCAGCAGGCCAGCAGTGAGCTGGCTAGCGGAGGCGGTTACGTGGATACGGGCGAGCCGCAGCAGTGGTGGCAACAGCGGCTGCAGTGGCAGTGTGGGCTGCAACGGCAGGGGCAGCTGCAGGGGGGTAGCATGGTAGCTGCAAGGGCAGTAGCGGCTGTGGCAGTGGTAGCAGCGGCAGCTAAAGCGGCTACAGCGGCAATGGCAACAGCAACTGCAACAGTGGCCGCGGCGGTGGTGCAAGTGGCTGCAGCGGCAGAGCAAGTTGCAGCAGTGGCAGAGGTAGTGGCTGCAGCGGAGAGGCGCCACTGGCAGTGGCAGCTGGCGGGCAATGGAGTCAGATGGCGCTGCTGACTAGTGCGGGTAAGCGGCGGGCGGGCGCTGGCGAGCTGGCGCTGGCGGCTAGCAGCTCGCGAGCTGGCGCTGGCGGCTAGCAGCTGGCGAGCTGGCTCTGGCGGCTAGCAACTGGCGAGCTGGCGCTGGCGGCTAGCAGTTGGCGAGCTGGCGGCTAGCAGCTGGCGGCTAGCAGCTAGCGAGCTGGCGCTGGCGGCTAGCAGCTGGCGAGCTGGCGGCTAGCAGCTGGCGGCTAGCGGCTAGCAGCTGGCGGCTAGCAGCTGGCGAGCTGGCGCTGGCTGGTAGCAGCTGGCGAGTTGGCGCTGGCGGCTAGCAGCTGGCGAGCTGGCGGCTAGCAGTTGGCGGCTAGGAGCTGGCGAGCTGGCGCCGGCGGCTAGCAGCTGGCGAGCTGGCGCTAGCGGCTAGCAGTTGGCGAGCTAGCGCTGACGGCTAACAGCTGGCGAGCTGGCGCTGGCGGCTAGCAGCTGGCGAGTTGGCGCTGGCTAGCTGGCTGGTGCTTGTGAATGCTTGGTGGCGCTGGCAAGCTGGCGCTGGCGTGCTGGCGCTGGCGGCTAGCAGCTAGCTGGCACGAGCTAGCTGGCATGAGCTGGGGCTGGCTAGCTGGCGCTGGCGGCAAACTGCTGGCAGGGGCTAGCGAGCTAATGCTGGCGAGCTGGTGCTGGCGAGCTGGCGGGCTGGCTGGCGCTGGCGTGCTACGATCGAGCGGAGGGGGGGGGGGGGGGGTGGATCGGCGAATAACAAAGGCGCCAATGTGGTGCGGGCTAGCGACGGATGGCGCTGGTCGGCACTAGCTGGTGGCGGCTGGCGCTAGCCGACGCGAGCTACGCGACGAGCAGAGGAGGGCGGGGAGGGGACGATCTACGAGGCGTGCAACTAGGGGTGAGGAGCGCTAGGCTAGGGTGTGCTAGGGCGGAAGCGTGAGTAGAGGGCGAGACCTAGCTCTAGATGCCATGTTAGAATGTCGAGAGGAAAAATGACTAAGGGAGGAAGGCTGAGGGTTACAAAGGTGGGGATGTACCCTATAAGAACTGACCTAACTAAGGCTATAACAAATATACTGTACCTAGCATAGACAATAATATTTGTTGACATCTAGGGCCCTGGCGAGCAACAATGCATATAGCTCGTCAGGAGGCCACATTTGGGACCGCGATTTGAATTCCGTGACAGAGCTGTGCGGCAACCACGTTATAGTAGTGTACGCCCTACTGACTAAAACGCGTGATAAGGAAATACCGTAAATGCCCGGATATAAGACCGGTTTTATTGAGGACCCATAGGGTGTTTTTGGCGGGTAGGTCCTTTATTATGGTAATCGACTAACAAGACCCTCCCCTTTTCAGTGTAGTCGGCTTAAGACCCTCTTCGTTTTTTTTCCCCATAATTTCCGCAGCAAATGTGAAGTACGGCGGGAAGCGAGCAAGAAGGAAATCGAAAGGGGGCTGTGGGGAAACAGTAGCACGGAATTGAAACCAGAAAGCATTGTGAAAGGTGAGCAGCGAGGGCTTGAACGCTCCCAAAAGCGTAGGGTGGGGTGGAAATTCGCCAAGTGGCAAATTCCCGTCTAATCGAGACGAAGTCAACAGTTTCCACACAATGTTGAATCTGGAGACAAAATCCAGACCGTCGATCGATACTGTGACGAATCGGATCGCTACCAATCTGTTTCCCAAGGGTTTTCCCGCCATATCAAATGCTCACTTGAACGAATCAGATTCCTACATGTAGCGACAGCTTGATGTTTGCGCACAAAAGAGCGAGATTGGGCGTGAGTACTCGACAACGAGTCAGGAATGTAAACGAGTAACAAACTACATGAAGAAATTTGAATTCTATATTTGTACGAGAAAACACCCGAGTAATTTATTTTCAGGTTTCCTTACAAGACTCATCCCCCTTTCTAGGTAGTATACGAAAAAAGAGCCTAGGGTAATATATCCGGGTGTTTACGGTACCATTTCCTCACACTAGCACAAAATCCAATAATCTTCATATCTAGAATATCCTTCCGCTTCAACGCCTTTAGCCACGGCAATTGAAAAGGGGCTCTCATGGGGAGTTTATGAACAGCCCGTCTCACCTCTTCCTCCAAACTCATCTCCCTCACTATCTGCACTAAATGAGGAGTGTCCAGTTAGAAAAGATGGTGTAACACAATAAATCCTCTAGGTCCAGTTCAAAGGGAAGCCTACATATGCCTACGACAATTCACGCCTATGCCTCTGCTTCTAGCACAGCAGAATTTTGGCCCTTAGAAGCAGCAGCACGAGCGGTTTTATCAGCGGCCCGTCTCTCCCTCGGCCGCATCTCCCTCACTTTCCTCAGAGGCATCGTCTCTTCCCGCACTGGCATCTCCCCAAATGGATGCCCCTCACCCTCAAATATTCTCAGCTTCGTCATTCGTGGCTAGGGGAAAGGGAAGAAGAGGGGGGGGGGGAGAGGGGGGGGGAGGGGTGGGGTACAGTAGACTTTTTGGTGATGAAACAAAGACGAGAGGGAGCCAAGGGGACACCGTCTCTCTCTTGGACTAATCTCCCTCACTTTCCTCAAGGCATCGTCTCTTCCCTCACATGCATATCCCCAAATGGGTGTCCCTCGCCCTCAAAGATCCCCAGCTTTGTCATGCGTTGCTGGAAAAGGGGGAAGGGGGGGCGAGGGGGCAGGTGGGATGGGGTGGCGGGTGGGAGGAGAGGGAGAAGGAAGTGACATGTCATGGTATCTTCCCTCACAAGCATCTACCCAGACGGGTGCCCCGGACCCAGAAACACCCGGAGCTTCATCATGCGTGGCTGGAAAGGGGGAGGGCGGGAGAGAAGGGAAGGTACAGAAGAAGAAAAAGAAGAAGGGTTTTGGGCAGCGAGAGGAAAACGAGAGGAAATTTAGTTGGCATCTTCTCTCCCTGGGGCTCTTCTCCGTCAATTTCCTCTAAGGCGTCGTCTCTTCCCTCACTCACAGGCATCTCGCCAAACGGGTATTTCGTACATAACAGCTTTGCCATGTGTGCCTTGTTGTGGGGGAGAGGGGGCGAAGGGTTAAGTAAATTTTGGGGGCTAGGCAGTAAGCTTCAACAGGCAGTAAGCTTCAATTTTGGGGGCCAGCAAATAACAGCTACATCCGTCTCACGCACATACCAGTTGGAATATCGACTCCCATCAGCAAGTCAACTCACATCCGCCAGCCTGGTGCGGTGCGGGGCAGCATGCGCAGCGCTGCTTTGTGAATGAAACAAGGCCCCTGGCATCAGTTTAAGGCAACACTCGAGTAGTCAACTTAAATCCGCTAGGCAACTCACATCCGCCAGCCTGTTGCGGGGCAGCATGCGCAGCACTGCCTTGCGGAGAACCTCCTTCGGATCCTTGGCCATCTGGTCCTTGAGGGTGCGCTCCTTGAGCCCGCCTATGTACCTGCGAGCATACAGAGGCGCACGGATACCACAACAATACGTGCACACATGGGCACATGGGTGCATAGGTACAATGACCTCTTTTGGATCCTTGGCCATCTGATCCTTCAGGGTTCGCTCTTCGTAACCTTTTTATGTACCTGTGAGCACGCATACATGGATTGGTACTTGCACAGTCATTGGCATCTGCATACACGACGCAAAGACATATGCCGCCCCGTCTCACCCTGTGTGCCGCCCTGTCTCACCCTGTGTGCCGCCCGTCTCACCCTGTGTGCCGTGCCGCCCATCTCACCCTGTGTGCTGCCCGTCTCACCCTGTGTGCCGCCCGTCTCACCCTGTGTGCCCCCTGTCTCACCCTGTGGGCCCCCCGTCTCACCCTGTGTGCCGCCCGTCTCACCCTGTGTGCCGCCCGACTCACCCTGTGTGCCGCCCGTCTCACCCTGTGTGCTGCCCGTCTCACCCTGTGTGCTGCCCATCTCCCTGTGTGCCGCCCGTCTCACCCTGTGTGCTGCCTGTCTCACCCTGTGTGCCGCCCGTCTCACCCTGTGTGCCGTGCCGCCCATCTCACCCTGTGTGCTGCCCGTCTCACCCTGTGTGCCGCCCGTCTCACCCTGCGTGCCGTGCCCCCCATCTCACCCTGTTCGCCGCCTAGCTCACCCTGTGTGCTGCCCAGCTCACCCTGTGTGCCGCCCAGCTCACCCTGTGTGCTGCCCAGCTCACCCTGTGTGCCGCCCAGCTCACCCTGTGTGCCGCTCAGTTCACCCTGTGCGCCGCTCAGCTCACCTTGTGTGCCGCCCATCTCACCCTGTGTGCCGCCCAGCTCACCCTGTGTGCCGCCCATCTCACCCTGTGTGCCGTCCAGCTCACCCTGTGTGTCGCCCAGCTCACCCTGTGTGCCGCCCCATCTCACCCTGTGTGCCGCCCTGCCGACCAGCTCACCCTGTGTGCCGACCAGCTCACCCTGTGTTCCGCCCAGCTCACCCTGTGTGCCGCCCCATCTCACCCTGTGTGCCGAACTGCCGCCTAGCTCACCCTGTGTGCCGACCAGCTCACCCTGTGGGCCGCCCAGCTCACCCTGTGTGCCGCCCATCTCACCCTGTGTGCCGCCCATCTCACCCTGTGTGCCGCCCAGCTCACCCTGTGTGCCGCCCAACTCACCCTGTGTGCCATCTGTATGTCTTCTGCCGCATCTTGTCTCCCGTCACTGCTATCTTATCTGCACACACATGGGCATACACGAACAGACATGCACACACATGGGCATACACGAACAGACATGCACACACATGAGCACACACAAACAGACATGCACACACATGGGCATACACGAACAGACATGCACACACATGGGCATACACGAACAGACATGCACACACATGGGCATACACGAACAGACATGCACACACATGGGCATACACGAACAGACATGCACACACATGAGCATACACGAACAGACATGCACACACATGGGCATACACGAACAGACATGCTCACACATGGGCATACACGAACAGACATGCTCACACATGGGCATACACGAACAGACATACACACACATGGGCATACACGAACAGACATGCTCACACATGGGCATACACGAACAGACATGCTCACACATGGGCATACACGAACAGACATGCTCACACATGGGCATACACGAACAGACATGCACACACATGGGCATACACGAACAGAAATGCACACACATGGGCATACACGAACAGACATGCACACACATGGGCATACACGAACAGGCATGCACACACATGGGCATACACGAACAGACATGCACACACATGGGCATACACGAACAGACATGCACACACATGCGTGCATGGACGCACGAATGAATGCATGCAGGCAGGCAGGCATGGATATCATGCCCAGACGCCATGGACAAATGCATTGTGAGAACGGACTGATCTCCCAATCATGGATGCATAGACATTGTGTAACCTTTTTAGCAGCATGCAGCACCACGCAATACCATGCAGCACCGTGCCTCACTGTGTCAGCACCATGCAGCACCTTGTCAGCCAATACCTTAGCAGAATCTATAAGAAGTGCCATGTCACCCCAACCAGACCAGCTAATCCCTGATTGTGCATCAAGGACCACACACCTGCATTCACCACGATGCATGCGGGGCGAGTAGATGGGCATGGGCTTGTCCAAGCAGGTGTACATGGCGCCCTTCCCCTGCAACCCAGCCTTAAAGAGCTCAGCCCAGCCTTAAAGAGCTCACCACACACGTACACCTGCATACTGTTCTACTGACCTGCATTGACCACAATGCACACATCCCCCTTAACCACACTCGGCGAGTAGAAGGGCTAGTCTTTCCCCTGCATCCCAGCCTTGAAAGCCGCACGCTCATCATACATAAGCCTGCCGCCTGCATGAGGGTACCAACCTCTGGACATAGGCCTGAATAAAGGGCACTCACCTGCATTCACCACTATGCACTCATCCTCCTTGTCCACACTCGGCGAGTAGATGGGCTTGTCCTTCCCCTGCAGCAGAGCCTTGAGAGACACGCTACCACAACGTGCATGGGCTCGCATGGGGGTACCTATAGGCAAGGGTCTGCGTAACGGGCACTGACCTGCATTCACAACGATGCACATATCGCCCTCATCCACACTCGACGAGTAGATGGGCTTGTCCTTTCCCTGCAGCACCACCGTCTTCCCCGCACAAAGGTTGCTAATCAACAAACTTAGGTAAAGGGCACTGACCTGCATTCACCACAATGCACACATCCCCCTTATCCACACTAGGCGAGTAGATGGGCTTGTCCTTCCCCTGCAGCACCACTGACAGCCTTGACGCCAGGCGACCGAGAACCTGAAAAGCAGAGGCAGAGTGGCAGGGAGTAGGATTTGGGTGGACATGGGTGGATGGGTGGTGTACCACCAGCTTGGCTAGGCGAGTCGATGGGTTTGTCCAGCTTGGACGGGTTTGTCCCCACTGACGGGGGTAAGGCACAAAAAAACGGTGTTTTTTTCAAATTTCTGTCGTTTTAAACGATATCGTAAGATTTGTTCGTTTAAAACGATTTTCTGATGTGGTGCAAAAAAACGATCGTTTTATACGATCGTTTTTCTTGTACCCAACAATTGTCGACGTACACCACATATGTCGGTTTGGCCGACT
This sequence comes from Closterium sp. NIES-67, assembly GCA_027943415.1. NCBI lineage: Eukaryota > Viridiplantae > Streptophyta > Zygnematophyceae > Desmidiales > Closteriaceae > Closterium > Closterium sp. NIES-67. The sequence continues at coordinate 840,405 of BQMB01001398.1, read as the reverse complement.
TGATTTTGGTGTCGCTCCAAAGTCCGATTCGCACTGACACAATTTTCCGACGAAATGCAACTTGGCGCCAATGTTGAGCCGCGGATTGGATCCAATTCGCGGAGCCGTTGCGAACTGTACCCCGCTGTTGCGAGTGACCTGGTGTACAGTTTCGTGCCTGAAAAATGAGTTCGCGATGTACGCAACACATCGCGAACCTGTCGTGTCGCGAATTTCCCAATCCCCCCAGAGGTGTGCACCCTTACCAACGACTTCATCAAACGGCCTTCACGATTTTTGCCGAGTTGAGCACATAGAAATGTGGAGCACGACAGAACAGGTGAGTACATCCCAAATTCCAGAGACTAGGAATCTTAGCTAGCTCAATCAGTGCTAGCAGCAGCACTCTCAACCAGAGTTCGGCCATGCCGCGGACTCCTTCTCGCTTGTGGGAACACGCACGTTTGATGACGACGGTAAACTCGTTAGGGTCCAGTGTAATCACTGCACGCAAACCATGACGTCAAGTGCCCCGCGAATTCGCGAGCACCTTATCGCTACCCCGGCCATGAAATCCAAGAATATCGCCACGTGCACCTCCGAGTTCGCGCGGATGCTGTGGGAGAAGGGAAACACCGCGGGATCTTTGCGTGGCTCGGCCTCCACGTCGACGAGCGAGGAGACGACAGTCAAGCCGCAAGTCCAGCTCGATATCCGTGCGATGTCGGATCAGGAGCGTCTTGACCACTTGTGGGCCGTCGCGGTGGCCAAGAATGACTGGGCCTTCCGCTGTTCCCAGTGAGTAGCCCTCTCCCTATCACCATTGATGCTCCCGCAGCATGTCTTTCGCTTTCAACACCCGTTCCTCATGTGGCACGCACAGCACTTCCCTCGATCTAAGTCCCCGCCTTAACCCACCCACCAGGTCCAAAGCGACGCAGGCGTTCGTGAACGCGGCAGTGGCGTTCGGGAAGCCGTACAAGCTACCTCGGCATACAAGGTGTCGGGGCCCCTGCTCCAGAAGTTGAAGGCCGTTCCCTTGGGGTTCGTGTCGCCCCTCAAGGAGACTTGGAAGTCCGTCGGCTGCATCTTATCAGTCGGCGGCTGGTCGTGCTCGTAGAGCCGCGCCATCGTATGCATCATCGCGCAAAACGAGAGCGGCCCGGTGCTCATTGATGTAGTGGTCTATAAGACCGCCAAGAAGACAGGGTCTTACTTGGCGGCCTTGATCCGCAAAGCCATCTGCGAAGTCAGCGACAAAGCTGTTGTCCAGTGCGTGATGGACAATGCAAGCAGCAATAAGAAAGCGGCCAGCCTTTTGAAGGAGGGCTTTCCGGCCAGGTTTTTCACCAACTGTGCCCGCGCATTGCCTAGATCTGATGCTGACTAACATTGGGGGCATCCCCGTCGTGCAAAAGGTGCTAGCGGAGGCGCAGCAGGCAGTGATGATGGTTAAGAACAATGCGAGCGCCGTCAATCTCTTTAGGAAGATTTTCAGCCAGCTCGAACTGATCAAACCCGTAGCCACTCGTTTTGGAACCTAGGTGATAATGATCACCCAGTTCCTTGCTGTGAAGGAGTCTTTGCTGCGGCTTGTGATTAGCGAGGAATGAGTGGAAGGGGGTAGCCGTCAGTGGGACAAAGGAGGGTCAGGAGATTCGGGCGATGCTGCTGGAGGAGAAGTTATGGGAGTCCGTGAACATTGTACTCCGGCTCATGCAACTGGTGTACGACGCCCTTCGGGCAGTGGACACGCGAGCACTGCTGATGGCCAAGATCTATGGCCTCATGGTTGAGGCCATGGTGAAGACCAACGAGGCGACTAGTGCTGCGGGTAAGTCATACGCCTTTCTCCCCCTCCCCGCTTTCTTCTCTGCCCGTTCTATGGTGGATCCCCTTCCCGAACCCCCGCTCTCTCTCCACCCGATCCCCATTTCCGCAGCTGCTTTCTTCATTAAGAAGACCGAGCTGATGGAAGCGAAGGACAGAGCTGCCTTCTTGTCCAGCGTGAAGAAGATTATCCCTAAGAGGTGGGACGCGCAGCTGCACAACCCCCTCCATGCTTTGGGGTGGCTGTTGAGCCCCCTCTACCAATTTGTGGACAAGGTGTGGGGCGACATTGAGCTTCGCAAAGGGGTAGACGTCGTGCTCGAGGCACGTGACTCTGACCCCGGACAATGCACCATGCTTTGGGGGGGAAGGACGCGCGCTGGGCGGCTTCCGATCTGGTTGAGTGCGGAAGGATGTCGGAGACCGAATGGTGGCTCATCCACGGAGAGGAGGTGCGGCAGCTGCAGGAGCTTGCGGTGAGGATCCTCTCCCAGTGTCACAGGATCGAATGTGTCGAGGAAAGGTTTGCTCAATGTTGCACTATCAATCAGTACAAGGTACTTTTATAGTTCCATAATACATCAGGTAACCAGGTTTATCCTATCCAAAGGGAATAGACCCTTTTAGAAATAGAATCACCTTGCGTATAGCCACGCGAGGCTATTGGCTTTAAGGGATTACGGCAGGATTACGCTAGATATAGCGCGCCAGTACATCCCGAGCCTGGTCGGTGATATAATTATAATAACAGGATAAAGTAAAGGATAATGGAAAAGGAGGAATAGGAAATCAAATGAGATGAGATAAAGACCAAATGAATCAGGATAAAAAGAGGAATGAAATAAAAAGGAAATATGGAAAGGGGAAATTGGTGTAACAGTATCGTACTCTCACACCCTGCCCATCACTTCGTCTGAGGTCGATCGTTGGTGGTCAGCCGTGGCCCGAGTCCAGCGGCATGACCGAAACAACCTCAGCCCCGAGACCATGATTGACATCACATGGGTCGCCTTCAGCAGGCGCCCTCGCGCTGCGTTCTGTTGGAGTTAAGCTGCAATGTTGCACATTTGTGTGTTAGTCATTTGTTTGTTTAGGATTAGGAATGTTTGTAAGGTTGGGTGTAGCCTTTTTATCCCTAGCCTATCCCAACCCAATCCATCCCAAATCCCCACAATTTGGGAGGATTCCTATGGGATTCCTTCCGATTTCTCTTATCCCTTCCAGCCCTCTCCAATGGTTGGTACTTAAGCTTGTACGCCCTCTCTCATTTAATCAATGAAAGTCCCGTTTTCTTACATGGTATCAGAGCTCTTTTCGCGTAAGCGACTCTTAATCCTCTCACTCAGTTGGAGCTTAGCTTTGGCGTCTTACCACTCAAAGCTTTTCTAGCCGCCTCAACTCTGCGCGGCGCTTCCCTTCCGCCTGACGCCCATCGCCCCGCATCTGCGCGGCACTTCTCTCTTCGGGCTGCTGTCGGTCGTCCCGCATCTGCGCGGCGCTTCTCTCTTCGGGCTGCCGCCCGTCGCCCCACATCTCGGCGTCGCTTCTCTCTTCGGGCTGCCACCCGTCGCCCCGCATCTGCGCGACGCTTCTCTCCTCGGGCTGACGCCCGTCGCCCCACATCTTCGCGATGCTTCCCTTCGGAGCCGCCTCGCATCTGCGCGGCACTTCTCTTTTCGGGCTGACGCCCATCGCCCCGCATCTGCACAGCACCTCACGTCGGCCTGCCACCCGTCGTCCCGCATCTGCTCATCGCACCTGTTTCGGGCCGTCGCCCGTCGCCCTGCATCGGCGCGACGAAGCTAAACAATTTGCCGCCCGTTAAAGGTGTAAATATGAAAACGAAGACGAATTCAATTTTTTATACGAATCTTTGGCGAATTGCAGCCGATTTCGGATTTGACCGAAGTGTCCGCTAGTCCGAATGCGATGCGAATAGCGGTGTTCAGGGTCTCCGCCTCCCCATCCGCCTCCCCCTCCTCCTCCTCCTCCTCCTCCTCCTCCTCCTGTTCCAGCGTTTGCTCCTCTGCCCGCGCCCACCTCTTCCGCGGCACCCGTCACCTATCGGCATCGCCGCCAAGGTCGTGCCTACCTTTCCGTCCCATCTACTGCTCCGCCGCCCCCTTCCTCCCTCGTCGCTCATCGTACCCGTTCTCATGGTCCCATCCAACCTCTCGCTCTCTCTGTCCGCATCTCCCTCAATCCGCCTCCTCCTGCCGATGGTGCACTCATGCCTGGCCTGCTGGAGGATAGGCATGAGGAGCTGATTGATATCGGCGCTGCCATTCGCCAACTTTGCTATCTCATCCCCGATTTTGCAGACGTTCCAACCCTCAACTTCTCAGAGAATCCATCCATCCCGACCCCAAACACGTACGATAAAGCCATCTTTGGACCACACTCCTCGCAGTGGCTCGCAACCATGATCGCGGAGTGTGGAGCATTTATTCGCAACAACATCGTCTCCTTCACGATGTCTCTCCTCCTCCACGAGTGAACATCGTCCGCAACAAACAGGTGTTTCCTGCCAAACAGCTACCTGGCGAACTTCCGGTCTTCAAGGCACGTTTCTGTGCCAAAGGCTTCACGCAGATTAAGGGACTGGATTTCTTTGACACCTTCTCCCCAAAGACTAAATTGCCTACCCTTCGCACTCTCCTTGACGTCGCTGCTCGAGGCAACTTCGAGGTCCACTCTATGGATGTCTCAGCTGCATCTATGCAAGGAGACCTCCCAGAGGATATTTTCATGGAACGACCTCAAGGCCTCCCCTTACCCTTTCCACCCGACACAGTCTGGAAGCTGAATCGACCTGACTACGGGCTGAAGCAGGCTCCTCGCGAATGCCATAAGAAGCTGAAGGCCACTCTCGAGTCACTCGACTTTCATCCTTCTACCGCCGATCCGAGCCTTTTCATTCTTTATTCTCGTCTTCGTTGACGATATGATTCTCGTCTCTAAGGACTCCGATCAGCTGGCACCAGTCAAGCAAGCCTTTGGGGACGCGCTCGCAATGAAGGATCTCCACGAACTTAAGAACTACCTTAGGATGGAAATCACGCGGGGTCGCGAAGGCCAAACCATCACTCTCTCCCAAGAGTTCTACGCGATCAACGTCGCTTCGAAATGGACAAAGCCAAGTCAGTGACTACACCGTTTCCCTTGCAGCACAATCTGAGAGCCCCGTCAGTTCCATCGCCTGAGCCTTTTGGCGCACCTTATCCTGAGCTCGTCGACTCACTCATGTATGCGATGATGTGCACAAGGCCCGACTTGGCCTATCCCATCAGCGTGCTTTCACGTTACGTTGCTGCCATTCGTTACACCAATCGCCACTGGTCAGCTCCTAAGTGTGTTCTTCACTACCTTTAAGCCACCAAGGACTTTGTCCTCACTCTCGGTGGCACGTCCCCTCCACACCTCGATGGGTACAGTGACTCCTCATGGGCTAACGTCCAAGCTGACCGACGCTCTTCCCAGAGCTAGTGCTTCACCCTTGGTAGTCATGTCATCAGCTGTCGATCCATCCGATCATCTTCGGTCTCCTTCTCGTCCTGCGAAGCAAAGCTATACGCACGCACAATGGCAGGCAGCCCAAGAAGCCCGATGGATTACCTACCTCATGGCTGAGCTTGAATATCCTCACCAGACCCCGACCCTATGGTGTGACAACGAGAGCACTATACACCTTACCTAAGACACTGTCTTCCACCAACAGACCAAGCATATCGAGCCCAAGCATTTCTTTATGCACGAGTTGGTCCAGCGTGGCAGGTTGTGCGTGAAGCACATTTCTTCTGACTGCAACCTCGCAGACTTGTTCACCAAATCTCTTGGACGCCGTGACCACTACCGCCTCCTCCGTGCTATGGGTCTTGGCGTCCCTTTAACTTCAGACGTTGCAGCCTAGGGGGTGTGCTGGAGTTAGGCTGCAATGTCGCACATTGGTGTGTTATTCATCTGTTTGTTTAGGGTTAGGAATGTTTGTTAGGTTGGGTGTAGCCTTTTTATCCCCAATCTATCCCAACCCAATGCATCCCAAATCCCCACGATTTGGGAGGATTCCTTTCGGACTCCCTCCGATTTCCCTTATCCCTTCCAACCCTCTCCAATGGTTGGTACTTAAGCTTGTACGACCTCTCTCATTTAATCAATGAAAGTCCCGTTTTCTTACACGTTCGACCTAAGGCTAGAGCTACGCTCGAAGCTCTATGCCGACCTTGATTCTAGAAGGCTGAAGGAAGGCTGCAGCGTGCCCGAGGCGCCCCCTCAGCAAACCGAGCCGGCGGAGGAGGAGGAGGGGGAGGATGCCGTGGGTTGTGCCATCGATTGGAGCAAGTTCGGGGCAGCCGGGGGGAGGAAAAAGAAGCGGTCAACCAAGGGCAAGGCCGGGAAGCAGGCAAAGAAGATGGGCGGGTCCAAGAAGGGCAAAGGGAAGCGTGCAGCAGACTCGGATGAGGAGGAAGAAGCAGGGAGCTCTAGTGAGAGCAGGGGGGATTAATTCCACCAGAGGCGCAAGGGGGAAGCACCATGGGAGCAGAGAGGGAGTGAGAGCGGGGAGGAAGATGGCGAGGAGGAGGAGGATGAGTAGAAGTAGTAGGGGGGAGGTTAGGGGCCGGAGGAAGGCAGGGGTAGGGAGCTTAGCTCACGGGGAAAGTGGAGGAGGATTAGGAATAGTAGCGGGGGGACAGTAGGGGCGGGGAGGTAGGGGTAGGGAGCTCTAGTCAAGTCACCTCTGTTATGGTGAATATGTTGTCGTAGTCAGTGCAGTATGCCTCAGGGATAGTGCCATGGGGTTTTTAGACTGAATAATAATAAATTAATGACTGGAGTTTTCAAAAAAAAAAACGGCGCTTATTTTTTTTTAAAATGCCGTATAGAACGATCGTACTAAATGGCCCATTTAAAACGACCATCGTTTTTTTGCTCCTTGGACGGGGGGGAAGCCAGGCGACCGAGACGCGCACGGCAGGTAGACAAAGAAACGAGCAGAGGCCTTTTGAGGGAAAAAAAAAGGGGAAAAACATGGACTCAAAACCCAAGGAACATGGTGCTTGCCGAGCCTGATCCTTGCCGAGCCTGGTCCTTGCCGAGCCTAGTCCCTTGCCGTACCTAGTCCTTGTCATACCTGGTCCTTCCCACACCTGGTGACTGTCGTACCTGGTCCTTCCTGATCTCATATACAGTCAAGGTTCCTGGACGCTCACGTCAAGCTAGCCCAGTAGCTTGCGGCCACACTCTGGTTGACTCCCGTTTAGCCCTAACAGACTATGGAGTACCTGGTCATTGCCGTGCCTGGACTTTGTCTAACCTGGACTTTGCCGTACCTGGACTTTGCCGTACCCGGCCTTTGCCGTACCTGGTCTTTGCCGTACCTGCTCCTTGCCGTACATGTCCTTCCCCAGCGTACCTGGTCCTTAGCGTCGAATAGTCGCCAGCCAGAGACGTTTTCTGGCTTCAGGCCGGCGAAGGCACGCTGAGACACGGAGAAAAGAAGTGATGGGTGGATGCGGAGGGGAATAAGAGGGAGATCTATTTATGTTACGCGGTGCGGAGGGTGGTTGCGCAGGGAGTCACTGGAGGGGGTCAATGATCGTGCAAGGCGACGAGAAGCGAATCGAGTTGTGTGTTATGCGAAACGAGACGAGGCGAAACGCTAAACAGCAGCGCTATATCGAGATCGGAGGAAAATGTGAATCGCTCAGAGAGGAAAGAAGGTGTTTCCTGAAAGGAAAATCGCGCCGAGGATCGTTCTCGATATTAGGGTTTCAGGATGGACGCAACGAAGCAGCGATCAACGGTCGGACTAGAGACGATGGGAGACAACGAACAGGAGGGGTGTGGACGAAGTAGCCTCACCCGAGCAGCAGCCATGACCCAGCCTTGGTTGTGGCGTGGGAGAAGTTTTGGCGCGAAAGCCTGACACACTGCTTGGAACCACGAAACGGAATACATACACCTACAGAACAACAAGTTCTGAGCCTCCGCCCTTGTTCTAGAGATTCCATTTATTCTGTCGGGGGGGTGTCGACCTGTCAGATTGAAGTTCAGATTGCAGCTTAAATACGAAATGAGTACGGAACATTGCATTTTGGTGTCAGCTCATACCAGTCAACATCGCCCTGTCTGTTGTGCTCCAAACTTGTGCCAATCCGACCCTACCTGGAATTTGTGCGCCTGATTAGGAATAACCCCTCAGAACCAGTTCAACCTCGGAACGGAAACTCTTCGGGCCCTGGGAGGGTGTCTGCTTGGCTGTCCTCAAGTGTGAGAACTGTCCCTGGCCAAACAGAATCTGTGAGTGTCGTCTCGCCGTAGTTATTTCGCGTGGCTCGCATCCTCAGTTCGCTTGATCCAGACGCCGCTGGAGACGCAAACGTAGGAAAATCGCGTCGGTTTGCCCAGCTTCCATCGGTTGATCATACGACCAGCCGTCGCTCGAGCTCGCTCTCATGGTGAACAAGGTGAGAGGAGAATAATATGATAAGATTGTAATCCGTCGCTCATTTCCCCTCACTTTACGTGCGGATTATCTAGCCTGTCTTTCCGAGTTCGCTCTCGTGCTAAACAAGGTGAGAGGCGAATAATTTGATAAGACCGTTCTCCGTCGCTCGTTTCCCCTCAGTTTACGTGCGGATTATGTAGCCAGTCGCTCCGAGCTAGTTCTCATGGTGAACACGGTGAGATTGGAGAGAACGTATGCGATCCGCTTGTGGCCGTCTGGTTAGTTCGTTAGGCAAGCGTCTGGTTAATATGTTTAGTCTAGCGTTCTGGTCGCTGATTAACGAAGCCGCAGAACGTCTGTGGTCCACTTGTGGCCGCCTCTTGCAATCTCCCGGTCTTAGACAAACACTTTGCGACGAAACAGAATTCTATATCCAGCGATCTGCTGTTCGCTCAGCACAGCGGCTTCTGTGAATCGAGTAGCCCATCTCGTCACGTCTGGTCGCTCGCTCGGCACTCTCTTCAGCCCGTCTGGCCACGCTGGCATCTAGCTGGGTTGCGTGAGGTTTCAGCGGGCTTCGTTTCGTTTCGTTTCGTTTCCATGTGGGCGACCGCATCTTTGTCAGTTCCTGTGCGTCATGTGGTGACGTGGAGGTGAGGCTGAGTGCGGCAGAGGCGCAGGAAAAGTGGCTGGGGGACGCCTTGACACGTTTTCAATGCCCCTCTGAAGCATTTTTTGTTCTGGTTTCAAGTCCGTCACATGCCATTCTGTCTCCGTGCCTCAGGTGGTGAGTGCGGCAGAGGAGAACGAGAAAATGGCTGGGAGGCGTGGCGTCTTGAGACGCTTTCAATGCCCGTCTGATGCATTTTCCGTTCTGGTTTTGCAGGGTGTTTTTGAGAATTCTCTATAACACCCTGCAACATCAAGGACTCCGTTCTGGTTTCACGTCCGTTACATTTTCTTCTGTCTCCGTGCGTCAGGTGGTGGAGGTGAAGCTGAGTGCGGCAGAGGAGCAGGAGAAATGGCTGGCCGATGCGCTCAACGTTGTCAAGCAGCAGGCTTTCTACATGCGCCGAGCGCTGGTAAGGATCATGCTCGTGCGAATCTTGGTTTTGAGCTCATGCACTCTCACAAAACAAACACAGGACTGTCGGAATCTGGAGTTCTCCGCACCTTCACCACTGCGGTTTCAGCCATCATTGCATCAAATGTTTCTGTTCTGTGGTTTTATTTTGAGGCTCCTAAGCTCTGTATTCACTGTTCCAGCCTTTCTTTTCCCACCAAGCAATGACCCTCCCATGCTGTGTAGTACCCATCTGTTGTTGTATTGTTCCCAACTTAGTCTTAGCCTCGGAGATCTACTCTCGGAAGGCTTACTGCGGATCGAATTTATTCCTTGTTCACCCATCTGTTGTGTTGGTTGGTCCCATGTTTCCACGTCGTCAGGACTCTGGCAATCTGCGAGAAGCCCTCAAGTACTCCGCCCAGATGCTCTCTGAGCTGCGCACCTCCAAGCTCGCCCCACAGAAATATTACGAGCTCTGTACGTACGTTGTGGTAACTCTGGCTGGCAGAAAGTATCTGTGTGAAGCCCTCAACTCAAGTGCTCTGTGCTGTGCTCGCTGAGCTGCGCACGTCCAAGCTCTCGCCGCAGAAATACTACGAGCTATGTATGTAGGAGGGAATTCGTGAGCCAAAAATCTCTGCTCCAATGCTCCGACGCTCTCTGAGCTGTGCACCTCCGAGCTCTATGTACGCAGCACCGAGTTCCTCCTGGTGGAAATGGGGTGAAACGTGAGGTCACAGGTGCACCCCTCGGTGCAACTCGTTCCCTGGCATTCATTCTCCATTCTGTATGCGTGTTGTGAGGCGCCTCACATTGGCACCCTGGTGACTTTTGAGTCGACTCAAAAGTCGCCTCATTCTGTATGCGTGTTGTGAGGCGTCTCACATTGGCACCCTGGTGACTTTTGAGTCGACTCAAAAGTCACCTCATTCTGTATGCGTGTTGTGAGGCGTCTCACATTGGCACCCTGGTGTTGCATAACTCGCGGTTGCATCACCGCATGGCAGCTTTTACCTACATGGCAGGCTTTGGAGAGATTTCCTGTACAGTGTGGCTTGTAACGTTTTTAGCAAGTGTTTAAGACATAGTGCAGACATTGCCTGGATAGAATCTGAGCATGTCTTATTCACCCATCACCCCATGCGAGCCAGAACTTGGAAGCATGTCTCGCATAGGGATTGTTGAGCCGCATGTCTGGTGTGTCATTTACCCATTCCTGCATGCTGTCCTGTCTCCAACGCCCCCCATCCCATGACAGACATAGTGGTGTGTGGCGAGCTGCAGAACCTGGAGGCGTTCTTCTGGGACGAGCACAAGATGCGCGGCCGCAGCTGCGTGGACCTCTACGAGCTCGTGCAGCATGCAGGCAACATCGTGCCCAGGCTGTGAGTCCCATTCCCTCCCTGCTGCACCCGTGTCACGGTGTGGACCTCTACGAGCTCGTGCAGCATGCAGGCAACATCGTGCCCAGGCTGTGAGTCCCATTCCCTCCCTGCTGCACCCGTGTCACGGTGTGGACCTCTACGAGCTCGTGCAGCATGCAGGCAACATCGTGCCCAGGCTGTGAGTCCCATTCCCTCCCTGCTGCACCCGTGTCACGGTGTGGACCTCTACGAGCTCTGCAGCACGCAGGCAACATCGTGCCCAGGCTGTGAGTTTTTTCTTCTTCTACTTCTTCTTCTCTTCTGGAAGGAAGCAGGGGGGGGGGGGGGAGTGGTGGGTGGTTTGTGGTAGTGAATGTGATTGAGGATCAGGGGGTGTAGACAGAGCCCTCTACCTGGGAGCGGTGTACATTCGCAGCAAGGTGGGGCCAGCCAAGGAGGTGCTTTGTCTCATCCCCTCTTCCCGATATTCCCCCACCCATCCCTCCCCAACCCCCCCTCTTACCCCCGAACCGAACAGTACCTGCTGTGCACGGTGGGAGTGGTGTACATCCGCAACAAGGAGGGGCCGGCCAAGGAGGTGCTTGAAATGCCCCCCCCCTTTCCCATAAACCCCTCCACCCTTCCCCTCCCTGCTCCCCCCCCCACAGGTACCTGCTGTGCACGGTGGGGGCGGTGTACATCCGCAGCAAGGAGGGGCCAGCCAAGGAGGTGCTGAGCGACCTGAGCGAGGTGTGCAAGGGCGTGCAGCACCCCATCCGAGGGCTCTTCCTGCGGGCCCACCTCACCCAGTGCAGCCGCGACAAGCTGCCCGACACTGGGTCGGAGTACGAAGGGTGAGAATGAGGTAAAGGGGGCTTGGGAATGTGAGTTGAGGTGTGCAAGGGCGTGCAGCAACCCATCCGAGGGCTGTTCCGTTCCTAAGGGCCCACCTCACTTAGTGCAGCCGAGACAAATTGCCCGGCACCGGGTCGGAATACGAGGGCTGAGCATGAGCATGCGGTTAAGGGGGCTTTGGATGTGTGAGGTGCGGTGTGCAAGGGCGTGCAGCATCCGATTTCAGGGCTGCTCCTGAGGGCGCACCACACGCAGTGCTCCCGAGACCAAATGCATGACACTGGTTCGGAATATGAGGGGTGAGTGTGAGACGAATGCGGGTGAGCTGGAATGTGATGTGATGGGTAAGGTAAAGGTTACTCAGCACGTCATTTGAGTCTCTTGCTGCGTACCTATCTCTATGTGCTTCCCTGCATGCTTCCGTGTGTGCCTTCCTGTGTGCCTCCCTGTGTGTGCTTATATGGAAGGCGGCACGGTTGAGGACGCGGTGGAGTTTCTCCTGCAGAACTTCACGGAGATAAACAAGCTGTGGGTGCGCATGCAGCACCAGGGATGGGTGATAACCACCACCCACCAGTGCAAACTCACTCTGCCTCCCTTTGTATTGCCTTGCGTGCGTGCAGGGAAGGCGGCACAGTAGAAGATGCGGTGGAGTTCCTTCTGCAGAACTTCACGGAGATGAACAAGCTGTGGGTGCGCATGCAGCACCCCTCAGTCAGTACTACCTGCCAGCACTCAACTCCACCATCTGCCCCTGCGCGTTCCCCTGTGCGCTTCATCCTGTGTGCTTATAGGGAAGGCGGCACGGTGGAGGATGCGGTGGAATTCCTTCTGCAGAACTTCACAGAGATGAACAAGCTGTGGGTGCGCATGCAGCATCAGGGCCCCGCCACCGAGAGGGAGAAGCGCGAGCAGGAGAGGAGGGAACTCAGGGACTTGGTGAGTGGGTTTTTTATGAAGAGCTAGTAAGAAAGAGTTTTTTTTTTTAATTGGAGTTCTTCCTGTTAGCACCAGGGGCCGCCATTGAGAGAGGGAGAAGTGCAAGCAGGGGAGGAGAGAACTCAGAGATCTGGTGAGTGCACTTCTTCCACCTCTCCTTTGCGCTTCTCTCCTTTGCAATTCTTTCCCCTCCTCGCCGTCCTCGCCTGTTGAGGTGGCCCTAAAGAGAAGTCGGGGATTGGGTTGGCATGGGGGTGTCCTCTTTCACCTCTCCCGTTTGCGCTTCTCTCCTCCCCCCTTTCCTTGCCCTTGCCTCCTCTCGCCTTTCCCTTTTCCTGCCATCCTCTTCTGGCAACCTGTTTGCATCTCCCTGTTGATTGAACTTGCCATCTCTCCAGGTGGGCAAGAACCTGCATCTGCTGAGTCAGCTGGAGGGGGTGAATCTGGACATGTACAAGACGCTCGTGCTGCCACGCATACTCGAGCAGGTCAGCCGTTTTGCTGCTGTGCATCCGCCTACAGAGGTGATTTTTTTAGGTGGTTGTGCGTCGATTCAGTAGCCTGGAGGGGGGGGGGGGGTTCATCTGGACATGTACCACTAGTCAACCGTGCTGCTGTGCATCCTCAAGCTGATGAACTTTTAGGGGACTATGAGTCGATTCAGTAGCCAGCTGGAGGGGGGGTGAATCTGGACTTGTGCAATACTCTAGTGCTGCTATCATGGAGGCCTGACCAGACCAGGTGGGTGAGCCGTGGTATCTGACGTGACTGCCACCTTATTTCCATGGTGTGTGTCGTGCCACCTTCACTCCTCATGGGCTGCCTCATCCACGTGTTCCCTGTGCCTCTCCCCGCCCTTTCCCTCCCTCCCCTCTCCCCCATTCCACCTTCCCTTCCCACACACCCCTCACTTCGCCAACCGACGGGACGAGATACCCCAGCTGTTCCTCATGGGCTGCTTCATCCAAATTCTGCCGGGAGTGTGCCGTGATCCTCCCCCTCCTCTCACCCGCCCCTTCCTTCGATTCCCTGCCTCTTCCTTCCTCCCTGCCCGTTCCCAGACCGTATTCTGCCGGGACGAGATAGCCCAGCAGTACCTTATTGATTGCCTCATCCAGGTGTTGCCAGACGACTTCCATCTCAACACCCTCGAGACCCTCCTGGGGGCGTGCACTCATCATCTCTTTCTCTCCTCCCGCTGCTCGACTCCCTGCCTTCCTGGTGACTTCACGTCAGATTGTGAACTGCAGGGACGAGATCGCGCAGCAGTACCTCATGGACTGCCTCATTCAAGTCTTCCCAGACGACTTCCACCTCAACACCCTCGAGACCCTCCTGGGGGCGTGCCCTGAGCTGCAGCCCACTGTGGATGTGCGCACCATCATGTCTCAACTCATGGACCGGCTATCCACCTTCATGGATAAGAACCCCGATGTGAGTGTGCGACAGCTCTGTATAATCACGGTCTTGGGTCTCTATAATCACATTCTGTGATGGGAGCGGAGCTTAGGCGTGCCGTGAGCTGCAGCCCACGGTGGATGTGCGCACCATCATGTCTCAATTGATGGACCGACTATCCACTTTTATGGATAAGAACCCCGATGTGAGTGCCACCCTGATGAGTCTAGTCACCTCTGTGACTCAACATTGTGTAGTCTCATTAGCGCCCGGTGGCATTGTCTTCTCTGACCCTCACCTGCCCTTCTTTCCTCATGAGGAAGGCATCTGCCTGTCAGTATCCTATTCGCTAACCACTAGGCTAGAAGAGCTGGTTCCGTGTCCGCACTGGGCACAAGTGCGCCCACAAACCCCCCAGCCCAGGCCAAGTTGCCTGTAACCCTTCTCCCAGGATCACTATGCTGACCCTCCCAGTCCCCCCTTCAACATTGCCTCTCAGCACCACACGGCATTATTCTTCTTTCTTCAGCCCGTTGTTCCTCACCGTACAACTGTTCCCTTCCCTTCGCTTCCCTCCCCTTCCCTTCCGTTTCCTTCCCTTCCCTTCCCTTCCCTTGTGCTGTTCCTCTCCAGGCCTTGCCGCATTTCCTAGAGGTTGATGCCTTTGCCAAGTTCAACTCGGCAGTCAGCAAGGTGAGAAGGGGTTGACAGGGGTGAGGGATGGTTGAGGGGGATGAGACAGGGTTGATGCATTTGGGGTTGTTGAGGGAGCTGAGGTTATTAAGGGGGGTAAACGTAGGGTTACTCGCAAGGGTAACGCGAGATGAAATGTCATTTCGGACCATCTCAGTTGGGGACAACACTTCTCAAATTCAGGCAGGGAACTCAGAGCCAGGCGGCACACTTCTTGTTGAGCTCAGAGTCAGGCGGCACACTTCTTGTTGAGCTCAGAGTCAGGCGGCACACTTCTTGTTGAGCTCAGAGTCAGGCGGCACACTTCTTGTTGAGCTCAGAGTCAGGCGGCACACTTCTTGTTGAGCTCAGAGTCAGGCGGCACACTTCTTGTTGAGCTCAGAGTCAGGCGGCACACTTCTTGTTGAGCTCAGAGTCAGGCGGCACACTTCTTGTTGAGCTCAGAGTCAGGCGGCACACTTCTTGTTGAGCTCAGAGTCAGGCGGCACACTTCTTGTTGAGCTCAGAGTCAGGCGGCACACTTCTTGTTGAGCTCAGAGTCAGGCGGCACACTTCTTGTTGAGCTCAGAGTCAGGCGGCACACTTCTTGTTGAGCTCAGAGTCAGGCGGCACACTTCTTGTTGAGCTCAGAGTCAGGCGGCACACTTCTTGTTGAGCTCAGAGTCAGGCGGCACACTTCTTGTTGAGCTCAGAGTCAGGCGGCACACTTCTTGTTGAGCTCAGAGTCAGGCGGCACACTTCTTGTTGAGCTCAGAGTCAGGCGGCACACTTCTTGTTGAGCTCAGAGTCAGGCGGCACACTTCTTGTTGAGCTCAGAGTCAGGCGGCACACTTCTTGTTGAGCTCAGAGTCAGGCGGCACACTTCTTGTTGAGCTCAGAGTCAGGCGGCACACTTCTTGTTGAGCTCAGAGTCAGGCGGCACACTTCTTGTTGAGCTCAGAGTCAGGCGGCACACTTCTTGTTGAGCTCAGAGTCAGGCGGCACACTTCTTGTTGAGCTCAGAGTCAGGCGGCACACTTCTTGTTGAGCTCAGAGTCAGGCGCCACACTTTGCGATCCAGGGTCTTCCTCGCCTCACCTAGCGATTGCTCTGTGCCATGATGCTGCCTGTATGTGCTGCCATCCTCTCTTCCTGGCCCCCTCCTTTCCCTCCCATCACGTCATGGAGGCACAGAGAGAAATTCCTCTCAAGGGTGTGGTCAGCCTCTGCGTTGTCAGAGTTCGCACTCACAACTCTCCCCTCTCCCCTCTCCCCTCTCCCCTCTCCCCTCTCCCCTCTCCCCTCTCCCCTCTCCCCTCTCCCCTCTCCCCCTCTCCCCACTCCCCTCTCCCCTCTCCCCTCTCCCCCCATCTCATCCTTCCCGTCTTACCCTTTCCCTCACCCCCCTTATTAGGTCATGGAGGCACAGACAGAGATGCCCCTCGAGGGAGTGGTCAGTCTGCACCTAGCGCTGCTTCCTCTCATGTGCCACTCTGCTCCGCCCCTTTCCCTCCTCCCCCCCTTAGGTCATGGAGGCGCAGACGGAGATGCCTCTAAAGGGCGTGGTCAGTCTGCATCTGGCGCTGCTGCAGTTTGTGCTGCGGGTGCACCCCGACAGGCTGGACTACATCGACCAAGTGCTGGTGAGATTCGTGTGCTTTCAATGCCAGGCATTCAGTATAGCACCGACAGGCATTCAGTTTAGCACCGTGTACTCGTGTGCCACGAGTGCGACCCGACAGGCTTGATTACGTCATCCATGTGCTGGCGAGGCCATGTGCCGGTGAAGTCATGTGCTGGCGAGGTCATGTGCTGGTGAGGTCATGTGCTGGTGAGGTCATGTGCCGGTGAGGTCATGTGCTGGCGAGGCCATGTGCCGGTGAGGTCATGTGCTGGTGAGGTCATGTGCCGGTGAGGTCATGTGCTGGCGAGGCCATGTGCCGGTGAGGTCATGTGCTGGCGAGGCCATGTGTCGGTGAGGTCATGTGCTGGTGAGGTCATGTGCCGGTGAGGTCATGTGCTGGCGAGGGCATGTGCCGGTGAGGTCATGTGCTGGCGAGGTCATGTGCCGGTGAGGTCATGTGCTGGTGAGGTCATGTGCCGGTGAGGTCATGTGCTGGCGAGGCCATGTGCCGGTGAGGTCGTGTGCCGGTGAGGTCATGTGCTGGCGAGGCCATGTGCCGGTGAGGTCATGTGCTGGCGAGGCCATGTGTCGGTGAGGTCATGTGCCGGTGAGGTCATGTGCTGGCGAGGCCATGTGCCGGTGAGGTCATGTGCTGGCGAGGCCATGTGTCGGTGAGGTCATGTGCTGGTGAGGTCATGTGTCGGTGAGGTCATGTGTCGGTGAGGTCATGTGCCGGTGAGGTCATGTGCTGGCGAGGCCATGTGCCGGTGAGGTCATGTGCTGGTGAGGTCATGTGCTGGCGAGGGCATGTGCCGGTGAGGTCATGTGCTGGCGATGCCATGTGCCGGTGAGGTCATGTGCTGGCGAGGTCATGTGCCGGTGAGGTCATGTGCTGGTGAGGTCGTGTGCCGGTGATCATACAAGGGCTCCTAATAATCAATGCGAGCTGTTGCTCGGTTGCCATAGACGCACGCAAGTGCTCCCCTCCTGGATGAACCCCCCCCCCTCTCTAGAGGCCACCAGGGCTGGCATTCTGGACGCAAGGTGGCAGACCAAGCAGCTGGTGGCGCTGCTGTCATCAGCGCTGGACAAGTTTGGCAAGGGCGGGGTGATGACGGTGCTGCAGCTGCTGCACTACGCACGGGTCATCATGGGGCTGGTCTATGCCACGAGACGACAACCCATTCTCATCCTCCCACTTGCATCTCCTCCCCTGCCCCCCTCTCCTGCCCCCCTCTCCTGCCTCCCTCTCCTGCCGTCCCCCCCTCCGGCCCACTACCCTATGAAAGACCAGGCTGCATGCGTGGGGATCTTAGACGCAAGGCGGCAGACCAAGGACAGCCCTACCACGAAGCAGCTGGTGGCGCTGCTGTCGTCAGCGCTGGACAAGTTTGGCAAGGGCGGGGTGATGACGGTGCTGCAGCTGCCGCACTACGCACGGGTCATGGGGCACCTGGACCACGAGACCAATAAGAGCATGGCGGTGGTTATCATTCAGAACATGGTCAAACATGAGACCACCATTGGGGACCCGGAGAAGGTGAGGCGTGCGTCTGTTCGGTTGAAACGTGTCGAATCCATGTAGTGCGCACTACGCGAGGATCATGGGGCACCTGGACCACGAGACGAAGAAGAGCATTGCAGTGGTTATCATTCAGAACATGGTCAAACATGAGACCACGATCGGGGACCGAGAGAAGGTGAGGTGTGAGCTTCTCCTCAGACTTGTTAACCCATGGTTAATGTGCGTCTGGACCACGAGACGAAAAGGAGCATGGCGGTGGGCGGTTATCATCCAAATCATGGTCAAGCATGGAACGACTGTAGGGGACCTGGAGAAGGTGAGCGCTTTATCATTTGAGACGTGTCTAAGACACGCGGTCTGGCCTGCGAGACGCTCAAGAGCATGGCATGGCAGTGGAGATCATACAGAACATGGTCAAACATGAGACGCCTAAGGGGACCCTGAGAAGGTGAGCAGTGCAGCTGCTAAGACATGTGGAATGCATGTAGTCTCTGCTAGAGTCATAAGGCACCTGAAGTGCGAGACCAGCGAGTGCATGGCAGTGGTTATCATTCCAAGCAGGAGACCAACAACAGCATGGTCAAACAGGAGACCCCTATATAGGGTACCCGAAGATGGTGTGGTGAGGTATGCTTCTCTTCAGGTGCGAGCTTGTGTGGCCACGGGCACTGGGACCATGAGACAAACAAGAGCTTGGTGGTCGGTGGTTATTACACAGAACATGGTCAAACACGAGACAACGACATCCACCGCCGCCATGCTTGGGGACCCAGAGAAGGTGAGTAACGCGCCGCTGTTAGGATGTGTCTAGTACATGTAAATGAATTCGCGATGCGTCTGGTACTCGTACATGTTTAGGGTCCAAAACTCAGCGATGCGCCTCTGTTAGGATGTGTCTAGTACATGTAAATGAATTCTCGATGCGTACATGTTTAGGACTCGTACATGTTTAGGACTCGTACATGTTTAGGACTCGTACATGTTTAGGACTCGTACATGTTTAGGACTCGTACATGTTTAGGGTCCAAAACTCAGTGATGCGCCTCAGTTGGGATGTGTCTGGTACGGCTCAGCATGTATCTGAGTTTGGACCCTAAACAGGGCTGTGTGTCAGATTCTTTCCACCCTCGCGGCACCACGAAAATAGATTCCTTCCCTCCAGATCCTCTTTGCTGCTCTCCTATGCACAGCTGTGGCTTTTTTGAATTCGAAAAGAAAGCCTACAACTCCTGTGCACACTTGCCCTGTCATTTCCCCCCCCGATGTCCTCTTCCAGTCCAGGTGGAGTGTCTGCTGAGCCTCGTCCGCCATCTCTCTCAAGACATGGACGCATCCCTCTCTCTAACTGGCAACTGCGCTCTGCTTCCCTCTGCCCGCTGTCACCCTGTAAACCTCTGCAATCCCCTGCAATCCCCTGTAACCCCCTGCAACCCCCTGCAATCCCCTTCAACCCCCTGCAATCCCCTGTAACCCCCTGCAATCCCCTGCAACCCCCACCCCCCCGTCTTCTAGGTGGAGTGTCTGCTGAGCCTCGTCCGGCACCTCACGCAAGACATGGACGGTGTGCCACCAGTGGATGAGGTGAGGCGGGGCATGGCAGGCAGGCCAGGATGAGGTGAGATGGGGCATTTAGAAGGGGTACTTTTGGAAGAACACTGTGCGGTGCGATGCCATGCTGGGGAAATGGCATGCTGGGGAGATGGCATGCTGGGGAGATGGCATGCTGGGGAGATGGCATGCTGGGGAGATGGCATGCTGGGGAAATGGCATGCTGGGGAGATGGCATGCTGGGGAGGTGGCATGCTGGGGAGGTGGTATCTTTGCTGTGTCGTTCATCATGATCATCCATCCATCCCTGCCTATGTCCCTGCCTATGTCCCAGCCTATCGCATCTCCCCGAATTACGCTCCCCAGGGGAGATCCCTCAGCGTTCTCTTGACTCGTATCGTACCCCTTAATCCACCTCCCACCCGCATCATCACGCCCCTCCACCCCCTCACCTTTAGCTTAGCACTGACCACTTCTGAGTTGCCCCTTCTGTTTCTTCTTCAGTGGTTCTTATTCTCTCCCCGCCCCCAGCTGGACCCTCAGCTGGGCGTTTTTTCTAAGGAGCAGAATCTGGTGGCCCCTCATGCTCGCATGCCACCCCTTCCTCCATCTGTCCCTTAATTTCATCCTCCCTTCCCCCCCCCCTCCCCAGCTGGACATGGACGATTTCTCCGAGGAGCAGAATCTTGTGGCTCGCCTTGTGCACCTGCTGGTCAATCCCGACCCTAGAATACAGTTCCAGGTGGGTTTGGGTGCACTAGTGCACGCTGAAGTACATTAGTGGGGGTTGCAGTGTGGTGCCACATGGCAGAATCTGGTGGCCCGTCTTGTGCACCTGCTGGTCAATCCCGACCCTAGAATACAGTTCCAGGTGGGTTTCTTGATGCACTAGATACAGCTTCAGGTGGGATTCTGGTTGCACAGCTGGACCTAAGAAAAAATGCAGTTGTGAGGGTTCACTGGGGCGTGGCATGCCCCATGGCAGAATCTGGAGGCTCGACTCGTGCACGTGCTGGTCAATCCCAACCCTAGAATACCGTTCCATTCCAGGTGGGTTTGGGCGCAGTAGGCCGCGCTGAAGTACATTACTGGGGGTTGTGTGAGTGTAATTTTAGGTGTGTAATCCGCCCATTCACCTGATAGGCTGGCAAATGTGTTACTTATCTCTGTTGCCTTGCCTGGCCGGCTCTCTCTTTCACTCCCTCCCCTGCTCGCCTCCACTCCCTTCCCTGCTCGCCTCATGTGCCTCCCTGCCATCAGATTCTCTCCATCATTCGCACGCACCTCTTCAAGGGCGGACAGTCCAGACTCCGCTTCACCATCCCCTCGCTTGTCTTCTGCTCGCTGCAGGTATACTGGTTCGTTAGAGGTTTACTCGCTACAGGTGAACTTACTGCTAATCTCTTTCTAAGCACACTCGTCGAGGGTAAACTTGTTGCAGATATACCTGCTGTTACTCTCAATCAACATTGTTGCACTCGTAGTAACAGGTATACTCGCCACACGTTTATTCGCAGGCCTAGTCTCCACAGTCTCTTGAAGCGTTGACTTTTTATTTTCCTTTCTTTTGTCCGGTGCCGTATCACCGCGTGGAATCTCCAGTTGTTCGTCTGCTCTCTTCAATAGCCACACGCTCACTGGAGTCCCCATGGATCCCCATGTGACCCCGTGTGAATGTCCCGTCTCCCTGTCCCCCACCACAGCTGGTGCACCAGCTGCTAGCCCAGGGCATCACAGGGGCGGATCAAGCACTGGCAGCAGCGGGGGCAGCAGCGAGCCAAGCAGCGCTGGCAGCTGCAGCAGCGGGGGAGGGGGCTGTCACTCCGCTCACTCTCTTCCTCTTCCTGCACAAGGTCGGTTGCACTCATCTGTTGCACTCTGCTGTTGCGCTCTTCTGTTGCGCTCGTCTGTTGCGCTCGTCTGTTGCGCTCGTCTGTTGCGCTCGTCTGTTGCGCTCGTCTGTTGCGCTCGTCTGTTGCGCTCGTCTGTTGCGCTCGTCTGTTGCGCTCGTCTGTTGCGCTCGTCTGTTGCGCTCGTCTGTTGCGCTCGTCTGTTGCGCTCGTCTGTTGCGCTCGTCTGTTGCGCTCGTCTGTTGCGCTCGTCTGTTGCGCTCGTCTGTTGCGCTCGTCTGTTGCGCTCGTCTGTTGCGCGCTCAGGCGCCCAGTGCGTGCCAGTGCTGCGGTCCAACCCCCTCCTCCATTCCTCCCACACACGCCTCGAACTACTGCATGAGGAATCTCTATCCCTTCCTCCCTCTCAGACTTCGTCCCCCCTCTGGCACTCAAGCTGGCTTCAGGAGTGCGCTCAGGTGGCCAGTGTGTGTGGCCTGGAGCCCATTGCATATGACTTGTTAATTCTCAGCACGCCCTCTTTCCTCCTCCCCCACTCACCTCAAACTGCAGGTGGTGGAGTCTCTATCAGAGTTCCTCCCATCTCGTGATCTTTGAGTCGACTAAAGAATCTTTCCTCCTCCCCACACACCCCTCAAACTTCAGGTGGTGGATACTCTCTCAGAGTTCACCCCTCTCGACCTCAAGCCGGCTCTGGAGTGCACGCAGGTGGCTAGTGCGTGCACACATTGTCCGCGCCTTGGCGCGTTCTCTCTCCTCCTCCCCACACCCCCTAACACGCCTGGACGTGGAGTCCCGACCAGTAGGCGGCCACCGACAGTAGGATCACTGACAGCACAACCACCGACAGCACGACAACCGACAGCAGGCACGCCTGAGGCATGAACATTCAACAGAGAGGGCTCACCTTCCGAAACATGGAAGAAATGTGAGGACGGACACTTTCCGATGACGTGGTTAATTGTGGCTTGGATAGCAATGCTCCAGATTATTGCGTGGATTGGCATTGGGCCGCTGCATGTGCCACTCAATCTCCGCAATCATTTGGAGCAATGCCATCCCGACCACGTTTAGCCATGTCATGGGAGCGTGTCCATTCTCATAATTGTTCCGTTTTTCCGAATACGAGAGTGGCCGTCGTCCCTCCCATGGCCCTCTCAAGCTGGCCCTAGGGTGCGCTCTGATGGCCAGTGCGTGTGACATGGAGCCCATCGCATATGACTTGTTGTCAGCACACTCAGTTCCCTTCTTCCCCCCCCCCCCACCCCCTCCCCACACGCACACCCGAGGTGGTGGAGTCCCTGTCCGAGTTTGTGCCTCCTCTCGCCCTCAAGCTGGCCCTGGGCTGCGCTCAGATGGCCAGTGCATGTGGCCTGGATCCCATTGCATAAGACTTCTTGCCAGCACACTCAGTTCCCTACTCCCCACAACCCCCTTCCCCCCCCCACCACACACAATTGCCAGGTGGTGGAGTCTCTCTCCGAGTTTGTGCCTCCTCTGGCCCTCAAGCTGGCTCTAGAGTGCGCTCAGGTGGCCAGTGCGTGTGGACTGGAGCCCATCGCCTATGACCTCTTCACCCTCGCGTTTGTCATCTATGAGGAGGAGATCTCGGTGAGCATTGGGTACCAGTGCATGTGAGCATTGGGTGCCAGTGCATGTGAGCAGTGGGTGCCAGTGCATGTGAGCATTAGATGCTGCTTGCTTTTGAGGCGCCTCAAAATCATCTATGAAGAGGAGATTTCGGTGAGCATTTGATGCGATTTGCCGCATGTGTGTTGAATTGTATGTTGCATGTATGTTTTGCATCGCTCTCTGTGCGGTGCGGCCTGGAGCCCTTTGCCTATGATGTGTTCACCCTTGTGTATGAGAACTTCAAGGAGGAGATTTTTGTAAGTATTGGATGTTATTTTTTTTCTGATATGTCTGCCTTGCTGAGTTCTGCATGGCATGGGATGCATGGCATGGGCGCCATGGCATGGGCTTCATGGCATGGGCTTCATGGCATGGGCTTCATGGCATGGGCTTCATGGCATGGGATGCATGGCATGGGATGCATGGCATGGGCGCCATGGCATGGGCTTCATGGCATGGGCTTCATGGCATGGGATGCATGCTGCATGCACCCTTCTCCATTCACCCTCGTTCTCTCTCTTTCCCTCTTCAGGTCAAAGCTTTCCATCTATCTCCTCTCGTCTTGCCCATCCCCTCCCCTCCCCTCCCCTCTCCTCTCTCCCCTCCTCTTCCCTCCCCAGGACTCCAAGGCGCAGGTGACTGCGCTGCACTTGATCATAGGAACGCTGCAGCGCTGCCACGTCTTCTCAGAAGAGAACAGAGACACGCTCACACACAAGGCCACAGGGGTACGGTTGCCAGCAGATAGGGTTACCAGGTGGGGTTGCCAGGTGAATTTACCAGACAGTAAGGCGCAAGGTGACTGCATGCACGTCACCTCATCATATGAACGCTGCAGCACTGCCCACGCCTTTTCAGAGGAGAAGCGAGACACGCTCCCACACAAGGCCACAGGGGTATGGTTGCCAGCTGTCTATTAGGGTTACCAGGTAACGTGCATGTGATGGCGCTGCCATGTCTTTCCAGAGGGGAAGCTAGACACACTCCCACACAAGGCCACAGGGGTATGGTTGCCAGCTATGGGTGTCTAATAGGGTTACCAGGTAACGTGCATGTGATGGCGCTGCCACGTCTTTCCAGAGAAGAAGCGAGACTCGCTCCCACACAAGGGTACAGGGGTTCGGTTGCCACTTAAGTTACCAGCTTGCTTTTCCTCTTGCGGCTATTGATGCACCTTTTGAACGATTGTATGGCCATTGCGTACTTTTGAGGCGCCTCAAAAGTCGTCTTTTTGAACGACTGTATGGCCTCAAAAAAGTACATTTTCCCCACTTGCTCCTACAGTATTCCACCAAGCTGCTCAAGAAAGAAGACCGGTGCCGCGCTGTTTGCGCCTGTGCAACGTTCCCAACCCCCCCCTCCACCCCTCCCTTTTTGCCCCACTTCTCTTTCCCCTTTCCCCCCAGTATTCTGCCAAGCTGCTAAAGAAAGCAGACCAGTGCCGCGCTGTATGCGCCTGTGCACACCTGTTCTGGAGCGACGAGGAGGATGGGCCCAGGGATGGCGAGAGGTAGGTCGTAACATGCACGTATATCCAGATATGTGAGGGGCAGAGGGCACTGTGAGTGAGCGTTTGAGCCAGCTCAAATACAGAGGTAAGTCGTATCACGCATTGGTAGCCAGAGATGTGAGGGGCAGAGGGCTCTGTGAGTGACTCATGATAGAACACTGCTTGCAGCTTGCCCCTCTCCGATTTCCCATCTTAAACACCTTGTTTTTTTGGGTCCAAACAATATCTTTCCTTCATTGCCTCATCCCGCATTCTAATCTAATCATTCATTTCGATGTTCCCTTGTCCGATCCATTCCTCCACTGTCAGGGTGGTTTTGTGCTTGAAACGGGCGCTCAAGATTGCCAACGCAGCGGCTCAGCAGCTCTCTGCCGCTGCTAGAGTGCCCGGTTCCCATGTCGTGCTGTTAGTGGAAATCCTCAACAAGTGAGTTCGTTTGTCTGTTCAAGCTCACATGTGTGCATGTGGACTGCCGTCTCATGTATGGCTCACTCCAATATGTGCCCCGCTCCCATGTGGTGCTGTGAGTGGAAATCCTTAACCAGTGAGTTGGTTTGTCTGTTCAAAGGTCACCTGTGTGTGGGTTGCCGTGCCATACATGGGGGACTCCCATGTGTGTCTGGTTCCCACGCGATGCTGCTAGTGGAAGTCCTCAACAAGTGAGTCTCAAGTCCCCTGAAGTTCTATAAAGGCAGTTTTGACTGTCGCATGTGCGCTTGGCTCCAATGGGTGCGTGAATCTGTCTTCCTATGCGGTGCTGCTGCTGGAAATCCTTGACAGTGAGTCTCGCAGTTATCCCGTCACTATCACTAACTCAAACCCCCAACACCCCCCACCAACACCCCCAACAAACCCCCCCCCCCCCCCCCCGCCCCGCCCCGCCCAACACCCCCATCCAGGTACCTATATTTCTTTGACAAGGGCAACCCCCACGTGAGCCCTGTGGTGCTCCAGGGGCTCATAGAGCTCAACAAGGCCATCAGCAAAGGGCCATGCGCACTCTGCCATTATTTGATCCCTCGCCACCTCCCCCCCTCCCCCCCCCCACCCACCCATCCAGGTACCTGTACTTCTTTGACAAGGGCAACCCCCACGTGACCCCTGTGGTGCTCCAGGGGCTCATAGAGCTCATCAACTCCGAGCTGGCCATGGACGGCGCTACAGTGGATGCTACAGTGCACGGTTTCTATCGTGCCACACTCGCGCATATCAGGGATCAGAAGCACAAGGCGGGTGCTGTAGGGGAGAAATACTCAGAGATCCAGATATGAGATGGTAGGAGTGCTACAGTGGATGCTACAGTGCACGGGTCCTATTCCGGCGCATCTTAGAGGTCAGGAGGAGCACAAACTAAGTAGGGGTTGGTATTCAAGAGATTCAAATATGATTGGATGTTTGTATTAAAAAAGGTATATGTCCTTATGTAAAAAAACCCTTCCTGTAGTGCTTTAGTTTGGCTCCAAAAGAGGTTCCTTTTTATTTGCTTGCACTATTGGGCAAGTTTGGAGCATGTAAGGGGAACATGTAAGGACATATTCCAGAGTGAGTGTCAGACCCGGGATTGACCTGCGGCCGAAGGAGCCGCGGGTTGTCACAACCTATTTGTGGGGTTTACATTCTTGATGGTGCATCGGCTGCACAGTCACGAACTGTCGCAAGGAGGGGTTGCGACTATACTGGCCGAACTTTGCGAGTCCACCAAAAATTTGCGAGTTTATGATTGGTCGAAGTTCATTTGCGCGACATTGTTAGTTGTTCGGTTTGACTGCTGACTGGCTGGAGCCGTCAGTTTTTCGCAAGACCCGAGGCAATTTTTTCCAGCCTCAGATCTTCCCGCAAAACCCTCAGGTCTTACACTCACTGCGGAATCGCCCTAAGGTACCAAGTTTTCAATTCATAGTTCCCCTGCGGAATTCTCTTTGCTCTACCCTTCCTCGAGCTGGTTTTTAGGCTCGAGTCGGTCGAACCTGCAGTTCATCTAAATTCTTTCTTAGGCAGGCTGGTCATTCCCAGTACGGTACACATTCGGAACTGTACTGACGAGTTTAAATTTTGATGATTGTCTCGCGTTCACGCGAAAACCTTTCGGGTCTCACGGGCAGCTGCGCACAAAATGGAGCTAGTTCCTCCCTTCCTCCTCCCTTCCACCCCACCCCACGCCATACCCCACCGTGCAACCTGTATGTTTGGTGCTGTACTTTCCAATCGGAGAAATGCCTTCTTCTGTCCGGAGTGCACGAGGATACCAAAAGGTGTGATCCTCCCTTACCTCTCCCGTACCTCTCACGTGAGTCCGGCAGCAACCTTTCCTGTGACTCTGACCGGTTGTTGCGGCTCCAGCAAATCACGAATAGTCTTCCCTATTCGCCTCGAGCAAGGGAAGTTATAAATTACACGCCCTAGAGCTCAAATGTCATGACAATTTGAGCAACTTCTTCTCCCATACTATCAATCTCCATCGACGTCCCCCTCATCTGATTAGCTTTACCATACCAATCAGCGCACGGCTTGTGGTAGACTTTCCTTTCCAATTCTACTCGTGAGAGGCTTCCTGTATAATTCCTCACTA
Organism: Closterium sp. NIES-67; assembly: GCA_027943415.1. Classification (NCBI taxonomy): domain Eukaryota; kingdom Viridiplantae; phylum Streptophyta; class Zygnematophyceae; order Desmidiales; family Closteriaceae; genus Closterium; species Closterium sp. NIES-67. The sequence goes on along the minus strand of BQMB01001398.1, from coordinate 813,599 downwards.
CCCAATGAGTAAAAACGAGGTTACCAGAGGGGCGCAGCGGAATTGCACGTTCACATCTCACGTACGCCATTGACAGTTGGTGTCTTCGCTGGTTCTTCCAAGCCAGCGGTTACCAGGATCGTTCGTTGGGTTCGCCCCTGGTTACACATTCAAATTCTCGCCGAGGGCGGAAAATGTGACCAGCTGAGATTCGAACCCTAGGCTCTGATACCAGTATAATGCCTCGCTACCCACTGGGTCAAAACGAGGTTAGCAGAGAGGCGCAGCGGAACTGCACGTTCACATCTCAGGTGCGTTACATCCTAAACCCTATCGCAAATTCGTTCTCTAAGTCCAATTGCAACAGCTTTTCAATGGCCGCACCTAACTCGTGGCTACATGCAGCTCGCCAGCTGCTGCCTCTCGCCCTCCTCGTGCTCCTCGCCATCACCAGCGCCAGCGCAGCACGGCCCATGCTGCAGGCGTCGTCTTCCGCTGCAGCAGCCGGCGTCACCGGCGACATTCTCGGCTCCTCATCCGGATCGACCTTGGGATCTCCGCACAGGGTGGAGCGGAAGCTATTCAGCTGGGATGGGGTGACCACGGAGCAAGTCATGTCAGGGAACCTGGGATTCATTGACGGGCAGACCGACGAAGAAGTGACTCAGAAAATGATGGAGATTTTCATGAACGCGTGATGGTGATTCGGAATATCCAGGGCCGTTGGGAGGGCGAGCCGATGTGGGCCACCGTCGAGGTGGCCCACTTTTGGTTTAACTCGCCTTTTGTGGTGTATTACAAGCAGGGCTCGTTCAAGATCTGGAACTATGGCGATGGTGGGTTTGAGAATTGGGCCTTCGGGGGGAACTTTGGGAGGTATGTGGATAATGATGGGTTAGAGGTGGTGGAGTTTTATTGATGCAGGTTGGTGGAAAATCTGAGCTGTACAAGTGGATGTCTACTTGCGGCTGCACTGGCTCTTATCCAATAAATGTGGATGTTTAGGTGCTATGGGATGTTGCCTCCCACCCACCCACTGCCCTTCAGAACAAGCGCAGGTTGTTATGTTACACACTCCTACGCCCCTTTTCCAGCAGGGTGCACATAGTTGGTTGGGAAGGTAGCAATGGGGGTCAGGTTGTTTGGCTGGGGCAATCAAGAGAGGCTCAGCTTGCAAAAGAGGTCTCCCCACACTCTGTGCTGCAATGCAACCTCCCAGATCTGCGTTATGCACTATTTTCTGGCGTTGCATTGCGCCAAGTGAAACACAACAGGGCATCCGGCTCTGAAATCTGTTGTTCCCTGGAGATTATCCACGTTCGATGACATGGGAGCTGGACCAGCCAATGCTATCAGCTTCTTGTGCGGCGCTCTCAGACTCTCCCTTGCCTCTCACTCACTCCCTTTTTTCACTCTCTCTCTTCCCTCCCTCTCGGCCTTGCCTCTCAACCGCTCCCTTGCCTCAGTCTAGAGTTTCCCCTCTCTCCCTCTTCCCCTTTTTTTCTTCCTTGCTTCACTCCTACTTGCCTCACTCTATCTTGCCTCACTCTTCCTTGCCTTTCAACCGCTCCCTTGCCTCTCAGTCTAGCGCTCTCCCTCTCTCTCTCTTCCACCTATTCCCCTCTTTGCCTCACTCATCCGTGCCTCACTCATCCGTGCCTCACTCATCCGTGCCTCACTCATCCGTGCCTCACTCATCCTTGCCTCACTCTTCCTTGCCTCTTAACCGCTCCCTTGCCTCTCATTCTAGCACTTCCCCTCTCTCTCTGTTCCCATTTTTATCTTCCTTGTTCCACACTCTCTCTTCCCTCTCACACTCTCCATTCCCCTCATTCTCCCTTGCCTCACACTCTCTCCCTTCATCACACTCTCACTATTGACGGCAGTGTTCGGTAAATAATCTCATTGCCAAAATTCTCAAGAGAGATTCGTATCTGTGCGTATGCTTCTGGCTCTACGTAGGTTTCCGCTTGTGATGGTGCCATGGCCTATCCATGGCTGGTGCGGTGTGTGTTTCAGATGGAGAAACCTTGCAAGTGTAGTGGTGATGCATAGGACCCTTGCTTGTGTGCTTTGTGTTCCTTTTTGGCTTGTATGCTTGTGTCTGTGTGCCTTGTGATTATAAAGGGCCTTGCTGTAGTGGTGTAGGGGAGTGTTCAAGGCCCTACTACAGCTGCGGGTGGCCAGGCGTTGAACGGCTTGTGTCGGTGCCAACCGTTAGGTGACGGCACGCCAAATGCCTGGCAGCTGCGGGTTGCCATAACCAAGAGACTCGGACTGGTCCTAGCAACCTAAGAATTGTCTAGGCTATGTTTGACTAGTTCAGAGATGTGTACGACGACATGCGACTCTGACGAGTCTTGGGTGGTCACAACCAGCGCAAGGGACTTCCGTGCAGAGCAAGGCGGATTTGCCTTGCTGGTTGGGGTTGCGTACACGGCAATCCCAACCTTGCTGAGTTGGGATTGGGGACTTGGGAGAGGCGTGTTCGCTCAACCCTTCGGCAATTTCGGGGTGGTTGGTTACACCCGCAGCGCCACGCAACTCTGGTTGGATATCACTTGCGTATATATTTGCTTGCTTGCTTGCTTGTACTTCATATATACTTTTCTAGTGAACTTCTACTGTACTCGAATTTCGACCAAGTACTTGAATTCAACTCTGCCCAAATACCACCAGTGCGTAGCACGCTGTTTCTATACCGCTACTCTGCCAGAATCTCTCCACACTTAACAAGCGCTCTCGCCTTAGTATTCCTTCATGGTGCTGTGAGCGTGGATCGAACACGCGAGTATCTATTTTCACCGTCGCTAATCTACTACGTTCGTTCGTCTTGGAGGCTGCAGCTATAGCCGAGGACTATCATTGGTGTAAGTTGCAATTTATTTAAATTCCCTCCAGTTACGTTCTCGGACCCAAGGTTAGGGTGTTTGGTATGCACTTACCATTCTCTTGAGGACCCTTGTGAGGTGATCTCGAGACGAGGGATTTAAGTGAATAGCAATTTGTGCTAGCTGATAGTTGGTCTGTAGAGGAGCCGCAATAATGGCGAACGTGGAGGAGGCGAACGTTGACGTCAATGAACTGCACGATCTAGAGGCGATTCTTCACACGCGTTGTTCTCGCGGCGAGCTTGCCAATGAGGATTATGAGCTCATGCTGGAAGGGATTCGAGCGAGGTGGCGTTGTGACCACCCTTCTCCTCCTGAAGCACAGAACACACAAGCTGGAATTTTGCAAAGTGCGTGGGCGACGTCTAGCGACGACGACGATAGAGCTAGTGTGGCGAGCGAGAGGCGTTTCGCTTGTGGCGTTCTCAGAGGATATGTACACGGTAGCACTCCTAGTATGGGTGGCGTTCAGGAGCGTGTGCATGAAGTGGCAGCATTGCGTGAGCGCGACGAGATAGGGCGGTGAAGAGCTGCTGGAGATAGACAAGTAGAGGAGCGCGATAGCGACGATATGCCTGGCAAAATACCGCAAAGCTTTGCGGCGAGAGACGTTGGGATAGCGCCTGACTACGGCTACTTTAAATTCACTCCATACACGATCGACGTGCCTAGGCCGTTAGAAGGGTGTCACGACCTGTCATCTTGGGTAGAATCAATTGAGCCTCAGCTCGAGATAGCTCAGCTCAAACGCTTTATCCACGGCTCCACCCCTACTCCTCCAACGCACGTAGCAGCACTTCTCATGCAATTTTGAGCTGCGCAGTTACTAACGTATACAAGTCGCTCTTAAAGCGTGTCGCTTGAAAGTAGATGCCGGGTTGCAGGCTTGGCAGTTCATCATGCGAACGTACATGGCAAAAGATGACTTGTATATAGGTCAGTTAGAGCAGGCGCTCACTAACCTCGAGATGGGAGAGCATGAGTCCGCCACGTCGTACTGCAACCGTGCACAGCAGCTTCTCGTAAATCTCATAGTGGTCGGCGTAGACTACTCGCAGGTGTCGTACATTACCCACGACGTTAAGGGGTTGCCACAGCAGTATAACCTCTTGTGTTGTATGTTGAAGCTACTGCAGGTGTGCAGTGAGTTAGGCGACGACACCCTCGCTAGTTACATCATAGAGGAGGAGTGCACTTTGGCGGCAAAAGGGCGAAAGGACTTCTTCCCTCCCCAGGCAAACCTAACCTTCCCAAAAAGGTTTGGCAAGCCATCATTTCTCCCGAAGCAGGATACGCTTCTTGCCCCTTCCTCATCCACTCCTGTGCAACAGCCATTGGCAAAGCAGTCAAGCGAGGGTGGTGAAGGAGAGGGGAAGGTAAAAGGGGCAAAGGGGGGAGCGCAGAAAGAGGGGAGAAAGCCTTTCAAGGGGAAATTCTATTCGTGTGGCCAGCCAGGGCATGTCGCTTTCCATTGCCCAGAGCGTAAGGACAAGGAAGCGCAGAAGGGGCAAGGGAGTGGGGGTGCCAGTGGAGGTGGTGGCAATAGCAAGGAAGAAAACAGTTCGGGGGGCGGAGGGCAGTCCGCGTGTGCGATGGTGGAGCCTCTCCTGGCGAAACAGCCTTCGATCTTACTGGAGCCAAAGGCCGCGGAAGGCTTGCAGGCTGTCGCAACTGCTGTGAAAGCCAACCCGAGTGATGTGCTTTTGGACAGTGGCTGTTCCCACCACCTGATGGGCGATCGGGCAGCATTTGCGGAGCTGATCATTGATAGTTCCATCAGCCAGGTTCGCGAGTTCAACGGCACGATACAGCGAGTACAAGGGAGGGGCACCATTGCTCTCCTGGGAGAAGGGGGCAAATGTGTCTTGGTGCCAGACGTGCTGTATGTGCCAGGGGTGCAGGCTAGCCTTCTCTCCGCAGGGCAGCTACGGGATACCAGAGTGCAGCTGTTGGATACAAGGGAGCGGATACTCGTGCGTGCACCTGATGGCTCTCTTCTGGGGCAGGTGCTGTGCACTGACTCCCAGCAGTGGCCTGCTGAGCACGCTTTGGGCGAGACTGTGGCACTTCATGCATTGGCCAATGGCATGCGGTCGTTGGCTGACATGTGGCACGTGCGTTGCATACGTTGGTGTTGACACAATTCGGCGTACTGCAGCCCACGGGTCAGTGATGGGCTTGGAGCTGGAGAAAGGGGGGAAATCGGGACTACCTTGGGTTTCTTGTGTGGGAGGGAAGATTACTCATCATACCTTCCTCCCATGGGTGGCGAGGAAGATGAGGTGCTTGGAGTTGGGCATGCAGACCTTTGCGGACCGTTTCGGGAGCAGGCCAAGGATGGGAGTCGTTACTTCCTGGTGCTGAAGGATCGGAAGTCCCGATATGTCTGGGTCTACACGCTGGCGTAGAAGAGTGACGCCTTGGCTGCTTTCGCGAAGTGGCTACCGTTGGCAGAGTGGCAGTGTGGGGTGCAGGTTAAGGCACTGCGCTCCGACTGTGGCGGCGAGTTACTGGGCACAGAATTCACTGCCTTCCTCGACCAGCACAGCATCAGCACGATCTCACCCGCCCCTATACGCCGGAGCAGAACGGAATGGCGGAGGGGGAGATGCGGAGCATTGTGGAAGCTATCCGGGCGATGCTGCTGCACATGGGTGTGCAGCACCACTGGTGGCATCTGGCGGTGGCGCAGGCGGTCTGGGTGCCCAACCGGGTGGAGCACGCCTCTCTGCCCGACGGCGTCACCCTGTATGAACTCGTCTTTCGTCGTAAACCTGATGTTAGTATGGTGCGCATCTGGGGCTGCATGCTGCAGTACATGGTGCTGCAGTCTCAGCATGGCTAGCACCTAAAGCTTGCTGGGGATTGCACTTGGGTGTGTCTGCAGTCACCAAGGGATGGCATGTTTTGGACTTGGAGTCCAATCACCTTATCACAACTTCAGAGGCCATCTTTTATGAGACGATGTCTCTTGCTGGGTGGAAGGCATGGCATCAGAAGGAGCATGCTGGGCGCCCACTGCCCTATGAGCCCCTCCCTTCCCTCTTCCCATATGTGCTTTCAGAGGAGGTTGAGGAGGCGAAAGTGGTTGTCCCTCCAGCTATGCCCTTTGTGCCCACCTCTGTGCCGACCCCTCCCCCCTCCTACGTGTATCCTCGTGTCGTTACTCCGGCCCCATCCGCTCCTCCTCCACCACCCCTTGCGTCTCCTCCCTGTTCCTCTTCCCCTCCCACTGCCTCCCCTCCTCCTTCCCTATCCTTCCCTTCTGCGTCCACCTCTCCTTCCCCTCCGCCTGCGATGCCCGCCGGTGAGGGGGGTGTGTTGGAGACTCCGTCCTTGGTGATCGCCGATGGTCAGCCTTCGACTGCAGAGCAGCAGTGGGACATGGGAGTCAGGGGAGAACCGACGGAGCTGTTGGAAGCGCAGCAGCAGAAGGTGTTAGAAGGAGGAAATCTGGAGGGCAGAAAGCAGCATCAGGATGCTGGAGGCGTCGGAGATTGGGGTGGCAGTCATGTTTTGGCGTCAGGAACCATCACTCCGGACTTGTGTCGCTCTAACCGTATTATGAGGGGAGTTCTGCCAGTCCGGTATGCATGGGCAGTGGTGGTAGAGTTAGGACTGAATGATGCCGACAAGGATGAAGAATGGACAGCACTGGATCCGGATGTGGCAACAGACCCGGAGAGACAATGGGACATTGGGAAGATGACAGTGCTCGAGGCGTTGGGGTGCTGGAAAGGCGACCGTGTCCAAGAGGTGATGGATGAGGAGATGCGGACATTGCTTGAGCAGGAAACTTGGGAACTCATATCACCATCACCTGGGGTTAACATCATGAAGAACTGCTGGATCTTGAACACCAAGTATCGGCCAGATGGGCGGGTGGAGAGAGAAAAGACGAGGTTGGTGGTCAAGGGGTTCACTCAAGTGGCACGAGTGGACTATGAGGAGACCTATGCGCCTATGGGGAGTTACGTGACAGCACGCATACTGCTGGCAATGGCAGTTGCTTTGGATATGGACCTGATGCAGCTGGATGTGAAGAAAGCATTTCTTCATGGCGTGCTGGAAAGAGATCTCTACAGGGAACAGCCCAAGTATTATGCGGATGGGACTCCTCATGTCTGCAAGCTGTTGAAGAGCCTGTACGTACTCAAGAAGAGCCCGATGCTGTGGTATGAGGCCTTGGATGGGGTGCTTCTTGGGGCTGGATGGTGCAAGAGCCAAGTGGATGAGGCTCTTTATTTCATGAGCAGTGATGGGGGTGAGATGTGCTGGCTGCTTGTGCATGTGGATGACCTGCTGGCGGCCAGCTGCAGTACGGACCTGCTGGGGGAGCTGCGTGAGCTGCTATAGGGTGCATTTCAGCTGAGAGAGATTGGCCTATCGAGAAATACTTGGGGTTACAGCTAATACGCGATAGGCCCTCACGGAAGCAGTGGCTGCACCAGTCGGCCTACGTGGAGAAAGTGTAGCGGCGCTTTTTGGCAGGGGAGCAGCCTCAGCGTATGCCACGAAACCCTCTCTCCTCCGACCCATTCAGTGAGCTGACGTTTGAGGATGAGGAGCGGCAGTCGAGGCAGGAGTACAGGCAGAAAGTGGGATTTTTGCGGTTTGCTGTCTGTACCACACGCCGTGACATCGCCTTTGCATGCAGTAAGCTGGGGGCAGGACAGACAGTGCGCAGTGATCAGCACTGGAAGGAGTTGGAGCGGTGCTTGACCTAATTGGTGGGAACCAAAGATTCGGCCTTGGAATAAAGTGGGGATCCACCATCTTTGGAGCTGATAGGGTACGCGGACGCCGATGATGCAGGAAACAAGCAGAACCGGAGCAGCACAGGAGGTTACGTCTTTGTGTTCGGTGGTGCTGCTGTTGCTTCGGCGAGTCAGAGGATTCATTTTGTCGCTCTCTCCTCGACTGAGTCAGAGTATATTGCGGCAATTGAAGCAGGGAAGGAGGCTCGCAGGCTGCGCTTCATTCTGACATCGTTTCAGCTGCTCAAGTGTGAGGAGCCTACGACAATCTTTGTCGATAATTTGTCTACAATTGTTGTGGCAGGTGGCATGGGGCTTAAGGGAAGCTCAAGCACATGGATCAGCGTCACATGTGGCTGCAGCACATGGTCAAGCGCACGAAGCTAGATCTGCAGTACATCCCTACCAGCGAACAATCTGCTGACTATCTCACTAAAGCGTTACATTTCCCAGCCTTTTCCCATTGCTTTAATACAGTGGGACAAGTGAGGATGCATGCGATGGCTTTCTCTTCAAGCCCTTTCCGTATTCCGTGTTGTGGTGCTGGTCCAAGGAAGCGGATGAAGAGAATGAGGCATGGAAGGAAGGAGGAAGGCTGGGGCGAGTACGACGAACGCGCATTGGCAGCATTCCGTGACTATGAGCGTATCTGTGTATATGCTTCTGGCTCTACGTAGGTTTCTACTTGTGATGGTGCCATGGCCTATCCATGGCTGGTGCAGTGTGTGTTTCAGATAGAGAAACTATGCAAGTGTAGTGGTAATGCATAGGACCCTTGCTTCTGTGCTTTGTGTTCCTTTTTGGCTTGTATGCTTGTGTGTGTGTGCCCTGTGATTGTAAAGGGCCTTGCTGTAGTAGTGCAGGGGAGTGTTCAAGGCCTTACTACAGCTGGAGGCGGCCAGGCGTTGACCGGCTTGTGTCGGCGCCAACCGTTAGGTGACGGCACGCCAAATGCCTAGCAGCTGCAGGTTGCCGTAACCAAGAGACTCGGGCTAGTCCTAGCAACCTAAGACTTGTCTAGGTTATGTTTCACGAGTTCGGAGATGTGTACGACGACATGCGACTCTGACGAGTCTTGGGTGGTCACAACCAGCGCAAGGGACTTCCGTGCAGAGCAAGGCGGATTTGCCTTGCTGGTTGGGTTTGCGTACACGGCAATCCCAACCTTGCTGAGTTGGGATTGGGGACTTGGGCGAGGCGCATTCGCTCAACCCTTCGGCAATTTCGGGGTGGTTGGTTACACCCGCAGCGCCACACAACTCTGGTTGGATATCACTTGCATATATATTTGCTTGCTTGGTTGTACTTTATATATACTTTTCTAATGAACTTCTACTATACTCGAATTTTGACCAAGTACTTGAAGTCAACTCTGCCCAAATACCACTAGCGCCTAGCACGCTGTTTCTATACCGCTACTCTGCCATAATATCTCCACACTCTACAAGGGCTCTCGCCTTAGTATTCCTTAACGAACACCGCCATTGCGACCACTGAAGGCCCCTGAGCCCATAACTAAGGTCGCCTTGGAAATGACGTCATAGGAGAGCCGCCATCCCCCCTTGGAACCGACGAATCGAACCTAGCATGATTCTACAAAATGAGCTGGAAAAAGATGCAGCACGGTACAGGTCTCAAAGAAAGGCTTTGGAAGAGTTGCCAGCGTTCCAAAGTGGTTGAATTCTTCGGTGCTTGTTTCTGGTGCTGCTGATACTATAGTTTGTGTGCGATAAAGCGGAATCCAGCGGTTCCTACACATTACTTTGGGATGAGAAAATTGACGTCTTTGCATCCAATCAGCAACAAGTGCTGAGACGTTGATTGAGGTATTCTCACTTCAAATCTCCAGTGCACTAACAGATTTTGACGAAATATTTTCACTTCAAACTATTCGTGGGAACCATGCCGTAACATTTTCATGATGCACTTCGAACCTCGTCATTGCCTATGGAGGGGGTCAGACCGTCTCACCCGAATTCCCTCACTTGACTGCTGGCCTTGGTCAGTGACGGTGAAAGCTCACACACAAGTCACATATGAATTGTTCTCCAGGTTCCCTAATGGAAGACCCCGTAGATCTTTCGCTTAGTTCCATTACGGGCTCCATTTCGCCTGAATTCGTGAGGGTTTGAGCCTCTCATGGTGTGGAGTGCGAGTCGTATTGAGGAGGTTGAGGGCGTGGCAAATTAGCGGACCACGCCAAAAACCGGGCTTGGGAACCGAGAATAGCCGGTCCAATGGTCCACCACACAGGTGGGGAACCAGACTCGGTACCCAGGGAAGATGGTTCGGCGACCGAGGCAATTTGCCCATTTGGGGTTCGATCCTCTTTTTGTGATCCCCATTCTTTGTTGTCATCTCGCGATTTAATACCGAGACGTGCGCCACGTTTTGAGAGCGGTTCGAATGCATTGTCGGATTTGAGGTTGGGGTTCGGTACTTATTGGCTGATGAACCACGCCCTGAAATACCATATAATCCATCGGAAACCTTTCGAAAACAAGGGGTAGCTGCGCACAAAATAGAGCTTTCCCCTCCATCCGTTCAACCCTACGCCACGCCCACCGCCAAGGCATTATCATCTTCTTTCCCTCGTCTTCGTTGTCTACTGGTTCGCGAGGAAGCACGCAATGTGTATTCCTGCTCATCTCGCACTCACCTTAGACTGATTTGCTTGGATCCTCGCATTGATCGCACGCCGTACTTTCTGGACCGTCCTGTTTACGACAGAAATGCCACACGTGTTTTCGCGGCGGAGTCACGTATGCAGAACGCTGGTTATGGCGGCTCCAGCAGATCACGAGCTAGGTTTTAGTAAGGATGCCTATAAAGTAGACACCCCGAATTGGCAGTGTCAACAAATCTCAGCAGCTTCTTTTACACTATCACTACCGATCGGCATTCCCCTTGTTTGATCAAAATCTAAACGACAAGTAGCTCAGATTATATAATCTCTTTCACGTTTCACACTTGCCATATCACATCTCATCAAATCCGCTGCTCAATGGCCGTTAACTCCTCGCTGCATGCAGCTCGCCAGCTGCTGCCTCTCGCCCTCCTCGTGCTCGTCGTTGTCACCAGCGTCAGCACAGCACGGCCCATGCTGCAGGCGTCGTCCTCCGCCGCAGCAGCCGGCGTCACTGGCGCTGCCCTCGGCTCCGCATATGAATCTACCTTGGGATCTCCGCACAGGGTGGAGCGGAAGCTGTTCAGCTGGGACGGGGTGACCGCGGATCATGTCATTTCGGGGAGCCTGGGCACGATCGACGGGCCTGAGGACGGGGAAGTCACCCAAAAGCTGGTGGAGGTTTTCATGGGCGCGGGGTACAACGTGGTGGTGATCAAGAGCGAGCATCAGGTGGAAGGCGGGCCGGACTCCGCCAAGGTCGAGGTGTGGCATTTCTGGGATAACTCAGATTTTACGGTGTATTACAAGAAGGGACCCTTCGATGGTGGATACGAGAACTGAGCTTTTGGAGGGAACTGGCTGAGGGTTGGGGCTGACAATGAGGTGGTGATCTTCTATTGATGAAGTCGTTATTGGTGAAAGTGTTCACCACCTGGGCCTTTTGGTTGTGGATTTTTGTGAAATCATCACGAGAAACTTTTTTTTTTTTTTTTTTCCACGCATCCCTTGGTTAACTCGTACTCTCGAGTCTGGAAGGGAGGAGGATGAAAAACTGCTGAACAGGGCTTATGTTAGGTTTTTTAACAGCTCTGGCGCTCAGGGCTCCCTTCGAATTTCACTCTGAAAACTCAGGGTCCGAATCTGAATTGCTCTTTGTTTTCAGGGCTTGCCGAAAAAATGCTCTTAGGGTGCACATTTTCAAGGATTCTTCTTGAGGTTGTTGCATGCTCCGCGGCTCATCGGAGTCATGTGTGTTCTAGGGGTATTTTGGAAGTACTCCTTCCCAAATACAGTAATACCCTGGTAACCGGGTCCTAGGAAGAGTGACGGGTATTAGGGAATGGGAGAAACTCTATTCTAGGGGGCGCACCGGGAGGGGAGGGTGTGGGTAGTGGGAAAAATCAGGGTCGCGAATTACTCTACTCGGATTTTCCATGGTCGCCTTGAGACCTTCCCGGAATTTGTCAGGGCTGGATGAAAACAAACCTGGAGAAAACCAGGGCTGGTACAAAAACTACCTTAGAATTTCAGTCAAGTCAGGGCAAATGCCCTGATAACATATGCCCTGCTGCTGAATTGGTAGAAGTTATCATTCCAGAATGAGTGGACAAGTCGGGCGCATTTACAATTTGTGCTTCCCGGCTTGGTTGCATCTGGTTCGTTCGACGTGGACAGATCAGGATCGGATTCTTGAGCCTCCGGATTATTGCTGCCAAATATGTTCAGAAGCGGAGCCTGTCAAAAATTATGTGAGCCTGTTACATGCCGCGGGAATGGTTACCACCTGTGATTTTGAGAACGACCCCGCTTGGAGTTGAATGAACGGGCTCGGAGTTCATAACAGGATTGATATGACTGAGCCCAGGCAACGACGGCAAGTTTAGGAGGCGGACCAAACTAGTGGCTGAAGGTCATCATGATCGTGGATGATCAAGTTGATCGTGGCGAGAACTCTTACCGTAGCAGTTGAAGCGAAGATTAATGTCCCTTATGGCCGAGCTTCTGAAAAAGCCCACTAGCTGTTGAACTGATCGCGACTTGTGCTAGTGACTGAATGAGAGATGCTTAGCTGCGGAATGAGACGAAAAGTAGCAGCTGCTAAACGAGGAGGCGAGTAACATCTAGACTAGACTCACAGGTGAATGCGGCGACGACCCTTGCTCGGCCCTAACGGTACGGCGCTCACTTTTTGATATAGTATATCTCTCTCGTTTCCCTAGGATAGGATTCACCTGCCATTACTATACGGCTCCTTCAGTGCTCTTTTAACACACGGACGCCCTTTTTAGAGACGTCCCTTTATATCGTTCCTGGTCGCACACCCACCGAGGTATCCATGGCGCGATCCGTCTCGAGGTCGCCACCGCCTAGCGTACGCCGGAAACCACGCTCCCCCTCTCGAACCCCCCCTCGCCGGAAATCCCGCTCGCCCGCTCGAGCTTCGCCCGCTACCCGGAGGTCCCGTTCCGGCTCTCCAACTCCCCCGCGATCGTCGGCGCGGGGGAGCCGGCGGGACGAACGCAGCCCGTCTCCCGCGCGCAGGTGATTAGTTCTGGTCGAGGCGAGTTCCGCGCACAGGTGAGTTCCGCGCGCAGGTGAGTAGTTCTGCTCGCAAGTGCTTTCCCGCTCTATGTCCTCCCGCAGGTGACGTTGCAAGCGCGGGGGGAGACTGTTCCCGCTTGTCACATGTTTCACTGTTCATCTCATAAATGTTTCAGTGTTCACATCTCATAACTCCTCACTATTCATCCAGGTTCTCGTTACTATTCATCCCATAACTCTTTATATAACATCCCATACATCCATCCGTACCTCCCTATGTTCGTCCCATTCCCACCAGGCCAAGCCGCAGCCCCTCTCCGTCGCACTTCTCCCCCTCCACCCCGTTATGAGGCGCCTCAAGAATATATTCTACATCCTATTCATCCCAAACAACCTCCCTATATTCGTCCCATTCCCTCCAGGCCAAGTCACAGTCCCTCTCCGTCGCACTCCTCCCCCTCCTCCACCTCCACCTCCCCCTCTCGTTCCCCTCGCCCGCTGATTCCGCTGATAAAGGAAGAGGGGAAAGACGGCGGGAGGGGAGGGAGAAGAGGGACAAGAGGGATAAGAAGGAGATAAGAGAGAAGAAGGAAGGAGTGAAGGATAAGGAGAAGGAGAAAGATAAAGAGAAAGAGAAGAAGGAGCGGGATAGGAGGAGGGCGGAGCGGGAGGAGGACAAGGCGAGGGAGGAGGAGGAGGAAGCAGAGAGGGAGAGGGTGAGGGAGAGGCAGAAGGCGAGGGAGAGATGGAGGAAACTGGCTGAAGAGGAGGAGGCGAGAAGGTGAGAGGCGAGAAGGTACGAAGGTAAGAAGGCAAGAATACCACAGACAAGGAGAAGGTAGAAAACGAGAGTCTGACAAGGGACAGGACAATTTGGAAAGAGGAGACCCGAGAGGAAACGATTTTGCAGGGTGGGAGCAAGTAATGCAAGGAAAGCACACACGGGGATGCTAATAACGAGACAAAGGACTGCCTAAAACTCTCTCTGTCCTGTGTATTTACTTAGTCTAATTAGCACACTCATATCTGCTCATTCTTAGTCTCGTCTTCCTGCCTCCCAGTTTCAATCCGTGTCCCATTTTCCATTTCGATCCATATCTGTATCCCTGGCTACCCCTTCCCTCCATTGCAGAAAGGAGCAGGAGGAAGAGGAGAGGAGGGAGGAGGAAGAAATGGCAGTGAGTGTGGAAGCAGCAATAAGAGAGAGTTGGCGTGTGAGCGAGTGCAGCAGCAGGTGGCGGCGATGGTGGAAGCTATAAGGGCGACGGTGTAATAGGATTCGAGCCGGCCGAACTCCCCCTTTCTCATGCCCAATCCGAGCCCCCCTCCACTCTTTTTCCCCCCGACAGAAAAGAACAGGAGGAAGCGGAAAGGAGGGAGGAAGAAGAGATGGCAGTGCGAGTGGAAGCAGCAATAAGGGAGAGGGTGGAGTCTGAGTTGGCGTGTGAGCGGGTGCAGCAGCAGGTGGCGGCGATGGTGGCGGCGGGCAGGCAGAAGCTGAGGGAGGAGGTGCAGGCGCAGCTGGAGAGGGAGAAGCAGGCTCTGCTGGCGGAGGCCAGGAGGAAAGAGGTGAGTGAGGGAGTGAGTGAGGGAGTGAGTGAGGGAGTGAGTGAGGGAGTGAACCTTGTGGAGCTGTTCTGGTTGCTTGTGTGCATTGAGATTTTAGGAGGGCAGCGTCGCCGCACATGCTCGTTTTGTTCCCAGGTATGTATCAGTTCTCTAGTCTCAACGCGTGCAACATCGTACTCCAGACGGGCGTTGGAGTATTGCTTTGGAGAATGGCCTCGCAAACTTCAAGATTAAAGAACTTAAGCCACGAAAGCTTTAAGATTAAAGAACTAAACTCTGTCCACCTTAAAGTTTACAGTCTCTGGTTGCGACACCACTCATTGAGGCGCAATGCGTTGACCCTATCGTCCTCACCCTCCGTTCTGTCGAAATGTCTGAAAGTAGTGTCTCTTGTGCACTCTTCCAGTTACCTTCTGCCACATAGCATGTCATTCGAGCTCCGTCTCAATCTCTCTGGACGCACCTAGCAGCGCATCTGGCCAACAAAGCAGAAGTTAAGCCGATGCTTCTTTTGAGTCTGTGTGTTTTCTTTCGAGTCTGCGTGTTTTCTGCAAGAGAAACGGAACGAGGAGTCGAATTGTCGAGTCCTCTGCATTTCAGGAGCAATAGCCAAGGGGCAGGAGGAATTGAGCTGATGAGTCGATTTCCTTTGCGTTCTGTGCAAGGAATGTCACAGGAGCAAAAGCGGAAAGAGCAGGAGGAGTTGGAGCGCATGTTGGAGGAGAATCAGAGGAAGGTGGAGGAGGCTCAGAGACGAGCAGCGGAGGCAAGGGCCAGGGAGGAGGGGCTCAGGCACAAGGAGCGCGAGTCAGTGAATGCTGTCGGCTGGCGTGTATAGCCAGTGTTGGAGAGAGCAGAAGAGTTGGGTCCATTCTGTTTCGCTCTCCCTCTACTGTGTTTTTTCGCACATGAACAAGAGCGGAGGAAGCGGGAGGAGCTGGAGGAGTGCATGTTGGAGGAGAATCAGAGGCAAGTGGAGGAGGCTCAGAGTTGAGCAGCGGAGGAGAGGGCGAGGGGCTGAGACGCCAGGAGCGCAAGTCAGTCAGTGCGGTAGTCTGGCTCTTGTAGTGGCAGCGCGGCAACATTATTTGAAACCGGGCTGGGGAGCTAGTTCACACATGTGGGGAACACAGTGCCTGCGCTTGCAAATTATCTTTGTATTCCCTATAGATGAAGTTAAGCTATTCATATCGTCCCTGATTATTGGTTGGTGGTGTGGTTGGTGGTTGTTGGAAATATCTCAAAGGACTTAAGCGTTTCTGAAGTGTAACACTACACTCGAGGAAGATCGCAACGGGTACGCGAGTCAACGGAGGTTACACGAGGGCGCGAAGGGACTCGAAGGGTCGCAACTGGAGGTTGCGACTGACCGTTACAACAGCGCGGATGGTAACCGAAGCGACAATCGAGTCGCTGTGCGACTCGATAACCGCTCCTGCAACTGTATTCTACAACTGCTTTCTTATTTTCTATATATTGCTGTATGCTTGTTTCTTTAATCAATCACTTGTTCTCATATACTAGTACAAGGGTTCCACTACCTCAACTTCCGCTGCACAACTCAAGCCTTTTATAACTGGGACTTAGTCTCTGGAAAGATCCTAAGGGCTTTTCTCAGCCCAATATGGTATGAGAGCTGGTCAGAGACCAAACTCCCAGCAACTACGTTCTATCTGCAATCAACACATCAACGACTTCATTGATTACAAGTCATGGACAGCAAGGGCAAGAAAACCTCTACGGGCTCACCCAGCGCCCAAGACACTCAACCCGGCAACTCTGGATTGCACACTTCAGGACTGCAAACCGAGACCGGCGCTGCTCAAGAGACAACAGGAAGAGCACCGGAAACGGTGACCCCATCACCCTCTTCAAGCGTGGACCCAAACCTTATGGGAAGGTTCTTCAGCTTCATGTCGCACTTCGACCAGCAGCAGCAGACAAGGACACCTGCGCATTCAACACAGAGCAACGGAGGAAACATGGGATTAGCGCCGATGAGCCTCGACAACTCATCGTTCGGGCGACACAATCAAGCGCCTACCTTTGCGCCTTATCACTCTTCACCGGGGACGTTCGAGTTCATGCCGCCCCGTGCCCAACCAACAGCACCTGCATCACAACAAACACCAAACGAGATTTTAAGTCTCCAGGCGCAGTTTTCACACGTGATTAAACTGCAGACATCCTCACCATTCAACGGACACGATTTCTTTACCTGGAGTTTTGAGTTCGAGCTGCTGATGGAGGCTGCGCACCTCTTGGGATACTTCAACGGGTCCCTACCATTCCCAAGCAACGGCACTGGAAAGGAGCAAGAAATTTTCACGTATCAGTCGCTGCTGGCGTATACAGTTCTCCTGCGGAACCTGTCACCACAAGAACAGCAGAGCATCAGAACGTATCGGAGCTATGGAAACTCCGCGGAACTCGCATGGCATCATCTCAAGTGTCTCTATCAAGCAAACGACAGCGTGACACAAAGCAGACTCATGCAACAGCTGACAATAATACAGATGAAAACCGGGGAAAAGGCGATGCAGTATATGAGTCGATGCCAAACACTCCGCGACCGCCTGCTTTGGTGCGGAGGAACAATCATTGAAGAAAGCTTCGTGACGCTTGTCCTCGCCAGGCTCGGGCCAGAATGGAGAACCACACGCTCGCTTCTTCGCGCCCACGGAAGGATCTCGGAGATGCACCTCTGCGCCGAGCTTGATGCTGAACAACAGGAGATGGACCTGTTCGAAGAAAGACAACCAAGGAAGCAGCAGCAGTTAGTTTTCTACACTCAACGAAGGAACGACAACAACTACAATCGACGCGACAAGCAAGATCAACGCGACAACAGAGGACTCACCATCGTGCCGCCGTTCTGCCACAACTGTCAAACATCTGGACATTCCAGAGTCAACTGCACACGTCCTCGTGTCTATCGTCCAGTAGACCCACAAGTCGCCTCCACTCAAGAAAGCCCTCCAAGACGTTCTTCCACATCTGCACAAGGGACACCGAACATTATCAACTGCATGGTACACATTGACAACTGCGCACCCGGATCACCACCCACTTACGCACCAGACGAAGAAGAATTCCCGCCGCCGCGCTCACAAGGACTTCATGTCAACCCGACATACGCTGCGGTCGCCAACGCCGAACCTACCGGGCGAAACACCTGGTTCTTGGACAGCTGCTGCGGTCAACACATGTGTTCTTCCGGACGCTTCGTGCAACGAGAGCGACGCCTCAACAGCGACGTCATCATCACTGTCGCCAACAACGAGAACCTGAAAACAAACAGACAAGGAGTCGTTCAGTTACAGTCCATGGAAACAAATGTCATCCTGCAACTCAACAAGGTTCTAATCGTCGACAACTTGGGATACAATCTGCTAAGCGTCAGCCAGCTAATGGCAAAAGGAATTCACCTGGAGTGCGACTCGGACTCCAACGAGTTTCGCCTTTACCACGGGAAGGGCGGCCTCTTCATCGGTCGTGCTGTCCTGAAGTCAGGCGTCTTCGTGTTGGACTTCGTCCCCGACCGCGGTACTGCCGACAGTGATGGCATCGTGTCGTTCGCCACCTGGACACACCCGCCGGATCTTGACCCCGACTTCAACCCCGACGGATTCTGGTACTCCAACACCATACCTGCAGCAGAGAGAACACGAGCGTTAGCAGTCATCAGACAAGAAAGACAAGTACCAGCAAGCATCTCTTCCCAGACATCACCTACAGTAACAGCAGCAGGACCCAGCCAAGTACCATCGCCAGCGATCCGTGGACCGCCAACCGAAGCAGATCAACTTATACCCATCACACGCGAAGTCTGCCGAAGTCCCGCCACGGTCGTCGCGTTCTTCACCAACGCCGACATATATCACCGCTCGCCCGGCCATCGCGCTCCCGACGACATCTGGCACCAACGTCTCGGACATCCTGCACCCCTCCAAGCCGAATACTGCAAACCATCCAAGCCGAAGTGTTAGAACGAAACGCTCTCCTTATAACGAGCGGCCAAGAACTTCGACGACCACGCGCACGGTGCTTTACGTGCCCCGAAGCCGACCTTCCCCACTTGCCTTTTCCATCTCGTCATAACCCAAGCGCACCTGCATACGCACCGATGGAAAAAGTCTACAGCGACATTTTTAATATGCCTCGAGAAGACACTGAAGCCGACTTCAACTATGTCATCACGTTTATCGACGCAGCAACAAGATACGTCTAGCACTACAACCTCAAGATGAGCGATCAAGCCTTCGACGCCTTCACAACATGGCTCCCCATCGCCGAACGAGAATCAGGAACCAAGCTCAAAAGCTTCCAGTCAGACGGTGCACTGGAATACCAGTCACAACGCTTCAGGACCTATCTGGCGGAAAGAGGAATCAGACGTCTGGTGTCTCTGCCCTACGCTCACCAGCAGCATGGGGTCGCAGAACGCATGAACCGGACCTTGCAGACGACGATGCGAAAGCTGCTCCTGGAGATGAGACTGCCCAACACACTGTGGCTAGACGCGATGACACATGCAGTCCACCTGCACAATCTGTTGTCCTCGTCATCGCTTCCCAACAACGCATCACCGCACCTGCTGTGGACACAAAAAAGGGGCAGCACAAAATTACTTCGAGTTTTCGGCTGCATGGTACAGTACAGACCCCACAGAGCCGAGTAGGACGCTTCACTCAACGAGCTCGGTGGGGACTACACCTCGGCATCGCCAAACATTTTCACGCATGGAAAATCCTCGACATACAAGACAAAAATACGGTGGCATCACGTGATGTTATCTTCTACGAGCGACTGACGCTGCAGCATTACCTGGACAACATTGCCAACACACACGACCCCACCGACGACTTCGCGGGCCTTCGTTCCTTTGCCGACCATGCTGCCGAGGCTGACGCAGCAGAAGAAGACGTACCTGGAGCCTCGGAAGCTGCCGGATCACTCTCTTTCTGTTCCATACCCGTTCCACTCGATGAAGACAATCCTCTCGATAGCAACAACCTCGACACCTTTTACCACTTCGCTGACCAAGGTTACGTTACACCCCACCCCGTCGACAAGAATGTTTCAGAACGCATCGGCCCAAACTTCTTACCTGATCCAGAAGATGGTGACAAAGCAGCTTATTCCGGGAATGAAAATTCCCCTCGACACACACCCACGGGACTGCAGATCCTCGGCCTATGGGTCTCCGTCCAGCACCCGCCGCCGCCATCTCCGCGCGAGTCCTCGACTCTGTCGCAGGCTCTAGGGGGGGAACATAAGGCGAAATGGAAGGAGGCGATGGAAAAGGAACTAAAAGCTCTTCAAGACCGAAATACATGGAAGTTGGTGCCTACAACGAACATCAACGGGAAGAACTTCCTCTCGGGAAAATGGGTGTACCGCATCAAGACCAACGCGGACGGCTCCATCGAACGATTCAAAGATCGATGGGTCGTACGAGGCTTCGATCAACGATACGGAACTGGCTACACAGAAACCTTTGCCCCAGTCTCCCGTCACACCTCCCTGCGCATCCTACTTGCCGTCGCGGCCACGAAGAAACTACCACTGCGCCAAATCGACGTCGCAAATGCTTTCCTGTACGCACCTGTGGACGCCGAGATCTTCGTCGAGCAGCCCCACGGATTCATCGACGACCCTACAAAAGTATGCCAGCTGATAAAATCCATTTACGGGATCAAGCAAGCCCCGCGGCTCTGGCAGCAGCATCTTCACGGTCGCCTCGTAAAAATCGGATTCCTACAGCTGCCGCATGACCAAGGCATGTACCGACTGCAGAAGGGAAGAGAGTATATCCTACTCATCGTTTAGGTCGACGACCTGCTCTACATCGGTTCCACCACCGACATCGCCACCTGGTTCGAAGGGGAGCTGAAAGGGGACTTGACACTCACAGTGTCCGACTCAGTGACCTAGTACCTAGGACTGAATGTCGTCGAAGACAACTCGGCGTTCTACCTACACGCTGGAAAATACGCAGGCACTGTCGCGAAGAAATTCGGTCTAACGCCGACTACGGTCCCGACTCCCTACCGCTACGGGAACAACAGCAACACCTCAGCAAAACTCCCCGCGAAGCAAATTTAGGAGTATCAGCAGAAGCTCGGCTGCCTACTATTCGCAGCAGTAACCTGCCGACCCGATCTATCTTACAGCGCGAGCCAACTGGCGACGCATCTGAAGCAGCCGGAACAAGAAAATCTCGAGGAACTTAATCGGGCACTACTCTACTTCGTCTCCACGCCGACGACCGGGCTTACCTACAGTAAAGTAACGACATCGTCCGTACAACTTCTCGGATACGTCGACGCCGACCACGCGGGAGACAAGGGAAATCGACGATCGAGAACGGGCTATATCTACCGACTAGAACCTATCGGGACTATCTCCTGGCAGTCGAGCAAGCAGGAATTTATCGCACTATCTTCGGCTGAAGCAGAGTATATCACCCTCTGTACTGCGACCAAGGAAGGACTCTACCTACGAGAGTTGCTCGAGGAAGCGAAGATTGCGACCCTGCCCGTCTTCTCACTCCTCTGCGACAACCAATCTGCGATCAAAATCGCGAACAAGGACGGCTTCGCCAATCGAACCAAGCACATCGCCCTGCGGTACTTCTTCGTCAATGATGAAATCGCGAAGGGGAGACTTCAACTCAGTTACTGCCCGACGACGGAAATGGCCGCAGATTATCTGACGAAGAAATTAGCGAAGGCAAAATTCGATTACTGCACGCTGCTGACCGGGCAGACAAACGTCAACGGATCTGAACACGTCAGCACTCCAGAAACGAAGGGGAGTGTTGGAAATATCTCAAAGGACTTAAGTGTTTCTGAAGTGTAACACTACACTCGAGGAAGATCGCAACAGGTACGCGAGTCAACGGAGGTTACACGAGGGCGCAAAGGGACTCGAAGGGTCGCAACTGGAGGTTGCGACTGACCGTTACAACAGCGCGGATGGTAACCGAAGCGACAATCGAGTCGCTGTGCGACTCGATAACCGCTCCTGCAACTGTATTCTACAACTGCTTTTTTATTTTCTATATATTGCTGTATGCTTGTTTCTTTGATCAATCACTTGTTCTCATATACTAGTACAAGGGTTCAACTACCTCAACTTCCGCTGCACAAATCAAGCCTTTTATAACTGGGACTTAGTCTCTGGAAAGATCCTAAGGGCTTTTCTCAGCCCAATAGTGGTGGTGTGAAAGTGAGGCTAAACTCGGATATGGGACTGAGTGATACCGTAACTAGTAAACTCACCACTGTACAAGAAACACATGCTTATAGTGGGTTCATCTTCAAGGCTCAGCCTGCTCGGCAGCAGAAAGATGTATCCCTGCCATCTGCGAGGTCTTGCGAGCTAACGATCGCCCAGGGCCCTCCAAATCGATCAGGAACCTCACCTCACCCTACATTCCTTTTGTTGGGGAATTTGTAGGGGCTTGATTCCTTTCCAGCCGTTGTAGACCGCCCAGCTCTTATTCGCGTGTTTGCCGCAGAGAACCTCTCGCCGCCATGGTGTGCATACGGCAAGCCACCGTAAGTCGCGCTGCAGCTCTGGGTCTCAAATGCCCTCCGTAGCAGGACCGAGCTTTTCCCTAACTTAGTTGTATGGGCTCGTCTTTCAGTATTTTATCTCTGGTGCCGGGTAAAGCTCTCGCCGCCATTGTTTGTCATTACGGCTCGCCACCGTAAATCACGCTTCAGCCCTGGCTTTCCGCGTAGGTTACCGTTGTTAGTTGATTCATTCGCAGCAATGGCTTTCGTTTAGCCAATCGCAGCATCTCCCCCTGGTGGGAGTGTCCCCCTGCTGACGTCTAGATTGCGACCGTGTGGGAGTGTTCCCATCTGGTTGATCGTTCTTCGGTGAAGATCTAGTCGTCGGGACGAATAGATTAGTTTATCCCGCTTAAATCTTTTTACCCCCCCCCTGCTCTCACCTTCACCGCACCGCACGTGCCTCACCACTCTCATCCGCCTCGCCTTCGGATTTGAAAATACTGCCGTTTTGACATCATTCCTCGCTCGCTGTTCTTCCGCTTCTGCCTGATCCCGTACCCGTTAAAACCCTCACTGCTCGTCTCGCCTACTCCCGTTAAGACCTTCGACATTCCTACTCTATACAAAATAGAAATTTGCAGGTGGACAATTTGCGAGCAGTCCTGACCGTTGGGCCACCCCAAACCCCCAGTATCCGTTTCGCAAGATTCGGCATTCTCATCTTCGTAATCCCACATCGCTTGAAACCCTTGTTAGGCGGACGCTGCAGCGATGCAGAGCTGCCGACGCTCCTGAAACCTCTGTCTCCCTGCTCAGCGTGCGCATCCCCTCCCCCCCCTCTCCCCCCCTTCTCCCCCCCCTCTCCCCCCCTCCCCCTCCTTCTCCCCCTCCGCCCCTCACCCTCCCGCGCCTCACCCCACAGGTGGACGATCTGCTGGCAATGCAGAGCTGCAACCTCATGTGTCTGCCTGAGAACTACCAGATGAAGGTGAGGCGAGGTGAGGTGAGGTGAGGTGAGGTGAGGCGAGGTGAGGCGAGGTGAGGCGAGGTGAGGCGAGGTGAGACGGGGTGAGGCGAGGTTAGGCGAGGTGAGGCGAGGTGAGGCGAGGTGAGGCGAGGTGAGGCGGGTGAGGCGAGGTTAGGCGAGGTGAGGTGAGGCGAGGCGAGGTGAGGCGAGGTGAGGTGAGGCGAGGTGAGGCGGGGTGAGGCGAGGTGAGGCGAGGTGAGGCGAGGTGAGGCGGGGTGAGGCGAGGTGAGGCGAGGTGAGGCGAGGTGAGGCGGGGTAAGGCGAGGTGAGGTGAGGTGAGGCGAGGTGAGGCGACGTGAGGTGAGGTGAGGTGAAGGTGGGAGCAGATGAATATGACCTGATGTGTCTGCCTGAGAACTACCAGATGAAGGTGAGATGAAGGTGGAATGCCGGCTATGTGATGCCTGTACCCTCATTGCTGTTTTCTGTAACCCCCCCCTCCCCCCTCCCCAGTACTACCTGTACCACATTGCCGCAGCTGCTATATGTGGCCAACGATGATCGTCGGCTATGTGCTGCCTGTCCCATACCACATCCTCTCTCCCCTCTCTCTCTCCCGTCTCCCCCTTTCTCCCCCTTCTCCCATTCTCTCCCCCTTCTCCCCGTCCCTCTCCTTTCTCCCCGTCTCTCCCTCCTACTCCCCTCCCCCAGTACAACCTGTACCACATTTTCTCGTGGCCGCAGCTGCTATATGTGGCCGAGGATGATCGTCGTCGTCACCTCTCCCACTCTCCCCCTCCCCCTCTCTCCCCCCTCCACTCTCTCCCCCCCTTCCCCCCTCCCCCAGTACTACCTGTACCACATCCTCTCGTGGCCGCAGCTGCTCTATGTGGCGGAGGATTACAACAAGAAGATTGTCGGCTATGTGCTCGCCAAGATGTGAGTGCAGCGAGGGGGTGTTTGAAGCCAAGATGTGAGTGCAGCGAGGGGGTGTTTGAAGCCAAGATGTGAGAGCAGCGAGGGGGTGTTTGAAGCCAAGATGTGAGAGCAGCGAGGGGGTGTTTGAAGCCAAGATGTGAGTGCAGCGAGGGGGTGTTTGAAGCCAAGATGTGAGTGCCGCGAGGGGGTGTTTGAAGCCAAGATGTGAGTGCAGCGAGGGGGTGTTTAAAGCCAAGATGTGAGTGCAGCGAGGGGGTGTTTGAAGCCAAGATGTGAGTGCAGCGAGGGGGTGTTCGAAGCCAATATGTGAGTGCAGCGAGGGTTTTCCTCAGCAAATTATGGCTATAACAGAGCGTGTATGCTGTTCAAGATGGCAGGCTAGTGAGTGGTATGCTATGGGCAGTTTTTTTGTGCAACCAGGGCTTTGTGCCCAGGGCTTCGTTCCCAGGGCCTCGTGCCCAGGGCTTCGTGCTGGCCCTTTCAAGGCGAGATTGCAATGAATGTTGTGAGGCACACGCACACAACCTTGGGAGGCCATGTTGTGATGTGACTGTAGGGAGATGTGACTGTAATTTTCCAAGGCAATCTGCGTGATAAAGATCACCAACCTCCCTGTTTTCCACACGTGGGGCATCTGTGCTGGCACTGGGCTTGACTGTGACGCCATGACATGACTGGTGTGACTGGGGTGGGGCGTGACTGGGGTGGGGCATGACTGGGGCGGGGCGTGTCTGGGGCGGGGCATGACTGGGGCGGGGCATGGTTGTGGCTGGGCATGAGCATGGCATGGCATGGTATGGCATGGGCATGGCAGGGAGGAGGAGTCAACGGAATGTCGCGGCCACATCACGTCCCTCGCTGTCTCTCGCACGCACCGCAAGCTGGGGCTCGCCACCAAGCTCATGACAGCCGCCCGTGAGTGGAGTAGATATAGAGTCAATATATCGAGTCTCTCGTGAGTGGAGTGGCGGCCGCCTGTGAGTTATGTTATTCTTGTGGTGCCAGTCAACTTATTAATTCGTGTTAAGCGCTCAAGACATGCCACTTACTGGTGCCCCTCGGAGTGTGACACGTGGAGGCGTTTGGTTTGGAACAGGGTATGTGTCAAGCGCTCAAGGCATCTCTTGCTGCCCCTCGGAGTGTGTCACCACATCTCCACTCTCTTGCTGCGCCCCGCAGCCTGTTGCTCCTTTGTTATTGCTGCTGCCCCTGCTGTTCTAACCCCAGAGCGCGCCATGCAGGAGGTGCTTGGCGTGGAGCATGCCATGCGGGAGGTGCTTGGCGTGGAGTACGTGGCAGTGCATCTCCACACCCTCATACCCTTGCGATATGCGCTCCTTGTGTCATTGTCGCCACTGTGCTCCGTGTGTCCTTGTGTCCTTCCGTGTGTCCTTGTGTCCTTCCATGTGTCCTTGTGTCCTTCCGTGTGTCCTTGTGTCCTTCCTTGTGTCCTTTTGTCCTTCCTTGTGTCCTTGTGCGCCATATTGTGTTCCTCAACAGAGCACGCGATGCAGGAGGTCTTCGGAGCCGAGTACGTGTCACTGCATGTGAGGAAGAGCAACAGAGCTGCCTTCCACCTCTACACTGAGACGCTCGGTTACAAGTGAGTTAACACCTGGTTTCAAGTGATCTGATAGCTGGTTATAACTGAGCTACCTTCTGGTTCGTTACAATACAACTGAGGTACCAACTTTTTGACCAAGGGGCTGTTTTTGACTTATGTACCTCCCCTTCCTTACCCCCCTCGTCCCCCCCTCCTGCCCCCCCGTTTCCCTCCGGCCCCCCATCACACTATCCTCCCCTCTTTCAACCATTTCCGCAGGATCAACGAGATTGGGGCGAGGTCTTATTCTGATAGCGAGGACGCTTATCTCAAGCCTGCAGCTGAGAAGCCCCCCACCCTCCCCTCTGCCCCCTCCCCTATTCTCGCAGGATCAACGACATTGAGGCGAAATACTATGCTGATAGCGAGGATGCTTATGACATGCGCAAGAACCTCAAGCCTGCAGCTGAGAAGCCCAAGAAGGAGCTCAAGGGAGGGAAGGGGGCTTCTGACGATAAGGCAGCTGCTAGTAAAGAGGATGCAGCTAAGGAGAAGGCAGAAGCAAGCGCAACTAGCGAGGATGCAGCAAAGGGAAAGAATGGTGCAGAGGCAGCTAGTAGGAAAGACGAGTCGAAGGCGGGGGAGAAAAAGGAGGAGGGTGGTGCTGAAAAGGCGTGTGAAGAGAAGGTGGCAGCTCCTGCCACTCCGGTAAAGGAGAAAGAGAAGGGGGGGTCTCGAGGCGGTGGGAAGGGTGGGTCTGGCCGCCGGCGAAAGGGTGGTAAGGGGTAGTGAAGTGCTGTAGATTGTAGCACGTAATGCGGAACCTCTAGAAGTTTCCAGGGTTTACGAACAGGTGCTTTCCATTGCTGGCCAAGTGTATTAACAGGTGAAAACGAGGCTAAATAATCGTTTACATGGCATGCTGCAAGTGGGAGAATCATTGCAATAGCAGTAGCAAGTAACAATGGCCTCTGGAATCGTGTTGAGTGCACCCTGAATTGGACCCTAAACGCCATGAACACATACCGTACATTCCTATCTCCTATGCTCCCACTGCTCCCACTGCGCCCACCAAACCTACTTTTCCTTGCCCTCTTGCTGCTCTCTGCCCTCCTGCTCCTTCTCCTGCTCCTTGCTCAAAGTTGCCTGCTCCTGGCCCACTTTCTCCCGCAGCAATTTCTCCTCCTCTCCTGCATTCCCCTGCTCCTCTCCCGCATTCCCCTGCTCCTCTCCTGCATTCCCCTGCTCTCCTGCATTCCCCTGCTCCTCTCTCGCATTCCCCTGCTCCTCTCCTGCATTCCCCTGCTCCTCTCCTGCATTCCCCTGCTCCTCTCCTGCATTCCCCTGCTCCTCTCCCGCATTCCCCTGCTCCTCTCCCGCATTTCCCTGCTCCTCTCCCGATTTCTCCTGCTGCTCTTTCGCTCTCTCCTGCTCCTCTCTCGCTTTCCTGGAGTTGCGGTACTCAAACACAGCCACGTTGCGAATGTGGCAGTCGTCCTTGATGCACAGGTACCGCCCCCACGCGCTGTTGGAGATTGTCGGGAAGAAGGGCGCGAAAAACCGGTGCACCACGTAGAACCAGGTGGATGCTGACAGGATGCCGAGGGAAAAGCCTGCAAGGACCTGAGGGAGGGGAGTGGGAGAGGGGAGACAGGCAATGTGGGTGTGGATGTATGAATGTGGCAGGCAGTCGTCCTCGATGCACAGGTACCGCCCCCACGCGCTGCTGGAGATGGCTGGGAAGAAGGGCGCGAACTCGCGGTGCACCACATAGAACCAGGCCGAGGCGGAAAGGATTCCAAGGGAAAAGCCTGCAAGGACCTGCGGATAGTGGCAGGGGTGTGTGAGATGGGCGGATAGTGGAGAGTTAGGCTGGCGCATGAAGGCAGGGGAAGAAGGGCGCAATGAGGCGGAGCAGTGCGCCACACAGAAGCAGATGGAAGGGCTGAGAGCATCCCGAGGGAACTTCCCACAAGGACCTGAGGGATAGGGATGGGCGGATAGTGGAGAGTGAGGCAGGGGGATGACGGCAGGGGAGGAAGGGCGCACAGACAGACGCGGTGCACCACATAGAAGCAGATGGATGGAGGCTGAGAGAATCCCGAGGGAACCCCCCTCAAGGACCTGGGATGGGTGCGTGAGGGCGTTCGAATGGATGAAATGAAATGAAAGAAGCCACTGAATACCAGGAGGGTTGGGAAACCCCAAAGGTGAATGAAAGCGGGGAGGCTTGGAGAGGACGGAGGGAGGGGCTGGCGTGCTGGAAGTCCAGGGATGGGAAGAATGTGCATGGCTACCTCGTGCAGATGTGCATGGCTAATCGTAGCCTGGCCATGCACAACGGACAACAGGTGGACTGTGTCTCATAGTAGTAGCCTGCCCAAAACTCCACTGCCAGTCCACTTCCATGGTATCACCCATCCGAACCGCTTTGTATCCATTTACATATGGGTGTGCTCTCACAGTAACATCTCCATATGGTAACCCTGTACCACGATAGGCGCCTAAGCTAGGCTAACATTTCATGTGCTTCCTAAAAGCGCTTAGTGAGAGAAGTGAACGGCCAAGAGGCAGCCGTTCAGATTTCATGCTAGCTTAGCTTTTACTGTACCCGTTATAGCCTCACCTGCGGAATTGTATGGTAACCGAGGTACACCCGAGACGCCATAGTGAGAAAAGTGAATGGCCAGGGCAGCAGAGCCGTGACCCATCGCCATCGCTCGTCTTCGTAGTCGATCTTGTAACACACGAGCCACGTCGCGAACGTCGCGAAGAACGCCATGAATTGCGAATGCGCGGACGGCATCCCGTGCGAGTCGCACACCTCGAGCGCCGCGCACGTGTGCGGCGGACGTGGCATCTCGAGCGCGTGCTTGATGACGTGGTTGAACGTGTCGTCCAATAGCAGCCCGAGCATGAAGAACATGGTCCGCAAATCGCGGCGGAAGACCACGTGGGTGGGGAAGCAGCCGAAGGCGATGAAGACGGGGACGAGCGACGCCCATGCCATGACTACGCCGAGCGGGTCATCGTGATAGTAACGAACGTGAGTAAGATCCACCGCTCGAAGCTGCATCTTGGTAGGACTAATTTTTTCCTAGTTTTTTTAGAGCCTGTGGTCTAATGCGCTAGCTGGAATGTTTCTGAGGGATACTTGACCTTAATCAAATCTCGTTGTTGGAAACATGTGTCTAATGCGGTTGAATGAATGTCGCATTCGAGTCCCGCTACGAAGAGAATGTGAAGCAAGAGCCAGCTTCTTAGTACTAATGAGAGGATAGAGCCGATTGCGGCAAAGAGATCGATTTCACTAGCCTCTCTGCTGTTCCTAATGCATACCTCTCCTCTCCAGCCTTGGGAATGCCGTGATGACGGGACTACTCCAGATGAAGTTTTATGACCAATTTACGAGTTGGCTTGCCGTCCTTAGGTGCGGAAGCCGTAGCTACCCTGCGACAATCCCAGGGATCAATTCCCGGTAACCGTGCCGAGATCGTGAGGTGGCCTCGTTCTGTTACAGTCTGTCCGCAAGCCCGGTCGACGAACATAACGTGATGCTTGCGAAAAAATCGTTGAAATTACATAACATCCATCGCAAATGCATTTTGACCCCTGTCTCCAATTCGGTTGCGAACCTGCACTGTTCATAACTATAGCGGAGTTTTACGTGTGATCAGGCCCTGTGCTTTTAGGTTTATGGATAAGGTATTTCGCAGTTTCGCACACTATATACCCTTTCGCTCTCGCATCTCGTTTGTGCGCAACGTATGTTTCCATCTTTCGCGAGTATCCGCTCTCTACTTAGCGACTCGGCGCGCTTAGATTACAGAGCAACCAGTTCCGGACCTGTCTGCTCCACAAATCGTCTCTCTTTGATTAGTTTGTGATATTTAGCTTCTGCCTACTCGTAAATTAGGGAAAGACGAAATGCCGGAAAAGCGCGACGGCGATGGCCCCGAGGGCCAGGAGGTAGTGCCTGCGAAGCGGCAACGGACGGATCTGGTGGCGGTGCCATCTGGAGGCGATGGGGACAAGGGGAAGCAATTAGCTGTCACTAAAGACGTAAGCCACTGCTGGATATATTCACCTGACTTGCCCCCCTATTGCGATGGGTTTTCAGAGTTAGTAGCCAGACTCGCCAATCAGACTCACTGATGGGTTTTCAGAATGTATAGAAACCCTGACTTAGGGCGTGTTTCACGCCAATCATTTGGCCCGAATCGGACCTTCAGAGGATCGATTTTACGATGTGCGACATGGTACAGCGCGGTTCGGCGTGGTAATCCGTGGTAGTCAGCGTGGGCCGGCAAATGATCTCGATTCGATGGATTGAGACACGTCCTTTGTTCAGCATGTGTGCATCCATTCACCATGCATCCCACCATGTCCCTCGCATGTGTGTGTGCATGCATCCATTCACCATGCATCCCACCATGTCCCGCGCATCGCATGTGTGCATGTGCGTCCTTTCACCCCACAGGGAGTCAAGCGGACGTCGTCTCTTCTCGCCCCAATCATGCTCCTGACCGGCCATGCTGTAAGCTTCCGTTTTTTATTCCCCGCACTGCATGGTTCTATCACGGATCACGTTGTGAGCACCACATGCTTTTGTAACGGATCACGGCACAAGCTTCCACTTGTGGTATGCCCCACGCTTCAAATTCTCTCTATAGCGCGGTTTACTATAATCACTGAAACCCGTCACGAGTGTAGTGTTGTTGTTACTGCATTCATTACAGTGGTGCACCATGTCACCACCATGCCACCACCATGCCACCACCATGCCACCACCATGTCACCAC
Source organism: Closterium sp. NIES-67 (assembly GCA_027943415.1). NCBI lineage: Eukaryota > Viridiplantae > Streptophyta > Zygnematophyceae > Desmidiales > Closteriaceae > Closterium > Closterium sp. NIES-67. Next base: position 783,456 of record BQMB01001398.1, on the reverse strand, counting down.
CATGCCACCACCATGTCACCACCATGTCACCACCATGTCACCACCATGCCACCACCATGTCACCACCATGTCACCACCATGTCACCACCATGTCACCACCATGTCACCACCATGCCACCACCATGTCACCACCATGTCACCACCATGTCACCGCCATGCCACCACCATGTCACCACCATGTCACCACCATGTCACCGCCATGTCACCACCATGTCACCACCACCATGTCACCACCATGTCACCACCATGCCACCACCCCCCACGTCTCCCACCGCTTCTTGTGTGCCATCAGAGGGGAGTGAGTGTTCACAGGGAAGCTCAGCCCGGATAAGGAGACCATGCCAAATCCCACCATTCCCCAATGCCCCCATACCCCCATGCCCCCATGCCCCCATACCCCCATGCCCCCATCCCCCCATGCCTGTCGTCCCCCATGGATCTTTCATCAGCCCGGTGTGTTCACCATGAAGTTCCGCCCGGATGGGGAGGCCATTCAAATCCCGCCATTCCACATGCCCCCGTGCCTACCATCCCTCAATGCCTCCCTCCCACCCTTGTCTCCCACCAGGCGGGCGTGTTCACAATGAAGTTCAGCCCGGATGGGGAGGCCATAGCAAACCCCATCCTACCATTCCACATGCGCCCATGCCTGCCATCCCTTAGCGCCTTTCCATTGCCTTGTCTCCCACCAGGCGGGGGTGTTCACAATGAAGTTCAGCCCGGATGGGGAGGCCATAGCAAACCCCATCCTACCATTCCACATGCGCCCATGCCTGCCATCCCTTAGCGCCTTTCCATTGCCTTGTCTCCCACCAGGCGGGGGTGTTCACAATGAAGTTCAGCCCGGATGGGGAGGTCATAGCGTCGGGATCACCCTACCATTCCACATGCGCCCATGCCTGCCATCCCTTAGCGCCTTTCCATTGCCTTGTCTCCCACCAGGCGGGGGTGTTCACAATGAAGTTCAGCCCGGATGGGGAGGTCATAGCGTCGGGATCACAAGACAAGGAAATCTGTGAGTGCACCGCTTACTGAATCCGCTGGCTGCAAAATAAGGGGAATTTATTGTTTTACACCTCATGATACCAGAATTGCTCTGAAATGGCCGTTTCTCACCCGTCCCCTCCTTCCCACGTCTCTCCCTGTCCTCCTCCTTTCGCCTCTCGCTCTCTGCATTTGTTTTGCCCCTTTGCTTCCTTCCCTTCCTTCGCTCTCTCTTTCTCTTCTCTCCCCTCCAGTCCTGTGGCCCATGGAGGTTGAGTGCGACAAGTATGTGTTGTGAGGTGAGGGACCATTGAGGGACACACCATCTTCCCACCCATTCCCTCCCACAACTCTCCCCTCTCCTTTGCCCCCGCCCCCTTTTTCCCGTTCAGCCATCCGGCGCATTTTGAGTCGACCCAAAATACGTCCTGTGGCGCATGGAAGTTGAGTCCAACATGTGGTGTTGAGGGGCTATCAAGCAACACACCATATTCCCAGCCATTCTCTCGCCTGACTCTCCTCGTTCCCCACCCCTTTCCCTTTTTTTAGTCCTCTGGCGCATGGAGGGCGAGTGCGGCAACTACAGTGCTGAAGGGCCTTTTGACAGGACGCACACATTCTTCCTCTCGCTCCCCTTCTCTGCCACCCTCACCCCCGCCACCACCGTCCCTTAGTCCCGTGCGTGACGCATGGAGGCCGAGTGCAACAACTCCATGGTGCTCAAGGGCCACATGAACGTGATTCTTGAGCTGCACTGGACTTCACTCAAGGAGAACGCACCCCTGCATCCGATCAACTTTCTCTCTCCCCTCCCCACTCCCAACCCCTCCCCCTCCACCTCCCCCACCCCCACCCCCAACCCCAACCCCCCCTCGCTCTCTCAGTCCTGTGGCGCATAGAGGGCGAGTGCGACAACTACATGGTGCTCAAGGGCCACAAGAACGTCGTTCTCGAGCTGCACTGGGCAGCAGACGGCCACAGCATTGTTTCTGCAAGTCCTGACCAGACTGTTAGGGCGTGGGATGTGGAGACAGGCAAGCAGGTGAGCAGAGGGGCACGTTGCACACAGTTGGTTGGCGGTGCTCTGGGACAGAGCTGCACTGGACCACAGACGGCCGCAGCATTGTTTCGGCCCATCCTGGCCAGACTGTTAGGGCGTGGGACGTGGAGACAGGCAAGCAGGTGAGAAGAGGGGCATGCTGCACACAGTTGGCGGTGCTCCGTGACAGAGCCGCACTGGCCACAGGCAGCCACAGCATTGTTTCGGCCCGCCCTGACCAGACTGTGCAGGCATGGGACGTGGAGACAGGCAAGCTGGTGAGCAGAGGGGCATGTTGCACACAGTTGGCGGTGTGTGTGCATTGTGCAACAGCTGCTGCACTGGGGAATGAACGTGCACTGGGCAGCAGACGGACATAGCGTGGTTTTTTTCAGCCCTGATAAGACAGTTTGCTCAAGGGATGTGGAGACTTGCAATGCAAGAAAGTGGCAAGAGGGTTTATGTTACTTGCACAGTTGATGGGGCCGGGGATGTGGAGTGGAGCTGGGCTACAGGCAAGCAGGTGAGGGCGCGTGCACGGGATGTGAGACAGGCAACAGGCAAGGTGATTTTTTAGCCGACTCGGCAGGCACGGGGCGTCGAGACAGACAACAGGCAGGGTGACTTTTGAGGTGACTTTTGAGTCGACCCAACAGGCAGGGGATGTGGAGACAGGCAACAGGCAAGCAGGACAGGCACGGGTGGGACTGTAGAGGTTCTTTCGAAGATGACAGTGCATTTGTCCCCGGCTTTATTCCCGCTCCTCTCCTTCCCCCCCCCCCCCTTCACAAATAAATTATAAAAAAAAAAAAAAAAAAAAAAAAAAAAAAAAAAAAAAACACTGAGCATTCGTCCTTCGTCAACAGCTGCTGCCCGGCTCCCAGAGGCCCCCCATCGGCAGTCAGCAGCTCACTCAGACGACGGTACCGCCAGGCCGTGGGAATTGCTTATTTCTCCCCCCCCCCCCCTGCGCTCCCCCCCCCGTCCCCTCCCGTGCAACAGATAAAGAAGATGGCGGAGCATTCGTCCTTCGTCAACAGCTGCTGCCCGGCCCCCAGAGGGCCCCCACTGATAGTCAGTGGATCCGACGACGGCACGGCCAAGCTGTGGGACATGCGGGTTCGAGGCTGCATCCAGACGTTTCCCGACAAGTACCAGGTGGGTGTCTCTGTGTGCGTTTGGGGTGAGGGCCCCCTCTGATTGTCAGTGCCTCTGACGACGGAACGGCCAAGCTGTGGGGCATGCGGGTTCGAGGCTGCATCCAGACGTTTCCCGACAAGTACCAGGTTCGTTCAGCTCAGCGACATTCTGAAGACCCTGTATACTCGTATCACTGCCATCAATCCGTGGCTCTTACGACGGCCCGGCCAAGCTATGGGACATGCGGTGCGAGTCTTGTGGATGCGTCCAGACGTTTTCCAACAAGTACCGCATGTTTTCCAACAAGTACCGCATGTTTTCCAACAAGTACGGCATGTTTCCCAACAAGTACGGCATGTTTCCCAACAAGTGCCTGCCAGGTTCTCACGGTTCCTTCCCAGGCATTCGTGCCAGCAAGGCTGTGATTGGTTTTTGAAAATTCTATATGCCCCAAAATTCCAACAAGTACCGGTTTCTCACAGTTCCTCTCCATGCATTCATGTCAGCGTCGAGAGCTAGTGGCTCATATGATGCGACGGCCCTGCCAAGCTATGGTAGCTGCAGGTGCTGCAGGTGCTGCAGGTGCTGCAGGTTCAGCAGGGAATTCGTACATTGACATGCGCGTGACATCAGGTGTCTGCCAAGCTATGGTACATTGATATCAGGTGTCTGTCTATGTGCATGCGCATGGTGGATAGAGATAGTGGGGGATGTCAGGTCCAATCCAAATGTTTCCCGATCGCCCCGTCCCACGATCCCACAGGTCACATCGGTGGCGTTCTCTTATAACGGGGATAAAGTGTACTCGGGCGGAATCGACAACCAAGTCAAAGTATGGGACCTCAGGCGATCAGGCGGCACCTCGGCAGCAGCATCAGGAGGAGGAGCATCAGGAGGCGATGAGGATGCAGCAGAGGGGAGTGCAGGGGGGGGTGGGGGTAGCAAGGGAGCGGAGCCGGTGATGCGGCTGCTGGGGCACACGGACACGATAACGGGGATGAGGGTCAGTCCGGACGGCGCGTATCTGCTCACCAACGCCATGGACTGCACGCTGCGCATCTGGGACCTCAGGCCCTACGCCCCTCAGGTGCGAATTTTAGCCCTTTGCCGCTCTGGTGTGTGCTCCCTAGGCTATCTCCAGGTGCGTGTTTTTTGTTCCTTCCCCTCCTCATGTGTGCGTCGCATGCAATCCCACGTCCTCAGAACCGTGATGGTAAAATCACGTCAGGTCCTCGCTTCAGGACCCCTCGTCATGTGTTTCTTGTTCCTTCCCACGTGTGTGTCCCACGTGTCATGTGTGTGCGTCGCACGCAATCCCACGTCCTCAGAACCGGTGTGTGAAGATCTCTGCGGACCGCGGACCACCAGCACAGCGTGGAAAGAAACCAACCAACTAGCGATCCAACCTCCTTGCGTGCGATTGCTTCTGAGGCAGTCTAGAACACTCTCGCTCCCCCCCCCCATCTTCACCATGTCCCCCCTTGCCCTCCTCAGAACCGGTGTGTGAAGATATTCACGGGTCACCAGCACAGCGTGGAGAAGAACCTGCTCAAGTGTGATTGGTCGCCTGACGGCTCTCGGGTGACAGCTGGCAGCGCGGACCGCATGGTGTATGTGTGGGACACCACGATGCGGCGGATCCTGTACAAGGTATGGGGGTAAACCATACAGGGTACAGAGTTATGTTCCAAGGAATGCTGTGGCCTTTGGTGCATACTAATGGTTGCCCGCGTGGTGCATGTGTGGGATATGTGTGCCACATCACCATGTGCTGTGCCGAGGTGACTTTTGCTGTGCTGAGTCGACTCAAAAGTCACGACATCACCATGTGCTGTGCCCGATCCTTTACAAGGTACAGAACTCATAGTGTGGAAATACTGTAGCAGGAAAAGGTACGGTAGGGGCACACTGCACAAGGCACATGGTATCAAGGCTCTGGAGTGTGTGATGGCCTGGGGATGTTGATTGATTATGTGTGTGTGGGTGCACTGTGCACATGCGGGTGCAAATGCAGATGCATGCATGCATGTGTAGATGGATGGAATGGATACAGGGTGGGGGATTGCTTGTGTTTAGGTTATGTCTGTTCTCCGTGCAAGATGTACCATCTGTTTGTAATACATCACTGCTCCTCTTCTATCATTCCTGCAGCTCACTAGCCCGATCTCGTCCTGTCCTTTGTATGGCCCTGTGCATTGCATCGCCCTCTCTGTCGCCCTGTGCATTGCATCGCCCTCTCTATCGCCCTGTGCATTGCATCGCCCTCTCTGTCGCCCTGTGCATTGCATCGCCCTCTCTGTCGCCCTGTGCATTGCATCGCCCTCTCTGTCGCCCTGTGCATTGCATCGCCCTCTCTGTCGCCCTGTGCATTGCATCGCCCTCTCTGTCGCCCTGTGCATTGCATCGCCCTCTCTGTCGCCCTGTGCATTGCATCGCCCTCTCTGTCGCCCTGTGCATTGCATCGCCCTCTCTGTCGCCCTGTGCATTGCATCGCCCTCTCTGTCGCCCTGTGCATTGCATCGCCCTCTCTGTCGCCCTGTGCATTGCATCGCCCTCTCTGTCGCCCTGTGCATTGCATCGCCCTCTCTGTCGCCCTGTGCATTGCATCGCCCTCTCTGTCGCCCTGTGCATTGCATCGCCCTCTCTGTCGCCCTGTGCATTGCATCGCCCTCTCTGTCGCCCTGTGCATTGCATCGCCCTCTCTGTCGCCCTGTGCATTGCATCGCCCTCTCTGTCGCCCTGTGCATTGCATCGCCCTCTCTGTCGCCCTGTGCATTGCATCGCCCTCTCTGTCGCCCTGTGCATTGCATCGCCCTCTCTGTCGCCCTGTGCATTGCATCGCCCTCTCTGTCGCCCTGTGCATTGCATCGCCCTCTGTAACGCCCTCTGCATTGCCTACTGTGCTGCCCTGTGTCTCGCAGCTGCCTGGCCACAAGGGGTCAGTGAACGAGGCAGTGTGCCACCCGTGTCAGCCCATCATTGATTCCCCTCGCTACCATTCTCTATTCCTGTGCACTCCCCTCTGCTCTCTGTGCCTCTTGTCTTGCCTCTCTGCTGCCCTGTGTCTCGCAGCTGCCTGGCCACAAGGGGTCAGTGAACGAGGCAGTGTTTCACCCGTCTCAGCCCATCATTGGCTCCTGCTCTAGTGACAAGCAGATCTATTTGGGCGAGTTGGACCCCTCCCTCAAATGAAGCCTACAGCTGAATAGATGCTGACTGACAGCAGTGGGCTAAACCCAGGAGGAATTGCAATGGAATTTTGACGAAGGTGATTCAGTCTCCAAGATGCATACCTTCAAGATACCGTACAAGAAAATGTGTTGTGATTTTGCATAAAATCAACAGAGCACTAGCTCTTCCACGGCCTATCCTTCTTAAAGGCTAAACTTCATGATTGATCTTTAAGTTGCACCCATAAGGAAACGACATTTCTGTATGCTTGCTGGGTATCGCTTCGCAAAACATAGTCAGAAAGTCACCAGTCCTAACCACTGGGACAAGAAGAGATGTCCGCAGGAGAGTTACCTTATACACCTGGATATAGGCGCAACCATTTATTAAGCCCGTGGGCTTATGCAGTGCGATCGGGCTTATATCCGTTACTTTCATTATAAGCCCATTTTGGGGGGGGGGGGGGGGGGGGGGGGGGGGGGGGATGTGTTTATTATAGCCGCATTGCCGCGCTTCTACAAAAAAAACCGTTTTATAAGCGCATTTGCCAGGCTTGGCCAATTTCTATTAATTAGGAATTAGAAGTCACATAATAATCATACTATCTACTCTAGCCCTTCTCGAGGGCAAATATTCCACAAATCTAGCTTGCAATTTCTACCATCCACTTAACAGAAAGAATGAATGACTAGAGTGGTGAGATACAAGGCAATATAGTCTAGAGTGTTGTACCAACTAAGGCACAAACATATATAGTCTACAGTAACTGCATAAGCTATGCTTGACACACCCCCTAGACTATATAGGGGTAGTGCCTAACAAGGGAAGAAGCAGCTCAGGGAGGCACTACTAGTCCAGCCACTGGGAGAGGCCACAAGGCCAGTCAGGATATAAATATATATATATATATATATATTAAGGACAGTACAAGGTCAAGACCCTAGCAAGTGAGAGGCTACAGGAACGAGACCTAGCTGTACACAGTGCCGCTGATGATCTTTAGGCGCAAGCGCCTTCGTAAAGATATCAGTTGTGTTGGCATTGGAGGCCAAGTGTACTACGCTCGCCTGGCGACGCTGCTGGAGCTCACGCAAGAGGAAGTACCGCAGCTGGATGTGCTTTGCTCTGCCCTCGAGTCGAGGCAACTGACACAGGAGGATCATGGCCCTGTTGTCAGCGAACAGGACCGGGGCAGAGCTAGGCCGCTCACCTAAGTCAGTGAGCAAGAAGGTTAGCCAGCGGAGCTCCTGTGCCGCCATGGCACCAGCGTAGATCTCAGCCTCACAGCTGGACTGAGCAACAGACAAGGAGCGGATAGCTCTCCACGAGACGGCACCTGAACCAAGGCTAAAGCAGTAGCCCTGCGAGGACCTGAGGGTCTCGGTGTCGTCTGCCCAAGAAGCGTCTGTGTGTCCAGTAAGGACCATTGGCCTGCGTCCTCCTAGCACTAACCCCATGCCCGATGTACTAGCAAGATAACGCAAAACCCTCTTAGCGGCAGACCAGTGCTGAGGTCAGTGTCTGCCTGTAGCCACAAAGCGAGCCAGGATGCTGAGAGGGTATGCGAGATCTGGGCGAGTGCAAGTCATCAGGTACATGAGGCAACCCACCAGCTCTGCGTAAGGACCACTCGGCTCTGCAGACTCCTCAGGAACTGGAGCGGAGAGCCTATGGTCTAGGGGCAGAGGAGTGGGCTGTGCGGAGGAGAACTGAAGGCCGAACCTCTGAAGGACCTGGCGCACCAAGTGTGACTGAGTCAAGGTGATGGTGCGCGCTGCTCTGTCCCTGGAGATCTGCAAGCCAAGGTAGTGGCGCAGTTCTCCAAGGTCAGTGCAGGTGTGTCTCTTCAACAGCTCTGCCTTCACGGAGGCCAGTGCGTCCCTGTCTGCTGTGGCGAAGACGAGGTCGTCTACGTAAACAAGGATGTAGAACGGGGTCTGGCCAGCACGAACGAAGAGTGAGGGGTCTGCAGAGGACGGAAAGAACTACAGGTCAGCAAGCGTAGCACGCAGCGTGTCGTGCCACTGACGGGGAGCCTGCCGCAGGCCGTAGACGGGGCGCCGCAGGAGCCACTGGGTCCCAGGAGAGAAGGTGCCAGTGAAGCCCTGAGGGCGGCGCAGGTAGACCTGCTCGTGTAGACTGCCCTGAAGAAAAGCAGTGGAGAAGTCAAGGGAGTGAAGCTCGTAGTCATACTGAACTACTACGTGTAGCAGCACCCGAAGAATAGTCATCTTCGGGGTCGGAGCGAAGGTCTGGAAGAAGTCCACCCCCTTACGCTGACTGAAACCTCTAGCCACGTAGCACGCCTTGAACACAGGCGGCTCTCCAGGAGGGTGCTTCACCTTGAAGAGCCAGCGGCCATCGACTACATTCACCCCAGGTGGAGGAACTGCGTCGACGTAGGTGCCGGTGGATCTCCAAGATGCCATCTCCTGCTCCATGGCAGCTATCCACTGAGAGGCCCAGGGTCCCGAGACCGCCTCAGCGTAAGTGCGAGGAGTCGGGATGTCGAAAGCGTCGGGGTCACCCTCAGGGACTAGAAGCATAGAGCAGAGATGGGGAGCAGCCTCGGACAGGAAAGCAAGCTCCTACTGGCGGTCCTCCATGACGTCACTGCCGAGGGCAAGAGCACCCCCGACAGACGGAGGACAGGCAGAGTCAGAGACCAGAGAGGTGGCGTAGTCAAGGCGGCGGGTAGAGGCGAAGTCAACGAACGCCCAGCGACAAGGGCGTCAAGACTCGAAACTGGAACAGACGGGTCAGTAACGAGGGAGGCAAGGACCCGAGGAACAAGAGGACGAGCGGCACGCAGGTAGTTAGATAGAGGGGGGGGAGCAACAACAAGGGAGGACGGAGGGGGTGACGGGAGAAGAGGAGGACGAGACGCGTGCGAACGAAGCAACTTAGGGTGAGAGCGCAAGACAGGGGAGACATGTCGAGCACAGGAGGGGCGGCGAGACCAGACATGAGATGGAGGAGTCGGGTCAGGAGACAGAGGAGGGGACACAAGAGGGGAACGAGGGGGAAACGGGCCGGAGACGAGTCCGGAGGAGGGAACACAGTGCCGTAAATAGGAGGAGGAGGAGACACGGGCACGGGGTCAGGAGACGGAAGGCCGAGCAGACGAAGAGCGGACACCGGCGGGGACTGCTGCAGCGGCGCTGTGACATCGACACCGGGACCGCAAGGGGCATGGCGGCTACCTCCAGAACACTCCACGCCAGCACCCCCAGAAGGAACACCCCCCGTGCTCAGAACCCCTCGAGCAGCGGTACCACCCCCAGGCCCGCCGGGACAATCGACGTAAGGGGGGTGACGTGAGACACACCAGAGGGGGCAGGACGGGGAGGGGGAGGAGGAGGGGCGCCGACGACCGGGGAAGGGGGGACCAGGAACAGGGGGGGGGTAACCGGGGGACCGCGGTGGGGGAAGCGGCGGAAGAAGGAGACGGACTCGTCAAAGGTGACGTCGCGGGAGTGAAAGAACTGGTGAGACTGCGGGTGGTAGAAGTGCCAGTCAGACGCGTCAAGGGGGAAGCCAAGGAAGACACAGGGAAGGGTGCGGGCAGTGAGCTTGCCCGTGCCAGAGGCACGAACGTGAGCAAGGCAGCCCCAAACGTGGAACACAGGCACGTCACCATGTGACCCAGACCAAAGAAGGGTCGGCGGAACCTGAGGCTGCTGGGGGTGCAGCCACAGGTTAAGCTGGTGAGCGGCGTAGCGAACGGCGAACGGCCACAGAAAATGGGGTGCACCGGCATGGATCATGGAGGTGCGAGCCACCTCCATGACCAAACCGATGCGTCGCTCAGCGACCCCATTCTGCTGTGGGGAGTCCGGCAGGGTGAGCGTCTGGGTGATGCCCTCTGCATGACACCAGAGGCAAACTCGCCACCACGGTCAGAGTGGAGGCGCAAGACAGGGAGACCGTGGTGGACACGCGCAGCGACAAGCCACGGGATAAGAACGTCAAGCACGTCGGCCTTCCACTATAGGGGGAACACGGTGGTGTGGCACATGTAGTCGTCGACAAGCACTAGGAAGTAGCACTCTCGACGCGGCCCATGGAAAGGGGCGGGGCCCCAGACGTCCATGTGCAGAGTCTGTAGCGGTGCTGCGGTAGGGGGAAACGAGGAGGAGTGAGGGGCACGGCGGAGCCGGCCCTCGACGCAGGGCGTGCAAGGTGGGGCTGGGGAGGAGGGAAACTCGGGGAACGACCCGGGGAGGCCTAGGACGAGACCGTGCTGTGACATGTGACCCAGGGTGACCTAGGCGGTGGTGCCAGAGAAGGGTCGGGTGGGTGAGAGACCGACAGGAGCAGGCAGCAGCAACCTGAAAAGACGCAGCCACCTGAGGGGGGGTCCCAGCCGAGGGGGTCACCGTGTCCAGTGTGAAAAGACCGGACACCGGGTCATGTGGGAACGTGGACAGGGGGGCACCAGTGGTGGCCTCGGTACAGACAGCGTACCGCTCGTGTCCAGGGAACGTAGTGGTGACTCCAAGGTCCTGAAGGCAGCCAACACCAACTAGGTTCCTAGAGAATGAGGGGATGTGCACACCTGTGAGCGACTACAGGGCCGGAGGAGGGGTCAGCAAGAGAGACTGCGGCAGGGACAGGGAGCGGTGTCAACGTGGTAGAGTCTCGGAAGAAGCACCAGGAAGCGCCAGAGTCGAGGGTGAAGGCGAGCGCGGCAGTGGCGGCCGGAGGCGAAGCAGCGACGGATGCACCAAGGCTAAACAAAGCAGGGGATCCTACGCCTGACGCAGCAGGGGAGTCTAAGCAAGGCACGCCTACACTAGGCAACAAGGGGTAATACGACGGAAGCACACTAGAGTCATCAGCATACATCACATGCAGAGCAGTAACAATGTCATCCATAGCCAGATCAAAAATCTGAACCCTACGAGGAAGCAAGTTGTGCCAGTCTGAGAGCTCGGGCGACGGGCCGAAGCGCTGACAAAACAGGTCGTCTAGGAGACGGAAAGAGCGGTCAGAGGTGTGGTCGATCTTACCGCAAACGAAGTCACGGTGAGGACCGGTCTGGAGCAGGTACTGACAGCGCGCGGGACCTGAACCACCATCCTGCAGCCCACCACATGCACCACCACCATGCCCAGCACTACCACCAGCGCCAGGCCACCCGGGCAGGAGACCACTCTCCCGTCTCGGTTGCTGCTGCGACCGCTGCGGCTGCTGTGGCTGACGCGGGTCCGGCGGCAACACCGGCGGCTGTTGAGACGGTTGCTCGGCTGCACCTGTCAGGGTCCCCTCGTCCACACCACTACCAGAGGACCCAGCTCCTGTTCCACCTACACCTGCACCCCCACCCCCGCCGGCACGCCCCGCCTTGGGGCGGCGACCCTTCCCCGGACGGACTTGTGCTGCAGCAGCACTCTCAGCCATAGTAGCAGGGCCGTCGGAGAAGGTGCACTGAGCGCGAGCGCAACCCTGAAAGATAGGGATGGGCACAGTACCGCTGGTCTGGGCAATAGAGCGGTGGCGGGCCTCTATAACGGACAAGGTGTCAACAAAGTCAGTGAGGGTGAGGTCTCCGGGGTGGATGCTAAGGAAGCGGTCACGGGCAGTGGCAAGGCGGTCAGGAAGGCAGGTGGCAAGCAGGTAGAGAGCAAAGCAGAGGGGCAGCTGGTGAGCGCGAAGCTGTGTGTCAGTGCACGCAGCGCGCTAGGTCTCGTCTATAGTGCGCAGGTGGGCGGCCAGGTCAGCAACAGTGGGGAACGACGCAAGGACAGGGAAGAGCATGGGGAGGATTAGACGACTGACCGAGGCAGCAGGCGGGGTGGAATAGCGCTGGACAACAGCATCTAGGAAAGCCTGGGCAGTGGTGATAGACCTGAAGCGAGGCCGCTCGGACAGGGGGAGGGCATTGCTAATAGCAAGCTGTGCGACAGCGTCACGGGACAGCCAGACAGAGCGAGCAAGGGCAGCGGCCGCAGCGGACTCACGCTTAGCGGACGAGAGGTCAGGAGACAGTGCAGCTGGGGGGTCAGGGCAGGGGAGGGTACCGTCAAGATGGAAAGATAGAGAGTGGCCATCCTGCTGCTAACCAGTAAGGTGGCGATGAAGGTCAGCAAGCCACGCATCAAACTCAATCGGCTGGCCCTCAGCGTCAAAGCGAAGCACCTCCGCCATCAGTGACAATAGAAGGCAGTACAGTGCGGTGCAGTACGCACGGACAGTGCAGTGCGGCACGGACAGTGCAGTGCGGTGCAGGACGGTGCAGTGCGGTACAGTGCAGTGCGGTGCAGTGCGGTGCAGTGCAGTACAGTGCGGTGCAGTGCGGTACAGTACGGTGCAGTGCGTTGTAGTGCGGTTGAGTACGGTACCGAGGGGGGGTTCGCAGGGCGGTGCTGATCGGGAAGGACGGGCCGAACCCGAGGCGGCGGCGGGCTGGCGACGACGCGAATGCAGGAGCCGGCCGGCGGACGGCAGACGCGAGGGGCCAGCAAACGGCGGCAACGGGGGCTGGCGAGAAGCTGTCGTGACGGCGAGTTGGGCCGGCCACGACGGCGAGGAGACACGGCCGCGACGGCGGCCAGCGACAGCCGCGACGGCGGCTAGGGGCGGCCGCGACGGCAGAAGTGACCGTGAGGCGGCTGGAGACGGCAACGACAGCGGCTAGGGGCGGCCGCGACGGGCAGGGGACCGGCTAGAGACGGGCACGACGGCCAGGGGGCCGACTAGGGGCGGACGCGACGGCCAGGGGGTCGGCTAGGGGCGGACGGGACAGCCAGGGGGGCGGCTAGGGACGGGCACGACGGCCAGGGGGCCGGCTAGGGACGGGCGCGACGGCCAGGGGGCCGGCTAGGGACGGGCGCGACGGCCAGGGGGCCGGCTAGGGACGGGCGCGATGGCCAGGGGGCCAGCTAGGGACGGACACGACGGCCAGGGGGTCGGCTAGGGGCGGACGCGACGGCCAGGGGGCCGGCTAGGGGCGGACGGGACGGCCAGGGGGCCGGCTAGGGGCGGACGGGACGGCCAGGGGGCCGGCTAGGGACGAGCGCGACGGCCAGGGGGCCTGGTAGGGACGAGCGCAACGGCCAGGGGGCCAGCTAGGGACGGGCGCGACGGCCAGGGGGCCGGCTAGGGACGGGCGCGACGGCCAGGGGGCCGGCTAGGGGCGGACGCGACGGCCAGGGGGGCGGCTAGGGACGCGCGCGACGGCCAGGGGGCCAGCTAGGGACGAGCGCGACGGCCAGGGGGCCGGCTTGGGACGGGCGCGACAGCCAAGGGGCCGGCTAGGGGCGGATGCGACGGCCAGGGGGCCGGCTAGGGACGAGCGCGACGGCCAGGGGGCCTGGTAGGGACGAGCGCGACGGCCAGGGGGCCGGCTAGGGGCGGACGCGACGGCAGGGGGGGCAGCTAGGGACGAGCGCGACGGCCAGGGGGCCGGTTAGGGACGAGCGCGATGGCCAGGGGGGCGGCTAGGGCCTAGGGGGCGGAAGCGTGGGCGGGCTAGGGGGGAACCTAACCTACTATGATACCATAACAGAAAGAATGAATAAATAGAGTGGTGAGATACAAGGCAATATAGTCTAGAGTGTTGTACCCACTAAGGCACAAACATATATAGTCTACAGTAACTGCATAAGCTATGTTTGACACCACTCCACTAGCAATCCACAAATCTGGCGTGCAAGTACTGTCTACCTACTCTGCCACGTCCTCCTCATCCTTAGACTGTGCCTCCTCTGTTAAATTATATATTTGATAGATATATAATGGTAGGCTTGGTAGGTGTTACTGGATTCTACTGTAGAGGGTACAACCCCCCCTTCTTGTATCCCTCTCTCTTCTTTTCAATGTCTCTTCTCTCTCGATATTTTCGTAGCACCTAAAACCTCTCGCCATTCCATGGTGCCTCTTCCTAGTTAGCTACTTCGACATGGTTTCAGCGCTGGTTGCTCTTCCTGGGCCTGCTTATCACGCTTCCGCCGCGCACTCCTCCTCTCTCTCTCTCTCTCTCTCTCTCTCTCTCTCTCTCTCTCTCTCTCTCTCTCTCTCTCTCTATCTCTCTCTCTCTCTCTCTCTCTCTCTCTCTCTCTCTCTCTCTCTCTCTCTCTCTCTCTCTCTCTCTCTCTCTCTCTCTCTCTCTCTCTCTCGCTGCCATGGCGGCCGCGTCGTGCTGCTGTGGCGGCATCGTCGTGCCGCCGGCTGCGTCGTGGTGCCGCGGCCGTCTTGACGCGCTGCCGTGGCGTCGCGCTGTCGTGGCGTCGACATCAAGCCGTGGCGGCGTGACGGCGCCGTCGTGCTGCCGTGGCGACATGCTGCCAGCGCGCGTACGGCATGGACGGCAGCGACCAGCGCCCCGTCTTAGCGCTGGCCAGCACGCCCGCATGCAGCCAGCGCGCCACACGGGGTGGCACGCTCCCGGGCTCCGTTGCTGAAGCCCCGCCCCCTTCCCCTGCATCCCCTCTTCCTCGCCGCAGCCGACGGCTGACTCGCGCCGGCCGTCCCACCGTCCCGGAGCCTAGCCACGCCGCCGAGTGCTGCGAGCTCCGCCGCCGCTGGCAGCTGTCGTCGAAGCCGCCGCCGCCGCAGCTGGTGCCGCTGGCCACGCCGCCGCCGCCGCTGTCGATGCTGCCGCCGTTGCAGCCGCTGCCCTTGCTGTCGACATCGCCGTCTCACGTGCCGTGGGGTTGACCATGCTGGAGTCGTCGTCGCTGCTGCTGAGTATGGGGGTGCTAGGGGGTCTGTGGCTTAGTGCGCTGTGTGTAGTGGGCTTTCAGCTACGAAGCCTAGGGGGTGTCTTCAATTATATATTTGATATATATATAATGGTAGGCTTGGTAGGTGTTACTGGATTCTACTGTAGAGGGTACAACCCCCCCTTCTTGTATCCCTCTCTCTTCTTTTCAATGTCTCTTCTCTCTCGATATTTTCCTAGCACCTAAAACCTCTCGCCATTCCATGGTGCCTCTTCCTAGCTAGCTACTTTGGCATCCTCTGCAGCGACAGTTTCGTTGTCCGCAAAGAAACCATCAGCTGCAACTTCATCTGTGCATTCAAGCTCAGCATCTTCTGTAATCCTCCTGTGCCGCATGCACAGGTAATCTTCACTGCCATCCAAGGCGTTGCTGATGCCGCACGTGAGAAACGCCTTCTGGATGAGGGTTGAAGGCACTGCCTTCAATGCCTTGGATACCCACCTGAGGGTCCAACGCCTTCAACGCCTTCAGGTGGGGGTTACTTCAAGTTCCCTGCACTCACAATTGTGTCCGAAGTTAAGAACGCAAAAGGGGCAGGATTAAAGCCGCCATACACATTCCTGGAAATTTATGAAATGAACAGTGCCAAACAGTGGAGGGACGCATGGATTGGGTGACGAGCGTGGCAAGAATTTGTAGAGCAGGGAAAACAATTTCATTGGTGCACGTCCTTGTGCATTTCATGGCATGGGGATTGTGTAGACATTGGATTGAGGGGGGAATGAAAGAACCGGAAGGGCGCAGAGGAATTGCGCAGCTCGCGGAAGTGTTGCGTCGATATTTCTCAGGCGAAATGTGATGAACATTCGAAATTGAGGGGTGGGGAACGCGATGCATGCGCGAGAAGGGTGGGGGATTCGTGGTAAGAGGTGGGGGGGGGGGGGGGGGGGCTTGACGAAATCGCATGACGTGGGGAGGAATGAAATTGTCGGAGAGGGGACACAAGCAGTGAATTTGCAATACAGAATTCCTACATGTGGCACATCCCGATGTTTTCCTAGGCTGGCGAGGTTTTGTTTTCCTAGGATGTGGTCACAGGGTTATAAGTTGATTGGGGTTCCGGGAATGTGTGCGGCGGCTTTAAGAACTCAATGCGCATGTCGTGAGGTGGACTCACCCTTGGTAGTCATGAGGTTGCAGCCTTCCAGCTCGAACCACTCCTGATACTGCTGGCGCACGTTCGTTTTGAATGAGCAATTGACTGACACGTCCAGAGGCTGGACCTCCGACATGCAGCCTATAGGAATGATGCCAGGCACCACGCCGAGCTCGGCGTATTTGTCTTTGACTTCCTGCGTGAGGTGGCCGCGGTAGGAGTCCAAGATGAGGAGAGCGGTGCGCTCCCATGGGCCGAATTTCGGCCGGATGAAAGGCTTTACCGCCTCATCCAGCCAGCGGAGGATGTCGCCGGCGTCCATCCATCCATTCGGCTGGGCGACGACGTGAACATCTGCCATCGGAATCACGCACAAAAACTAACAGTATGGATGTCAGTACAAACCCTGCACTTCAACGCCTTTCGCATAAACAGGCAACAAGAAACACGGTTTGGGCAAGTAATGTATTCAAACTCAGATACATGGGGGAATACAGATTCCTTACTCGATGGGAAGTTGCCTTTCGGAAAGGTGGCGCATGCGAGCATGACCGTCACCCGTTCCTTCTGGTAACCGGCGCTACGAACCGTGACGGTGGTGGTGCTGATTTCATCGACCATCATCTCCGCTGGCATCTCCAGCCATAGACGGGTTCGATCCGCGTTAATGTTCCAGCATGGGTCGATATTATACAAGTGGCGCGACTCGCGGACGAACCTCCAGAACCGCAAGACCTGCTATTCGCACTCTTTCACATGGGGAAGAAAGGGGTAGCAATCGAAAGTTAGTTGTGGACTAAGAATCAAACTCACAGAGCATAATAATCGTCGGAAATGGATACACACATGACAAAACAATGGAGGGCATGGGTCGTAAATAACACTTGTGGACAGACAGCTTCTGAGCCACCTTTGTACGGACAAACACTGAGATTCCGCCTGCGACGGAAGCGCTCATTCCAGCGGTAGGACCCCTTCCACTTGACCTTGGGTGGAGCTCGCTCATGACAAACCGCGACCATGACTGCAGCCTGCGGACACCGACAGCGTGGCCTTGGGCACGCGCAGCAAGGACACAAGTGTAGACCTCGATTTCCATATCCTTGTACCAGCTTGAGCGCTTGTGTCCATGCAGGCATTTGTGACAACCCGCAGCCTCCTTCAGGACCTTCTCCATCCCCACCCACGTCGAGTGCGACCTGTGGGAGATTCTGCCCTCACGCGAGACATCGGTCACACACTTCACCTCGTTGAGCTAGGCGATCCACTGCCGCTTTTCCATCACGGTATACGAGTGTCGTTCGCGCTTTGTGGTATAGTTTCTGGGAGACGGGAGACGGGCATCACGGTTCTGACGGGAAGGGTGTGGTTTCTTAACTTAAGTTGGCGGAAACGTGGGAATAGGAAGCTTTTCAGGCAAGCCATCTTCAGACCAATATTCAATGTCACCCTCCCCTTTGGAGTCGTTCTCTGGCCAATCTTCACCATCCGGAATTCCCCAGTCAGGACCCCCGCCACCGTCGCCGCCGCCCTCTTCTGCGGGCTCGTCATCTGTGCGAGACGGTGGTGCAGGTAGGAGCAGCATGAGGACGGCATGGGCGTCGACGATGTCAGCGGCAGGTGAAGCAGGCACTTCGCGAGGAGAAATTGGCGCAGCTGGTGAAGAGACGTCGAGGTATTCACGGCCAGGAGGAGGTTCTGGGGCCAGAGGGACGAACCTTTCTGACGATACACCAACCCATCTAACACGGGTTGGTTCGCCAGGTCTACCAAACAAGACAGACATGGCCGACTGCGGAAGGTCGGCCATGGCTTCGCCAGGCAAAACGAGAGTGAGGAGAGTTTCTTGGTCTCAACCTGAAATAATGAGTGAAATGACGATGGAAAGCCCAGACCCCCTCTTGATAGGCGGCTCGGTCTCCTCAACGAGGTGTGGAGCGGCCCCTGCTCTGCTCTCGTAGAGGATTGCGTGGCAGAGGAATCTTTGCCAACTGTACATCCAAAAAGCCCTGCTTGCGTTCAGGATGGTTCCTCAAATGGCCGGATGCAGCGAATCTGCATCCTCATTGCCATGTTGTCGTGCATGTGCGTGTATGTTGCCCCCATAGTGCGCAAGCCACGAGGTGCTGGCACAGCTATGCACCGCTAGGCTTTCCTATTGGGCCGCTGGGAATATGCTGTGCAAGGTTGTGCCGGCATAAGGTTCGGGAATTTTTTACTCACAGTCTATCCACACGACCCCCACATTAGGTTGGCCCATTCGATCAGGAATGATAAGAGCTACAGTTTGGTGCCTCCCAATATTTTTTCCCTTATGATACTTTTAATAAGCCCATGCGCTTATTCAATTAAAAGCCCATGTAAATTTGCGCATGGGCTTATTCAATAAGCCCATGAGCTTATCAATATTTTTTCCCTTATGATACAATTTATTCAATTTAAAAGCCCATGTAAATTTGCATGGGGTTCCATTATAAGCCCATATGTGGCTATATCTGGGTGTCTATGGTAGGCTCCATATATCCACCTTCCCCAGGGAAAGCCTCCCTAGTACCCTCCCTAAAGAGAGGAGATGTTCGACAGGGCTATCCCAGTGCCACGACACACCCCTTCGTTGGGATAGCGTGCACACCAAGAATTGAACCCTGGATCACTTTGATACCAAGTCATAAAGTCACCATTCCTAACCACTGGGACAAGAAGGGATCTTCACAGGAGAGTTAGGTCCTCTAAGAGCATTCACATATCTAGACTATAATAACTTATGCATATATGTTTGACACATACACCATTACAAAGGGGTTCCCGTGCTTTTTGTCACGTTCATCCAAGCCGCATTACCCAAATGTGGCCTATCCTGAGCCGCATGCATGCGCATTCATGCGTTTTTCACTTTTGATGCTCGTCGAGTGCGCTCCGAGCAGGTCCTTAGGATCGTTTGGAGCAGGCCCCCGGATTCGTTTTAGGCCACGTTGATTGGACAGTGTCAATCCCAGAAAACACCTTGTTAATCAGTCTTTGGTAGTGGTTTTCTTACTAGTTGGCCCAGGTTTTTTCGTTTGCAAGGCTGATTCATCAGGGTCGGTAACACCCTGAAAAAACAAGATTAGCGTAAAAAGCCTTATAACTATGGGCCTGGTTTGGAGGCACGCTGATCGATCATCCTTCGCCCCCTCTTTTATGCTGAAGCCACAGAATTTCACTCGTTTTCGAAAGCTGGAAAATCAGACTTCGCTATAAAAAAAAATGCTTTCCAAATAGCCTTGCCAATTTAAAGAAAGCTGCAGCATCATCATACAGCGATCTCCTTGGAAACATGAAGTTCACATTAGTTCTCATCATGGTCGCCAACACCATCATCATCAGCATACTCTATGTCCGCATCTACTCCCTCACCTTCAGTACCATCCACATTCAGAATCTGACGCTAGAGCCATAACCCCTTGTCGAGTACGCGTCCGTGGCGAATCATGAAGTGTAATGGTCGTTGACGTTTGACTGACAATCGAAACAAACAGAAGGTCAAGGGTTTGTCACGATGGCAAGGACACATAATTGGCCCTGTAATACAATATGGGCAGTTACTCAAGTCGTGTACGGTTACCCGAGTCGGATCTAGAGCCTTAAGGGAATATACCCCTGCTAAGTGCAACTTAGTTAGACCCTGCACATTCTGCTAAGTGCGTATCACTATATGAACCATGTATCTCTTTCCTATAATCATTTATGGTAAGTTACATTCACTCTGACATAGTTCTCGACCAATCAACCGCTTCCGCAAAGCGCACACCTGTAGTTCAATACTGAAGATCCTACGGAATAAATTGGATTGCTTCATGGTAAACAAAGCCTATCAGGAATCTACGCATGACACCCGTGTTCAGTTTCAAATTCAAATATCGTGGCGCTAGTAACTCGCTCCCTTGGCTCGGGATCATGAGGGCAAGGAAGCCCTCCTCCCGAAGCACCTCCAAATACTATGAGTTTGGCGGCAACAATGACCGTCCCCACAGGACTCCTCGAAAAATTGCTCCAGTGAATGACAGCTCTTGACGATGGACTACAATTCCTCAAGATCGACGGCTCGAGCACCGCTCGCCAAACCACTGAAACGCAACCAACCATTGCAGACAAGAACTTCACTCCATACTTCTTCAACTTTGATGCTTCCAATACGCAACCACCTGCAAGCATACGATTAAGTGACAAAGCCCTGCAGACAGCATCATCGAAGTTCTTCGCTCTCTAAAAAAATAGAACAAGCGCAATCTTCGACGGTCGCGATCACTACACTTGGAGTTTCAAGTTAGAGCTTCTCCTTCAGAGCACACACATCTTCTGCTACTTCGATGGTTCTTACCCTAGATCAATGATCAACATGGAAGATGCAAAACAGCGATACTACAACGAATCATGCATGGCATACAACGTCCTACGAAACCTATCCCTTTTTTAGCAAATCGAAATTCGATCGTTCAAGACACGTGCCACTCCGGCACGAGACTCCTGGCTATACCTAACAAATTTGTACTAACCAATGGACTCCGTGTCGTCAAGCCAACTACTCAGCTGGATACTAGAAGTAAAGATGGCCTTTGGAGAGAAGGCCAACAACTCAGGACCAGAAGCATCCGCAACCATATCGTCAAACTCGGGAACACGATAACTGAGAACATGTTCATGATGATCGTACTCGCTGAACTCACCCCTGAATGGCGACCGTGCAAGGCCTTATTACGCCAACAGGGCAAAATCTCTGAAGCGACACTTTGTGCGACGCTGCTGGCTGAGCAGCAGTACATGGACCTCTACAAGGAGAGAGCTCCGCGCAAAGAAAGGCTCGCCTTCTACTCGGGCCAGAAGGAGCCTCGCTGCGACACGTGCAATCGCCGTTATTTATTTAAACTTTGCAAAACCTTCAAACACTCTACAGAGCACTGCAACAACCGAGTAAGAAGTCGTGCCAGACTGTCGTATATGCCTACCTCAAGTGGAGGTCAATGGGCAAACTCCCATCACAGGAGACCCATCGAACCTCCCCCACAGGACTCGCGACAGACCAGCTGCCCGTCCCACTCGGACCAACAACCAGCCCCGCGCCCTCCTGCACCTTCGGATCCCTGTCTGACTCAGCCAGGCACTCATGGTCAAGCAACCCACCGCCAAGTCTTCATGGCAATGCAGACATTTTCCCTCACACGGCAAGCAATTCAACGTCCTCACGTGAAACCGCTTCGCCCAACCCGAGACGACTTTGCCTTAGCCGTGACTCCCTCCAACTACAACAATCCCTACAACGAAGACGGAGGCTATGGATACGATGAGGGAGAGCAAGAATGGGATCTTCCCATCCCTCTGCTACAGGCTTCACCTTACATCCCTGATGCGACATTCGGAGGCAACATGCAGCAGTTCTATTCCGTCCCCAGGGTGTCAAAACTCAATCACTAACCACTGAGCTAGAAGGGCGTATTACTTTAAGGAGTAGGTCTGTGCACCCACAACCCCACAGGCAGATAGGCATGTAGCCCTTCCCCGAGGGTCTGAAGGGCAACCTCAGTGGGTCTCCCGACACAAGGACCACCCCCTACACGACGCAAATCGCCCCTACCTCCTCACTCCGAGGATCACGCTGATCGCAGGCAACAACCGAGACAACTACAACGTATGGTACCTGGACAACTGTTGCCGCCAACACATGGTCGGCTCGGGACGCTTCATCTTCAATGCCATCTCAACCCCTGCAACTGCCTATGTGACTGTCGCTAATGACGAGCACTTGGTGGCCAAACACCAATGGATCGTTGTCCTCTAAGCTCACAACTATAGAAATCACATCACTCTGAACGACGTGCTCATCGTTCAAAATCTGCGCTACAATCTACTCTCCACATCCCAGCTCATGTCATGCAGCATTGAAATCAGCACCTCAGACCAAGAAACCTCCTACTGCATTATCAGAAAACAAGTCCATCAGGCCAACCCCTGAACCAGCTGCGGTACATCGGGAGGGCAACAACTTTCGACGGAGTCTACATTCTAGACTTCGATATCCCAAATGTAGCGGCGATAGCCATGAACTAATTGAATTCGTCCCTCTCAACTTCGCATGGAAATACGAGAAGGACCGAACTCACCCCAACAGTTGCCTATGGGTCACTCACCACATGCACCCAGCCGAAACTGACCTGCACGATCTTGGACCAGACGACAACTGCCGTACCTATCGAACCCCGACAGCCTCCACCAGCAATATACTGTAGCTAGAACTGGTCTCGAGATGCGGAATCACTCTGCACTCAAGACGGCGGCATGACCGTCTCAAAACTCGCTCCAACCGCCACCATGGTTCCTACTCCATGAACCATGGATCTCTCCCACACAGCTAGACAATGCTTGGACAGTGTTCTGGTCTACATGGGACCAAGATCCTTCAATGACACTGGACGAGCAAACCCGTGGGACCAGGATCCTTTGATGACACTGGACGAGCAAACCCGTGGGAGTTGACCACACGCATTGTCTTTAATTCCAAATAGAGAGAGCCCACATCACATGAAGCAGCGGACCTAGCTACAAAACTCGCTTCAGATATGAACGTTTGGGCACACTCCCTGATGGCCATCGCCGCACGAACCGGCCCAACATCCCCAGAAGCAGCAGAAGCCGCAACAACATTAATAATCGCAGCATCAGCAGCACGAGAGGTGGTTGTGGCAAAGGCAGCAGCAGCAGAGGCAGCAGTAGCAGAGACAGAACAGCAAGAACTCCCACACCAGACACCCGAACCCAAAGTCAAGATTGGTGCACCCTCCTACAGACAGATCTTTGGCTGGAACGCTCCTCTAAGCCCAGGCAAGGGGTTATGGGGAGGAGGCCCTGTACCAGTAATGACGGTGCCTTAGGGTACAGCACCCACTCCCCAACCAGCCCAACGGAATCCCTGGATTCGAAAACCAGCTACTGGGCGATACCGATTCAACCATGACGTCTGGTATGGAGGAGAAGCTGATGATGACGACGAAGAGGAAAAGGGGGAAAACACACACGATGCATACGTTCCTCTTGGTTACCCTCCCCAAGCTCCTAGAATATGGGCCGAATACGACGAAGTCCCCTTTGACGAGAATCCACTATACTGGCATCACTACCATGCATCACCTCCGCTTCAACCTCATAGCCCTCACCCTCTAGCCCCAACCGAAGTCGGGCCTGACGACGAAGCCAACCTCCACGAGACCGGAACCATTGAAGGATCTCTACAGCCTCATCTTCCTCACCCGACAACTGCTCCTGAAGAAGTAGGTGAGAGCAAAGATGGACCAAATGGCTCTCCTCAAGCCAGAGAGATCCCCACAGACCTCACAGATCGAGAGTCCGTCACTCTCGCCGTCACAGCCACTGCACTAGCACACGAACAACCTGTACCTCCTCCCAACGTCTCCCATGAGTGCAATCAGCTCTCCCGAGGACATCGCGCCTCCAGAGACATCTTGCACCAGCGGCTTGGCCACCCTTCAACATTCACCCTCAACAACTCACTCAAGGCCAACGTCTTCGCCCCTGGAGCCCTCATAGACTCCAGCGGCCAAGAGCTCCAAATTAGCCAAGCCCCTCGCTCCTGTACAGTTTGCCCCTAAGCTGCCCTCACACACAACCCCTTTCCAGATCTCCCACGCTGCCCAACTCACTATGCACTGCTAGACAAAGTCTACAACGATTACCTAGTCCTCACACAGGCAGGACTTTAGGGGGAGTAGTACACTCTGACCTTCATCGACGTTGCCACCCACTATGTGTGGGCAGTCAACATCCAGAATTGAGGGAGAGTCCTCAACATCTTCCGACCCTGGCTCGCTCTCGCTGAGCGCCAATCTGGAAGCAAATTGAAATACTAGCAGACGGATGGAGCTCGGGAGTTACGGAGTGAAGAGCTTCAAACTCATCTCCAAGAACTCGGGGTCGAGACATGCTCTCCCTTCCCTAGGCTCACCCATAGCAAGGCATTGCTAAACGGACCAACCGCACTCTACAGACCAAAGTGAGGCCTATGATGCTCTAGTTTGGACTGCCACCAGACTACTGGCCCTATGCAATGCACCACGCAGTACGTCTTCACAACCTACTGTCCACCACTGCCAATGAAGGGAATCAACCTCCCTTCCTGGCCTGGACAGGAAGGCCAGACGACACCACCATGCTTCGAGTCTGGAGCTGCATGGTACAGTATTGACCTCATCAGGCCACCACCGGAAAGTTTGAAAGGCAAGCTCGCTAGGGCGTCCACCTCCGCATTTCTCACGAATACCAAGCATGGACGATCCTGGACTCCACCACCATCCCTTCTAGGGACATACTCTTCTATGAAGGTCTCACTCTGAAGCAGTTTCGGGTAGACCAATCTGCCAATCAGGAAACGGCCTATGCACGAGGAGAACGCAGCTTCGCCTCTTCAGAAGATGAAGCGTCCGCTGCTTGCTTGGACCTGGACCCACTTGACGAACACCCAAGGGAACACCCACACTTCGACGATGACGACGACACGGACAACGCCCCTCTCGACCCCTCTCGCGACACCCTGCAACAAGACGGAACCATCGGGACCCTTGCGAAACCAAAATTCGACGCTGACTCGAACGACGGCATACAAGAGGTCACCGAAGACATGCAATGTCACACCAGCCTCTCTGGCCTCCACATCCTCGGTCTCTTTGCAGCAGTTCACAAGGGCCCCTCCGTGATCGAGCCAAAAACACCCTGACAGGCTCTCAGCGGACTCCATCATGCCGAATGGCGCAAGGCCATGGACGCAGAACTTGCCGCACTTTGCTCTCGAGACATCTAGGTCCTAGTGGACCACCCGGCAGCAAAGGGGAAGAAGGTCCTATCCGACAAATGGGTCTACCGCGTCAAGACGGACGCCCAAGGAAACATCGAGTGCTACAAAGCACGACAGGTCATACGAGGCTACGATCAACGTCATGGTGTCGACTTTGACCTCACCTTTGCGCCTATCAATTATCACACCTTCGTGCGCATTCTCGTCACCATCGCCGCATGCCGGGACCTCGAGCTCCGACAAAGCATCAAGACTGCGTCAAAGGTTGACGCTCCCATCTTCGTTGAGCAACCTCACACCTACGACGACGGAGGCCCTCGCGTCTGCCAATTCCAAAAGCCTCTTTACGAGATCAAGCAGGCACCACGCCTCTGGCAACAGCACCTGCACGGCATCTTGCTGGGCATTAGCTTCCTCCAGCTACTGCATGACCACGGGATGTACACTCTCTACTTCCGTTGGGACTACATCCTCTTCACCTTCTACATCGGCAACCTGCTCTACACTGGCACGAACCCTAATATGCGCAATCAGTTCAAGCGAAGCTGGGGAGAGCACGTCAAGATCACCACGTCCAAGACCGTGACCCAATATCTCGGCCTCAACATCTCCTATACGCTAGAAGCCATTCACCTCTCCGCATTGAAATACGCCGAGACCCTCGCCAAGAAATTCAGCCTCACATAAGCACCGCTCTCCACACCCTATCGCACACCTGTTGCCAGCTACAAGCCCGACACCAAGACACTTGCTCCTGGTGCACATCAACTCTACCAGCAGCAACTCGGCTGTCCGTTGTTCGCCGCCGTCACATGCCGGCCCAACCTGTCCTACATCGTCAGCCAGCTCACCCAATACTCTCGGTGACCTAAAGGGGAGAACCTCCCAGACCTATAGCGAGCTCTCCTATATTTCATTTCGACTGGAACCTACTGGACCCATCTCCTAGAACTCATAGAATTAAGAGTTGATTGCTCTCTCGTCAACTGAAGCAGAATACATTGCAGCAACATCCGTTGTTCGCTAAGGACTCTACCTCCAAGAACTGTTGTAAGATACAAAGCTCAACACTTTGCCAACATTCAAGTTATACTGCGACAACCAGAGTGCAATCAAGATCGCCAAGAAGCCCGGGTTCGTCAATTGCACAGCACATGGCTCTGTGATACTTCTTCGTCAAGGACAAAATCGACAAAGGGAAAGTGGACCTGACGTACTGTCCTGCTGGTGACATGGTAGTTGACTTCCTCACTATGAAGTTTCCACGACAACAGTACCAGCACTGCGCTGAGCTCTGTGGAATCTCCAAGTGCGCCAAACTCGAGTACCTTCAGCAATAAAGGGGAGTATTATGATAAGGAATTACTTACATTCTTGAGAGTGACACTCGAGCCGTAACCCCTTGTCGAGTACGCGTCTGTGGCGAATCACGAAGTGCAACGGCCGTTGACCGTTGACCGACAATCGAGCAGACAGAAGTTCAAGGGGATGTCACAACAGCAAGGACACATAACTGGCCCTGTAGTACAACGTGGGCAGTTACCCGAGTCGTGAACGGCTACCCGAGTCGGATCTAGAACCTTAAGGGAATGTACCCCTGATAAGTGCATCTTGGTTAGACCCTTCGCATTCTCTCGTATCACTATACAGTATGTACCCTGTATCTTTGCTATAATAAACTCTGTTAAGTTACATTCACTCTGACAGAGTTCTGGACCAATCAATCGCTTCCGCCAAGCGCACTACTAAAGTTCAATCCTGAAGATCCTACGGACTATATTGGATCACTTCTGTTCAATTCATTTCTTGCTTTGCCTAGGGGCCTGGGGTGTGTTGAAGGGCCTTCTCTTCTTATAGGCCTGCCAAATCTCCAAGACTGCGTCCGAGTCAGGGTCATAGTCCAGCATGGACATGACCATCAGGTCCTCGAGCCTTGTATCCTTGAGACTCCCCCGTTGACAACAATCCACAATCACACTCCACGGTACCAAGCGGGAGAACCGCAACTGCCACCCACAACCCGACGTGGTTGGGGTAATGGTACTTCCAGCTGGCTGTATTCAAAACGACACTCGGAGCGACGTGAAACTTCCTGTCAACTCGGGGCAGGCGGGCGAGCATGGGGACAAAGTACCGGAGCTCCTTCATGGCATTTCTCTTGTCAATACCAAAAGCATAGGATGGGTTGGAGTTTTGCCAAGTTGGCAACTTCCACCCTATCAGGACAAAGTCAAGCATGTTCTTACAATCTCAAACCTGGAGACTAAAAATGTTGACCGTCGTTTGACTTTGTGACAATTCCGATCGCTCTTGATACATTTTCCCGCCACATCAAATGCTCACTGTGTTTAGCTAGCACGAGAATGAACCAATCAGAATGCACATATATTGAGAGCCTGAATTTTGGGCAAGGAAAGCGCAGTGTGGGCCTGAATACTCGACAATAAGGAAGGAATGCGAACGAGGAACAAAATTACACGCTGCAAATTGAATTCAACATGTATACGAGATATAACCCGGGTGATGTATTTCCATATTTCCTTATAAGACCTCATCCCCAAATTCATTAGTGTATGATTTATGAACCTAGAGTCATATAGTATATCAGTACATTAACGTTACGCTGGAGGAAGTTACTACACTGGATGAACAACTGGGTGCCATGCGTGCTGACCGGGATGTGTTCAAAGTTTTTTCGACGCACAAATAGCTGGCATGACTATTCAAGAGGAAACTACATTGGCAGGTTCCGCAGTACTCGGTGAAGGACGATGAGCGGATACACCTTTCAATACGCCTGCAGTACGACACGAGGAGCACGGCCGAGTCGTATTGCTAAATCTGGCCAGCATAGGCGATGCTACAATTTTATTGAAGTTGCAGTGGCCACCCTGCTTCGACACAAGAGTCTAAGGTTCGTCGTGCGTCATAGTCTGTCTGCTCAGCATGAAATGGTTTTTCGACGTGAACCTCGTCATTAACGATAGTGCACATATCAGATATGCCATGTCACTGTTGCGTGGCCCTGCGATGGTGGCACACGATCTAGACTTACCCCAAGGAATCGGATACAGCGCAGCGAGTGGATGGGGAGCTCCAAACTAACCTTGGCGGATTGGAATGTCCTGTACAGTATGTTGAGCTACTGAAGCACATCCGCCAGGAAATGCAAGAAGAACCAGAAACTGTAAGTTTTGAACAAAGCTAATGACTTAGTACTCCGGATCTCATAAACCATGACAACAATGGCAGGAAGCACAGCGAGGAGCCGGAGGATGGCCTTACTGCGTGAGAGCCACATAATACCATAAATGTCATGCAAAACTAGGTAAGTGTCAGTGAATAGCTCCTGGAGATCGAGGAATCGCTGGTGCCAATGGCCGGAATGGCCAAGTAACTTAGCAATGACTTTGATGAAGTCGTCGACCATCCCGAAAGCGGGATGGGATTCGGCGACATCCTTGGCCGCCAGGGCCTCCCTGCACACACGCCATAGCTCATGGTTGTTGGTTTTGTAAAGCAAAACCATTGCATACTACATACAAAATGATAGACAAACCAATGCACAAAGCAAAACCCCACATATGCAAGATGCAGTGGCATAAGACCAGACGAGGGACACGCACTCTCAACCGAGCAGCAAGTCCACCCCGTAAGCCGAGCATGACCGTAGCACCGTCAGTGGTGATTCCAGCAAGCATGCGACGGCCTGAAGGTGGAAGAGGAGCAATGCAAGGAGCGACGAAACATCAGCCTTGTCAACACTCATGTGTGCTAGCAGCTCTGTGACATGGCGGTTCTCCGAGATGAACGTAACAAACACAATCATGTATTTGCCACAGCGTAAGTCGGTTCTCTCTTCTAGACTGATGTCGAAGAAGGGGCTTGAAAGAAAATGGTCGAGATGGGGAAGCCAGGTTGCTAGCGACTGCATGGACTGGCCGAAACCGTACTTGCCAAACAAGAAACAACAATACTACTGTAAGTGCTGCAGTATGAGTCAAAGAGTGAAGTACCCGCAATCAAAGTAGACAATGCGTCTACTTATACGTTTTAGTACCCATGTAGGTCCCGTAGCCTTGCTCTGGAAATCCATAGAACTTCATCAAAGAGAGGAAGCCCACGATTCGAATCCAGATCTTCATCGTCTTGTTGCAGCGGCTGCAGTAGTACAGTACGTTGAGGAGGGACGTGGCGTGGAGCCTCTCGGGATCTTGCACGAGTGGATGCTGGTCGATGCGCTGCTGAGAGGTGCTCTGCTGAAGCAAGCAGACTTGTTTGGCGAGGGCGAGCTGGTGCCTGGTAGTTGCAGCATGCTTCTTGAATGCTTGCACCTGCACATCGGTAGTGCCTTTGCCCTTGCAATTGGTTTTTCCCTTTAAGCCTGCGTGTTTGGTGCACACAACGGCTCACTAGGAACAGCGGCTAGGGACGTCGTAGGGAGATCTAATCCGGCGCGCATATCGGCAGCCATGTTAACATCGTCGCCACCTATAGCGTTACCAAATGTTGCCTATCCCGTGCCACGTGCACATTCGCGCCTTTCACATTTTGTGCTCATCCCGTCCGCTCAGAGCCCACATTCCCGCCACATGTTCCAAGCTCTGCCGAGCTCACCTATTTGCTTCGTGCCCAGTATTGGGCTTGTTTTGATGTTGCCAATTGTGTAATTATCTTCGCTAAGACAACTCTTATTTCTCTTAGTTTTACACTCATATCGTAACAGCTACTATGATCCCATTGTATACACATGCTAAGTGGCATATAGGAACTGTAATATACCTCCCCACCCTCCCCCACCCTCCCCCCCCCCCCCCCCAGGTGTTTAGCAGGGTGATCTTACATGTGCTTGAAATTGCACTAGAACTTGGCAAAACTTGAATCAGTAGGACATGCCCGCTATAGGTGAAATGAAATCAGTCTCTTGTTGTACTATAGGATTGTGTTGACGATGTGATTGCTTTTAGAAACCAGAGCATGAACGACATGCTATTAGCGGAGAGTTCGTACAATTTGATTCAAAACAGGCGGGTTTCCTGGATCTTAGTGCAAGTGCGCAAAATCTGAGGCACAGTTCAGAAATTTGCTGACACAATGCATTCTCACCCTGGCAGACTCAGCCGACCCTGATTCGTTTGTGTCAGCCTCCGTGATTTTGAGCGCAAGTTCTGGATGGTGCTTCCATGGAGCTGGGAGGGAGGGAGGTGAACGGGCAGTGGCGTGGGATGGGATGCCATGCCATAGCATGGCATGGCAAATCCTGAAACCCCTGTAATTGCGCGGCGATGTTTGAAAACAGGAAGGGGGGGGAAGCAGTTCAAATTCGAAACCCTATCTTCGCGGGTCTATCAGCGGCTAGAGCAGTCGCTTTGACCAATGTGCGAAGGGTTTTGGCGGATGGATGGCAAGGCGGCGGCGCTTCGAGATCTGAGGAACAATTTCCACCGCATACGAATAAATTGTTCGGAGGTCATGCGACGGCTGATCCTGAACAGAGGCGAATCGACCGTCACTGTCAGATGGTTGGCAGACATCGACGGAGAGCAGCGACGCTGAGCTGGAAAAGATATTCTCGCACAGAAGGACTTCATCGCATGGAAGGAAACCGTAGGTCATCGAAAGCGAGCGATCAATCGAGGCCATTCAATCAGACCACATGCAGATGCAGGGCCCCACCAAACAGGAATCTGGCAGGTCACTCCCATCCATCACCATTTTCCCCCCCACCCAAGCCAACTTCCTATCTTCCACCCACCCCTCATCCTTCCCGTGATCCCGCCATGCCTCATATCACCCTTTCACCTCTCGTCGCCCATTAATTTTCCCTTGGCACCTCTCGTCGCCCATGTTAACATACTTTCCCATCCCAAATCCATCCTTCACTCTCACCTGGGAATAGTGTTTTTCCCAGCCTCTCGACTGAAAGCAGCAATCCTTCATCTTACCAGTTGTAAGCTTACCTCGTTTTCGTGAGCCGCAGACCAGAGCTGAAAATGGCTTCGACCCGAGATTTTCTCCCCGGCTGATGTCTCAACCGTGCAGCCCCTTCAATTCTCAGCCAAAACCTTCAACGCAGAATCACCGAAACACATATCCGTACTCTGCAGTTCGTCGCCTTCATCTGCAACGAACGACATCCTCAGGGGCTAACAACCTCAAGCGATCGGCTCGATTCGTCCATCGTCGTTTCATCGCTGGGAGCCGCTGACGTCAGCGCTTGGGTGGGTGCGTGGGCTCCCCACGTTTGAAAGACCAACGGCATAGGAGGAAACTCAAAATCCATGGCCACGCGATGGATGCCTGGACACTCGCGAAACGACAGAGGAGCGTCAAAGCCGGCAGCATGCGGAGGCGGAAAACCAACCAGCACTCGAGGGGGAGCCAGCACTCGAGAATCAACCATGGCGGAAGCATCAAAACTGGCAGAATCATCCAACCCGACAGCGGGTTTACCAGCTGGCCGCGGACGGGGCGTTGGGAGAGGAGCAGCGATGGACACGTGTGCCGGTCGGGGTCGCGGCAGTGCCGGTAGTATAGGTCGAGGTGAGGCGAAGACGGTCGGCCGAGGGGTATCAGGACCCGGAATGGCCCGCGGAAGCCTTGTGAACGGGCAGGCGGAACCCGCGCGCCAGATCGGCGCTCCGCATGTGTTTCCGCGCATGGGGCGGGGGGACATCCGGCGAGCGTACACGCTCGGGCGGGAGCTGGGGAAGGGCGGCGGCGGCGTGGTGCGTGAATGCCTGGACCCATTGACCGGCCAACCTGTTGCGGCCTGCAAGACGATCCCCAAAACGAAGCTTCAGGTACCAGCCTGTATTCTTCCCGCCAAACGTGTATTTCTCCCAATCGACTGTACTGAGATCCCGTTTCGCACTTCCCGCCGCTCTTTAGAACCGTCCGATCTTTCCGGTACACACCGAGCACGCTCAGCCGCTCATCCCATCCACCCATTTCCACTCTCATTTGTTCCCCAATTTCCGCTTTTTCTCAACTTCCCCTGATTCCCCTCAAGTTTTCCGCGTTCTCCCCAGCATCCGGCCTTAGTGGAGGAGTTGCGAACGCAAGTCGCGGTGATGAAGCGAGCTTTGTTAAAATTGTTCTTCCTCCCTTCTCCCTCCCCTTCCCCCCTCCCCCCCCCAAACTTCTCCAACCAGCGCCCGGATCTGGTGGAGGAGTTGCGCGCGGAGGTGGCGGCGATGAAGCGGGCTTAGTTCCAATCTCTCCTTCCCCCCTTCCCCGCCACCTTCTCCTTCCCCCAGCGTCCGGACTTAGTGGAGGAGCTGCGCGCGGAGGTGGCGGCGATGAAGCGGGCTTAGTTCCAATCTCTCCTTCCCCCCTCCCCCCCTTCCCCGCCGCCTTCTCCTTCCCCCAGCGTCCGGACTTAGTGGAGGAGCTGCGTGCGGAGGTGGCGGCGATGAAGCGCCTGTCGGGGCACGCGCACGTGGTGCGGCTGCTAGCGGTGTACGAGGACGACGACGCCGTGCACGTGGTCATGGAGCTCTGCACGGGCGGGGATCTATACGACCTTCTTACGGCTGCCACCACGCTGCCTGAACCGATTGCCGCACAGCTTGCGAGGTAGGCTCGCTTCTTGATGGTTCAACATCTGCGATGATGGCCGATTTCCAATATTTTATGTCAATTTCAGAGAATTGGTGCTCTGTGACGAACCGGCGCCTCAGTTGGTGTTTTCCTTCGCAGCAGTGTCTGTTTTTTCTAGGTTACAACGCGATTCACCTCCGTTTCGTACTCTTCGTTTTCGTCTTCGCTCTCGGAGTGTTCGGACTTTGTACACCGTCCGTTTCGCAGGTGAATCAATCTGATCCGTTCTCCTCTTCCACCCGCTTGAATCACTTTCTCTTGCAGCCAAATCCTGAAGGCACTGAGTCACAGCCATCGCAACGGCATCCTGCATCGCGACATCAAGCCGGAAAACATCTTATTGGCAAACCCGGTAACAGTACAAGACGGGCAGGTGACGCTAATCGAAGCGGATGCGCCGGCTACAGGAACAGATACGAAATCGGGGGGCGGAACGGTCGCTACAGTACCAACATCGGGTGGCGCTGCGGAAGAAGTGATTATGCAAGACGTGATTACAGAAGGGGGCTCTGCGAGCAGCACTGTAGCGTGTGCAGGTGGCGGTTACTCTGCCTCTCCCAGCCCCTCTACAAGCACATTCAGTACGAGTGTAGTCAGCAGTACACCCAGCAGCACGATTATGTCGCTAGGTAGCGCCAGCACCGCCAGCAGCAGGGGCGGAGGAGGGCACGGAGCAGGGTCGGGGGGGGAGGAAGAAGCGGAGGACAGAGCGGAAGGAGTGGGGAGCACCTTGCGTATAAAGCTTGCGGATTTTGGGCTGTCTGTTGTGCTTAAAACGGGGCAGCAAGCAGTGGGGATGCATGGGAGCAACGTGTATATGGCGCCAGAAGTGGTGTGCAGGAAGCCCTATGGTTTGGCGATTGACTTATGGGGTCTTGGAGTTATCCTCTTTACAGCACTCTCCGGTTACATGCCATTTTGGGGTAACTCGGATGAAGAACTATTCGTCCGTATCTTGAGGGGGCGCCCAGATTATGTCAGCGATCCGTGGCCGTCGATCAGCGCGGAGGCGAAGGATCTGGTCCATCGGTTGCTCACGATTGATCCTCCTCGTCGAATTAGCGCTGACGTGGCGCTGCAGCATCCGTGGATCCTGAAGCACTGCAGCCCATCTGCACCGTCCATTCCTCTGTCACTGTCCGAGCCTGCCACCGTCTATCCAAACAACCCTGCTGGCTCAAATCTCAACCCTGCAGCAGCAGCAGCAGCAGCAGCAGCTGCAGCTATGCCTCCCCCTGCTTCTCGTGCTGCTGCGGTTGCTGCTGCTACTGTCCCGTCTGGTCTTCCTTCGGCTGCTCCTGCTGCTGCTCCTGCTGCTGCTGGTGCTGCTCCTCCTCCTGCTGCTGTTTCTGCTACTGCCCGTAGGTTACCATCTCCCGTTCGTCGCCAGCCCTCGCCAATCCGCCGAGCGCCATCACCAGCCAAGCGACCAGCCTCCCCAGCCACCCGCGCCACTGCTACTGCCACTGCTGCTGCTGGTGCTGCTGCTTCTGGTGCTGCTGCTTTTGGTGCTGCGGTGAAAGCCTCGGCAACCTCCCCGCGCTATCCGTCCAAAACTAGACCTGCAACTGCTCAGGTGGCTGCTGCCAGGGCTTCAGCTGCTGCCGCTACCCGTGCTGCTGCTAGAGGTGCTGCTGCTGCTGGCGCTCATTCAGTGAAGGTGCCTGGCACGCCAACCACGCCGCTACTGCCTAGCCGCACTCGGGCAAACGTTCCGTCTGCTAAGGGAACTGCTGGTGCAGCAGCCAATGGTGCTGGTGGGAAAAGAGTAGGCGCTGAGGATGTGCACATGCACGTGGATACCTATTCACACAAGCTGAAGCAGCAGCAGCAGCAGCAGCAGCAGCAGCAGAAGCAAGAGCAGCAGCAGAGACAGAACCATCGGCCGAGCTCATCCCCTGCACATTCTCCCACCATCTCATCCGCTTCCTCTGCTGCCTCCTGCCCCACCCCCTTCACCCTCCCCCATTCTGCCGCCCTGCCCTCTCCCCATCCCTCTCTTGCTCCTCCCCCCTCTTCTGGCCCAGCCAGCATGGCCACATCTACCTCGTTTTCTCATGCCCCGCTTTCTCAATCTGCTTGCCCCCCTGCGCAGTCTGCCGCACCTACTCTGATCGTCTTGCCCGCAGCTGCCACAGCTCGCCTCGCAAGTGGAAACGCAGTGCCAACAACCCACAGCACAGCTGGTGTCCTCGCTTCATCACCCATATCTAGCGCGCCCATCCCAGCAGCCATCACTATCCGGCCTTCCTCCGTCAAGCCCATGCCTCCACCATCGCAGCTCGCTCCGGCAGCAGCTTCGATTACAGCTTCGGCAACAGGTTGGGAACCAGCCTCGGCAGCTGCAACGGCCCCAGCACCATCAATGCCTGCTGTGGGTGGTGGTAGCATGGGAGCCATAGCCGCTGATAGTGCAGAGCAGGCTGCTGCGGCTGTGCTGCAGTGCCACAGCCATTCCCCTGTGCCACCTTCCGCTGGGCCATACTATCCTGGTTCATTTGCTGCAGAAGCGGCAAGAGCACCAGCAGTAGGAGTACCAGTGGCGGGCACACATGCGGCAACAGCAGAACCGTCACCAGCACCTCCGTCCGTTCCTCACATGTCTGTTCATAATCCGTCTCCAGCTGCCCTGCCAGCTGCTGCAGCAGCAGCAGCAGCATCTCTCTCACACCAGCCTACCTCACATGAGCCTACCTCCGCCTGTCCTGCGGATGCTGCGGATGCTGAAGGCCCCATTGAGCCTCTGATGCGCGCCTCTAGAGCGCGCAAGAACCGCACAGGGGTGTTCCGAGTCACTTCTAGCAGAAGGAGAGAAGCCCATGCCCCGCCTGCTGCTGCACCCTGTGCTGCCACTGCTGCTGGTGCTGGTGTAGGTGCTGGTGCGGGTGCAAGTAACGCTGCAACTAGCGGGTCTTTTGGGTCGGCGGGTGGCGCCATGGCCAGTGCTACCAGCAAGCTCGCTTCACTCTTTTCCTTGGGAGCCGCTCCGGCAGCCAAAGCAAGGAAGAACGCTGCAGGTTCGGGGGTTTCAGGTTCGGGAGTGCCAGGTTCGGGGGCATCAGGCTCGGCATCTACGACGTTTTTCCGAGCCAGGCCGTCTGGCCTGAGCAGCCCGTTCACGTTCTTCTCCCCCAAGAGGAAGATACGAAAGTCGCAAGTGGTTGTGAACAGTGCAGCTGCTGCTGCAGGGACGGCGGCGGGCAGTTGTGGGGGAACAGATATGGCCGTGGATGGGAGTGGTGGGCAAGAGGAGGAGGAAGAGGAGGAGGAGGAGGAGGTGGAGGAAGGAGAGTTTGAGGCTGGAGAGGAGCAGGAGAAGGCACAGTTAGAAGCAGCAGGAAGTCTGTCAGGATACAATAGCGCAGTGCTTAGCGCAGCAGCCGCTGCAGTGCTGCAGACACACTCGAACCAGCAGGAGGGGGATCAGCCGCAGCAGCAGAATCGCCATCCTCATGCCCATCAGCCTTGGCAGAGGCACGGGATGATTGGCGGTGTCGGCAGCACCGGAGCTGCCAGCAATGTAGGCACCATAGCTGAGTTCCGGGCTCGGCTGTCCCCTGCTGTCACTCTCGACCGAACTGCAGCTCCCGAACCTGTGGCTGTGTATTCAAGCACAGGGAACGTGCTGCCAGCTGTCCGCACAGGATTTGGTGAAAAAGGAACAGGAGTTATTGGAAAGGCCAAGGTGACTAGCAGGAGTGTAAGGATGGAAGTGGATGGAGGGGCATGCGAGGGTGGCTTGTCAGATGTCGTATCGGCGTTCTCCATTCTCCGTACAGACTCCATACGTGGACCTTCTGGTGCAATTCACCAAGGCCGGTAAAGTGGAAACAGAAAGGCACTTGCAGGCTCGCATCTCGCGGGAACTGCACTCGATAATAAGAGCTCTAGTAGAATACCTAGTGCATCTGGCTGGCTCAAGCATACCGGTACATTCTCAGGATGTTGAGTGAGCTGATGTTATACAAACACATTAATTCATTTTTACTGCCATGTAATTTTTAATCGCGAGCTTCTCAAAGCCCAGGCGAGCTGGTTTGCATTGCTTATGACAACAAATTGATTTGGGTTAATTAAATTTGTTGCGTCTTAAGACGGGTATCGACGATTACACTGCTTTGGGAATCCGTTAGTACGCGATCATGGAGATCCAGAGTTCGCTTGTATCGAAGACGGCTTTTCCATTGGGCCAATCGCGGCCACGTCCCAATGTCTCTCATTCCTGCCACGTCCTAAAAATCCCGCAACACCAGCTCCTCGCTCTGCCACATCAGCAATCAGCACAGCCCAAACCAATCCACTCTATCCTTCCCCCAAATCTCCGCTGCGCTTCCCCCCACACCCCGCGCTCCCCCCCCCTCCTAACTCTCAAATATATGACCTTCACTCCGCAACCTCACCAGCGCTTCCTCCTCCCGCTCCGCACCATCCTCGTGTTGCAGTGTGATAGTCCTCCCCGCACTCCCCATTCTCGGGTTTCCCCCACGCCTCTTTCCCCCTTTCCCCGGAAGCCCTCCGCAATCCCCATGCTTGCGGCTTGCTCTCACCAGTTGCAGAGAAGAACCGAGAAACAGGGTGCTGGGCGGTGTAGGAATTTAAGAGAACGGTTAAGTACGTTAGAGCGTGGTAGTCAGCACTAATTCTCTCCACACCAGTGTGGTCGTGACCTTTCTCCCTCTCCTCTATCACTTCTCCTTTCTTCCCTCCTTCCCTTACCTCTCCCCCTCGGTTTCTCCCCGCGCGTTTCTCTCAATCTGTCCTCTTCGTGCAGTAGTTACTACTGTCCTTCGGAAAGTAGGCAGGCGTGGTCTTAGACCAGCAAGAGAGCGAAGCACCATTCGAATTCCTTGCCGCCTGAAACCATGGCCGCCATCGAAGCTACCCCCATGCTCCAATCTCTCCGCCTCGACGCCGCGCTCGCGGCGCCGTCGCGCGCGACCATCCCCGCCTCCTCCTTCGTCTGCCCGCAGATTAGTCTCCGCTCGAGCCGCGTCCTTAGCGGTCGACGAGTCGCGGCGGCGGAGCGATCCGCGGTAGCTGCGCGCGTGCAAGCGGTGGCGGAGCTGTTCCCGTCCGTGGAGGGCGCGGAGGATGCGGGGGAAGAGGAGGAGGCTGACGTGGCTCCCGTGAAGGCCAAGACGGGGAAGAAGGCGCTCGTGTTTAAGAGGGACCAGGTGCGCGGAGCAGTCGCCTTAGGGTTTCGTCTGGCTGTATAGAAGCCTTTTTAGCTTTAGGCAGCACGTATTACGTATTGCTTCATCGGTGAAGATCAAAACGGGGATGAATGCCGCTCGTGTTCAAGAGGGACCAGGTGCGCGGCGCAGCCGGCTTCGGGTTTCTTTTGGCTGTCCGACGATTTCTAGGTTTAGCCAGTAGCCGTAGGGCTTCGCCGGTGAGGGCCAAGACGGGGGACCAGGTGAAGGCCTCTTGTGGAGCATGTCCAGTGCTAGGGTTTCGCGTGGCTGACTAGTGGTGTTCAGGTCTGGCCTGAATGCTGGTGTAGCCCGAATGGTTTGCGTGCTGCAGATTCCAGCATTGGGAAGAAGGCGGCGCTGGTATGCAGGAAGGACCAAGTGGGAGGCGGACTAAAATTAGGGTTTCTCGTCTGGCCTACCCAAAGTTCCGGTTAGCTGCTTCCGAGGTGACTTTTGAGGCGACTCGAAAGTCACCTCGTTCCGGTTGAGTGCTTCCGAAACGTCGTCAGCAGCCCGAAGCAGGCCTCGGAACTTCAAGGTCGGTTCTGGTAGCTGGATCGTAACTCGCTGCCTATCTCGAATCTGGGTCCTTCATTTTCTTTTTTGCGTAAGTTCTACGCACCGCATTTCCTTATCGAGGGCTCCTTCAGTCTTCTCTTGAACGCGCTGCTTCTTTCCAGCAGCAGTCATGCGCTTTCCGTCCGACGATGGGGCTGTTTGCTGCCATTTCGTGCATCCATGCCCGCTTGTATCCGACTAGGGCTTTGGAAACGCTTGTATCCGAGCAGGGGTTTGGAAACGCTTGTATCCGAGACGGTATACAAGCAGGCCTGCTTGTATCCGAGATCGTCCAGGCGACGGTTTTACCACCTCATACGTCCTTATACGCCCCTCACACTCATCCTCCCCTCACTCCCCTCACTCCCCTCACTCTCCTCACTCCCCTCACTCCCCTCACTCCCCTCACTCTCCTCACTCCCCTCACTCCCCTCACTCTCCTCACTCCCCTCACTCCCCTCACTCTCCTCACTCCCCTCACTCCCCTCACTCCCCTCACTCCCCTCACTCCCCTCACTCCCCTCACTCCCCTCACTCCCCTCGTCCCCCCCTCTTCCTCCCCGCCTCTCTCCCCCACAGACTCGGTCGAAGCGCTTCTTGGAGGTCCAGAAGCTCCGCGATCGCAGGTGATTTTCGAGTCGACTCAAAAATCAGCAACGGCGAGTACGAGAATTCTGTCGCTCTTGCACGTGCTTCTCACTCACCCCCCCATCCTCCCTCTCCCTCTCTCACACACGACCCATCCACCCCAGACCCGGTCCAAGCGGTTCCTGGAGATGCAGAAGCTGCGCGACCGCAACGGCGAGTACGAGGTCGCGCAGCTTCTGGATCTCCGGCCGGTGGAGGCGCTGGAGATCGTCAAGGCGACCTCTGCGTCGGTGACCGCACCTCATTCTTCGCACTCTCCCCCCCCCCCCTCCCAACCCCCCCCGCCCCCCCCCCCCCCCTCCCCCCCTCCGCCCCCCTCCGCCCCCCTCTGCAGACCCGGTCCAAGCGCTTCTTGGAGATCCAGAAGCTGCGCGACCGCAATGGCGAGTACGAGCCGGTGGAGGCGCTGGAGATCGTCAAGGCGACGGCGTCCGTCAAGTTCGACGAGTCCGTCGAGGCGCACTTCCGGCTCAACATCGACCCCAAATACGCCGACCAGCAGCTGCGCGCCACTGTGAGTAACGAGGATGTTGTTAGGGGGGATGGATTTTGAGTCGATTCAAGGAATCTCACGAGTCCGTCGGGGCGCACTTCTGGCTCAACATCGATCCGAAGTACGCCGACCAGCAGCTGCGCGCCACGGCGAGCAGCAGCAGCCGTAGCAGTAGCAGCAGTAGCCGCAGCAGTAGCAGCAGCCGTAGCAGCAGCAGCAGGAGCAGTAGGAGCAGTAGCCGCAGCAGTAGCAGCAGCCGTAGCAGCAGCAGCAGGAGCAGTAGGAGCAGTAGGAGCAGTAAGAACAGTAGTAGGCGCAACAGGAGTAGCAGCAGGAGGAGTGGCAGTAGGAGCAGCAGTAGCAGCAGCAGTAGGATCAGCAGTAGCGGCAACAGCAGCTGCAGCAGCAGCATCAGCAGAATCAGCCGCAAGCAGGATTGCTCCAAGATCTGTGTTAAACCCTGGGTTTTAGATTTTGACCTAGCGTCAACCACCCTAGAGTGTCAGTGCCATCATCCAGTGTTCTCTCACTCCTTCCGCTCTCCCCGCTTGGCCGTCTCTGCGCTCGCTCCCCCACAGCTGTCAACTTTCCCATTCCTGCCCCCACTTCTAGTTTTGAGGCGCCTCAAAACTTTCCCATTCCTGCCCCCACGTCTCCCTTCGTTCGTCCATTCCCTCCCTTCTTTCCCCCCTCTCTCATTCCCCCCCCCTCTCTCATTTCTCCTCCCTCTCTCATTTCTCCTCCCTCTCTCATTTCTCCCCCCTCATTTCTCCCCTCTCTCATTTCTCCCCCCTCTCTCATTTCTCCCCTCATTTCTCCCCTCTCTCATTTCTCCCCTCTCATTTCTCCCCCTCTCATTTCTCCCCTCATTTCTCCCCTCATTTCTCCCCCTCTCATTTCTCCCCCTATCTCATTTCTCCCCCCTCTCTCATTTCTCCCCCCTCTCTCATTTCTCCCCTCATTTCTCCCCTCTCTCATTTCTCCCCCTCTCATTTCTCCCCCTATCTCATTTCTCCCCCCTCTCTCATTTCTCCCCTCTCTCATTTCTCCCCTCTCTCATTTCTCCCCTCTCTCATTTCTCCCCTCTTATTTCTCCCCCTATCTCATTTCTCCCCTATCTCATTTCTCCCCTCTCTCATTTCTCCCCTCTCTCATTTCTCCCCCCTCTCTCATTTCGCTTTCCTTGTTGCCCCTCTTCTCCCCTTCCATCTTGTCTGTCCCCCTTCCCTCCGCTTGTCCGCTTCTCCCCTCGCCCATCTTCTTGTGTCTCCGCTTCCCCCTCCCGCCCTCACCAGGTATCTCTGCCTAAGGGAACCGGGCAAGTGGTTAGCGTCGCTGCGCTCTTCCCTCACCTAACTTTCTCTCCGCCTCCTCTTCTCCTCTTCTCCTCTTCGCCCCTTTCCCCTCCTCCCCCCACCTCCCGGTCTTTGCCAGGTCTCTCTGCCCAAGGGAACTGGTCAGGTGGTTCGCGTTGCTGTGCTCACTCAAGGTACGTGCGCCGTTTCATCTCTGCTGAATATATATATATATATATATATATATATACATACATATACATGTATATTATTGTGACGCAACCCTAAATCGTTGTCACAATAGTGAACGGTCAAAGAGGCGTCGCTAGCCTGAAATGAAGAAAGAGGAACGAGCGGCGTGATGAAAGTGGAGTGGTGTCATCACACCACACCACTAGCTGAGAATTGGCTGTATTTCCCCCTTTTTTTTAGTTGTCATGGAAGAGTAGCAGCAGCGTAGGAAGGTCGCGTTAGCAAAAAACTGACAGTTAGAAAAAACTTGTACCCTCAGAAAATAGGTGAACTCGAAAAAGCTCCTCAACCGGCCCGTGAATTGAATCAACAAGCAAACATGTTTCGGTGGTGGGGATCAAACCCACAACACCTTCATCAGTGCATGAGCTGGTAATGAAAAAGGAAACCTCCGAGCGAGGGGTCTTAAAAAGACACCCAAGCCTCGAGATCTACTCTGGGGAAATCCTACCCGGGCCCACAACTAGATAAGAAGTAAGCCAACAAAGCACTGCGGACAAAACCTAGGTGCCCTGTCATTCTTCGGGTTTGTCCTCGGGAGCCTTGGAACCTGCAGGTGGTAACCTCGCGCGAACCAAAAGTTGTTGCACGTTACGTGCACACTTCCAAGCAACCAAAATTCTTCCTGTATTAAATCCGCGGATAAGGAGACGACTTTTGAGGCGCCTCAAAAGTGGAGTGGTGTCATCACACCACACCACTAGCTGAGAATTGGCTGTATTTCCCCCCTTTTTTTTTTTCCTCCCAGCTCCTCTCCCACTCGCGCCAATTCTCCTTCCACCTCCCATCTCTCCCCCCAACAGCTACCTCCCCCTTTTTCCCTCCTCCCCCATTTTTGCCCCTGTCCCCCTTCTCTCATCACCCCCCTCCCTCCCCCTCCCCCCCTTCACCACCACCGCCACCACTAACGTCCCTTTCGCCCCTCCATTTTCGCAGGAGAGAAGCAGCGGGAGGCGACGGAGGCGGGTGCTGACGTGGTGGGCGCGGAGGATCTGATTGAGCGGATTGCGGGCGGCTTTCTGGAGTTCGACAAGCTCGTGGCCACCCCGGACATGATGCCCAAGGTCAGTCATTGTGGCTGTCTGTGCTAGCTGCCGATTTCCTCAGTAACTATCTCTCCGTATTAAGCGGATTGCGGGCGGCTTTCTGGAGTTTGACAAGCTCGTGGCCACTTTGGACATGATGCCCAAGGTGAGTGCTTTCTGTGACTGAGCGGTTTCCCAATAACCATGTCTACGTATTGAGCGCATTGCGGGTGGCTTTCTGAGCAGATACCTGATCTGACACCTGACCAGACACCTGAGCTGGCGCCTGAGCTGAGGCCTGACGAGATCATTTGGGCTTCAGCCCAGAGATACTGCGTTGGATGGTTCCTTGCCAACGGAAACATGACCCGCTAGCCGTCCTTAACTGTTTCCTTGGCAAGGGAAACATGACCCGCTAGCTGTCCTGAACTGGTTCCTTGCCTGCACGCGCTCCTCCCCTTCCTCCCTCCCTTCTCCCACCCCCTCCTCCACTGCACCATGCCTCTGTCTCTCTTGTGCCTGCAATCCCCACATTTGTCTCCTGCCTGCACTCCCCTCTCCTGCCTCGGCCCACTTGGCTCGGCTGGGTCGCCTGCTGTGACCGCGAGGCCTCGTGCCCAGCTCCAAGGCCTCATGCCCTCTCTTCTCTCACCCTCTCCAACACATGTGGCTCTTCTGGGTTGTCTTTTAGGACTGCGAGAACTCATGCCCAACCCCAAGGTGTGGCTCATAAATCCACTTCTCCCCTCTCCCGTACTTCCCTCTCTGCTATCCCTCTACCGCCCTCTTTCCCCTCAGGTGGCTCGTCTGGGTCGCCTGCTGGGTCCCCGAGGGCTCATGCCCAACCCCAAGGCTGGCACTGTCACTACCGACCTTGCCTCGGTATGCGTTGTTTTGTTTTCTGTTTTGCCTTTTATGTCTACCCAGCTCCAAGGCCTCGTGCCCAGCTCCAAGGCCTTGTTTGTGCTTTGCTTCTATTGCACCACCGTCCTGTTCTGACTACATTCAAGTGTTCGGTTTCTCTTTCAGGCATTCCTCAGACTCATCTTTCCCCTCTAGCCAACTTTACCACTCTTCCCCTCCCCCCCTGCCGGTTCTCTCCTAACCCTTTATCTCCTTGCTCCTTGCAGGCTGTGGTTGACTTCAAGGCGGGCAAGGTGGAGTACCGTGCGGACAAGACTGGCATTGTGCACGTGCTCTTCGGCAAGG
Source organism: Closterium sp. NIES-67 (assembly GCA_027943415.1). Taxonomy (NCBI): domain Eukaryota; kingdom Viridiplantae; phylum Streptophyta; class Zygnematophyceae; order Desmidiales; family Closteriaceae; genus Closterium; species Closterium sp. NIES-67. Next base: position 740,184 of record BQMB01001398.1, on the reverse strand, counting down.
CCTCCTTCTCCAATGAGGACCTGCTCATCAACCTCGTTGCCGTTGCGGTATGTATGCTGTGGACCCCCTTCATTATCTGCATCTGTGTAGGCAGGGAAGCTTTGTGTTTATTTGGCAAGTCCTCCTCCAATGAGGACCTGCTCACCAACCATGTTACCGTCGAGGTATGCGTTCAGTAGACCTCCTTAATGATCTGTGTAGACAGGGAAGACTTGTGTTTATTCCGCAAGGTGTCCTTTTTCAACAAAGGCCTCCTCACCAACCTCGTTGCCATTGCGGTACGTACACTGAATTGATGTGATGTGTGGTTCATACTCATCGTACTACCGTATATGTCATGGTTTTTTTCTCACTTTCGTGACTGCTCAGTCCTTTATGTATGTATGCGATGCGGTGTTGTGGTGTTACAGAACTCTGTGGATGCCAACCGCCCACCAGGCGCCAAGGGAGTGTACTGGAAGACAGCTTACATCTGCGCTACAATGGGCCCGTCCGTTCGTGTAAATGTGTCCGCTTTGAGGGACTTCAAGCTGCCCGGTGCCTCTTCGTAAGGAAATGGTCCAATGACTCCCATCCACACATTCAAGTGCTAAAGATTGCAAATTTACGTGGATACTTTGTACGCGAATTCCAAATTTCAAGTAGGTTCTAGATTAGTCGTTTCGCCCAACAGAGCGAAGTGTACGGTGTTCGCTGTTTTCTTGGCGCGGTGTTCGTGTTTTTTTTTGGGCTCGCAAGCAATGTAGCCAATTGTTAGTGTCTGAGTCAGCCCGAACTTGAAAGCCAATCACGGACCTCGAGCCCTTCACTTAGGTTTGAGCCGAGCGTGGACGCTCGTTTTGTTCGCGGTGTGTGGTTCTTAGTACACTTCGACCAGGCTCGGTATGAGCGCTTCGGGATGGTCAGTCAGGCCACCAAATTGCATGTCCTGGACTGGAGGAGGTGTCTGCTGTGTCCTGGGTGTTAATTGCTGCCCGTCGATTTGTCGGTGGCAGATTGGTGTGGAGGGTGTTCGAGGGCAGATATAATTTGTGAATGGGGCGCCGCGAATGGGAAGGCACGAAAGCGTCTGTTAGGTTCGGGATTTCCGGGAATTGTCTCGGTTTACACAAACGAGCGGTTTAGGTTAGGAAAAGCGGGAATACCGTGGAATCTGATTGATGGGCGGAGGTTGGGAAATGGGCAGTTGCCAGCAGTTGCTCCAGTCTCTGCAAACGTGTTACCTTTCGCCTTGCAGAGCTGGCACCGCTGTGTACCTCTCAGAACCGACCTTGAGATTGCCGTTGCAGGTGATCATATGTCCGCAACTGCTGCTGCAAGCATTATTCTTGCGGCTATCGTGTACGGCATTGCTGGGACAGAGATCAGGAATAGGCCTCTGGGATTCAAGCCGTATCGCGCTAGCTTCTGTTGTTTATGTGCGGATCTATTTCGGTCAAGTTTCGCGTGCTCGTGCTTGTAGCTGCGTGTTTGACCTCTTCGTCCGACATTCGTCGACGGAACCCTCGGCCTCATTACATCCCCTGCCGTCATTATCATATTTTCGTGGCTGTCCTAGCTAAGCAGGATACCTCATCCTCTCCCTGTCACGGACTTGAGGTTTCGTAGCTTGTAATCTCTGCACTCAACCCCGTGTCACCGTACGATCGGATCGTTGAGTTAATCCACGCTGTCCGTCCGTTCAGTTCCCACTCCAGCACCAGCACCAGCACCAGCACCAGCACCAGCGCTTGGAGTTTGGGGAAAAGCAAGAGTTTGGATTTCCGTCGGAGGCATCTTAGGATTCACCTTCCCCTGTAGCAGTCTCTGCATGGCGTGTTCCGCGAAGCATCCGAAAGATTGTCTTTGAGTGCTAATCGGCAGCCGCCGCTCGAGCCTAGCCACCATGGTAAGCCCCTGTCTTGCTTCCCGGTTTTCCACTTTTCCACTTTTCCAGTTTTCCTGTGTTCAAGCACCCGTGGTGTCTGTTGAGTCGACTCAAAAGCCCGCTCGAGCCCGGTCACCATGGTAAGCTCCTTCCTCTCCTGGTTTCTGGTTTTCCTGTTTTCAAGCACCCTCTTTGCTGATTTGGTACATCCAGGTGCTCGAGCCCGTCCCACCACGCCCGTGGCTCTAGCATGGCTCTGTCGCACGCCCTTGGCTCTAGCATGACTCTGTTGGGCGCCCTAATCTCTCGTACCATACGACGCCAGTCGCATGCTTGATTTGCAATCCTCCACTATGTGTATTCTGCGCTTGCTCAACGTCGCACACCATCGCGTAGTTCGCTGTTGAGACCTGCAACTAAAACGAATCGCAATATCCTACGAAACGAACTGGAACTAGAAATAAGCCTTCGTTAGCTCCCCAGTTGTCAGCCCCCTGTTACTCTTGCTCGCGGAAAAATCCCCTCCCGCACTCCCTTCCCCCCTCCCGCTATCCCCCCGTTTTCATAACCTTTGTGGACTTGTGTGTGTGTGTGTGTCTGCGCGCATGTAAGCGTCGGCGCGCGCGCGCGCGCGTGTGTACGTTTCGGGGGGAGGAGGGGTGAAGGGTGAGGATGATTCGACGTGCGCACCTCCGCCATTTGCCTTCCCCCTCACTTCCGGGGCGACGCCCCCAGGGTTCGGAGCAGCGCAGCGTGGGCGCAATGGCCAGCAGGGTGCGCGTGCCGTGCCGGCGGATGGATGAGGAGAGAGATCGCGCGTGTTCGTGTTTTCAAGCGCTCTCCCCCTCCCCCCCTCCCCCCCTTCCCTACCCCACCCCACCCCACCCCACCCCATCCCACCCCACTCCCAGGGCTCGGAGCAGCGCAGTGTGTTCACGGTGGGCAGCTGCGTGTGGGTGCCGGATGAGTGGAGAGTTGCGTGCTCACCCTGTCTCTTTGCCCCTTGCCCCCCTCACCCCAACAGGGCTCGGAGCAGCGCAGTGTGTTCACGGTGGGCAGCCGCGTGTGGGTGCCGGATCAGGAGGACGCATGGGCGGAGGGCGAGGTGGTGGGGGTCAAGGATGGGGGGGGCGCGGCGGGGGGGCAGGTGGTGGTGCGGACCATAGGGAAGAAGAAAGGCGAGGTGAGGCTGGTGGTGTGTGTGTGGTGATGTTAGTGGTATGTGTGTGGTGATGTTAGTGGCATGTGTGTGGTGATGTTGGGACGCATGGGTGGAGGGTGAGGTGGTGGGGGTCAAAGGTGGGGAGGGGCAGGGGGGAGGCAGGTGGTGGTGCGGACTATGGGGAGGAAGAAAGGCGAGGGAGGTGAGGCTGGTAGAAACTGTGTGGTGAGTTGGAGGTGTGAGTCTGGCGATGTGTGTGTGTGTGGTGTTGCTGTGTGTGTGTGGTGGTGCTAGCTAGAGGCGCATGGGCGGAGGGGGAGGTGGTGGGGGTCAAGGATAGGAGGGCGGAGCAGCGGGCGGGCGGGTGAGGGTGCGGATGATAGGGAAGAAGAATGGCGAGGTGAGCCTGGTGGCGGTGTTTGTGTGGTTATTCTGCTGACTGTATTGGTGGTGATTTGGATGGGAGATGTCGCTGAGTTAAACCGCGCTGCTGCTGCTGTGCTGTGTGGGGTACTGTGTGTCTGCGCCCTCCCTCACATGCCTGGCATGACATGTCCCTGTCCCCCCACATGCATGCAGGTGACGGTAGCAGCGAGTGCGTGCTATGCACGGGAGGAGGATGGGGGCATCATGGACGACACGGTCAAGATGGCCCCAAGTGCTCATTGCTACTCTACCCTCTTGGCCCCTCGCCTGTCTGTCTGCCCCCTCATTGCCTGACATGTCCCTCTGTCCCCCCACATGCATGCAGGTGACAGTAGCAGCGAGTGCATGCTACGCAAGGGAGGAGGATGGGGGCATCATGGACGACATGGTCAAGATGGCATATCTGCACGAGCCAGGGGTGCTCTGCAACCTCATGCTGCGCTACCAACGCAACCTTATTTATGTAAGTGCCGGTACTTTTGTTATTTAGCTTAACATGAGCAGAAAGAAGAAAAAGGAAAGCAGATGTGAGCGGCACATTACTATGCCATGCCATGGTATCAATGCACGACTTTTGAGTTGACTCAAAAGTCAGCATGTGAGCGGCACATTAGTATGCCATGCCATGGTATCAATGCATGTCTGCAAGACAAACAAGACAGCATATGTGATGGTCAAATGGCAGGCAGATCAACACAACGAGCAGCACAGCATATGTAAGCACGGTCCTCACACATGATGGTGGCAGTGGCACAATACAACACTGCTTCTCCAGCTGTCACAGATTTTATCACTATCATCCCCGGATAAATCCTTAACCCTTAAACCCTAGACCCTGAACCCTATACCGGGGCCAGCTGAGAGCAGCGAACCCCTTCATGCGCATCTAAGGCATCCGTGACACGGAGATGAGGGCTTATACAGGGGGACTCACTCTCACACACATACTCGCCATCTTTCCCCTGCCAACTCCTTACTTCCTTCCCACTCCCATTTGTGGTCCCTCCCATTGCAGATGTACACTGGCAGCATTCTCATGCGCATCCCAGGCATCTACGACGGGGAGATGCGGGATGCATACCGGGGGTAACACGCATCCCCCCTCCTCTCCCCCTTCTCCCCTCTCCCCCCCTCCCCCCCAAATTCCTATTGCCCTTTCTTTCAGACGTACACTGGCAGCATCCTAATAGCAGCCAACCCCTTCATGCGCATCCCAGGCATCTACGACCGGGAGATGCGGGACGCATACAGGGGGGCGCAGCTTGGCGACCTCAGCCCGCACGTGTTTGCCATTGCTGATAACGCGTACAGGTGAGCAGAGAGAGGTAAGGAGTGCAGTTAATGACGCGGATAGCGTGTACAGGGGAGTGCAAATGGAGGCCTCAGCCCGCATCTGTCTGCCATTGCCAATAACGCATGCATGTGAGGTCATGGTGCACGCTGGCACAAAGTGAGTGACTTTTGAGTCGACTCAAAAGTCACCTCGATAACGCGTGCGTGCATGTGAGGTCATGGTGCACGCTGGCACAAAGTGAGTGACTTTTGAGTCGACTCAAAAGTCACCTCGATAACGCGTGCGTGCATGTGAGGTCATGGTGCACGCTGGCACAAAGTGAGTGACTTTTGAGTCGACTCAAAAGTCACCTCGATAACGCGTGCGTGCATGTGTGGTCATGGTGCACGCTGGCACAAACTGAGTGAGTCAGCACATATTGGGTGGGTGTTTAGTTAAGTCAACACGTGCTGATTGAAGGTGGCGTCAAGTCAAGCGTGGCCCCACCCGGCATGGCGGGACTTGGTCAGAAGTCGTGATTAGTGAAAGCTTCTCAAAACACTCAAATAGATAACTTGACCATGCAATGGAGAGTAAATTGAGTCGCCGTGACATGTAGATTGAGTGCACGGCACGGGTGCCTTTGAGGCGACTCTCAAGTGAGTTGTCATGACGGACACGCAGATCGAGTGAACAGGTGCCTGCTCTAGCAGTGGCTCGTTGAGATCGCATATGTCCTGATTCGATTCGCTGTATCTTATTCTTGCTTCCATTTATGCTATCTGAACTTTCCATATACATCGATTCTATTCTTGCTTCTATTCTGGCTTATCATTGAAGCTTCCTTGACTTTCCATTTATGCTATTCTTGACCTCTCACGCCCACCCCGCAGGGCGGCGGCATACATACATTTAATGGAGCCAGTCGATTCTGATATGCAAAGATGTGAACTATGTTTTTCCGATTCTTTTGTATCCCAATCCCATTATATACGTCTCTAGTCATTTTGCCTTGTAACACTGTCCCCACCTCCCCCATCCAGGGCCATGGTGGACGATAAGCGGAGCCAGTCGATCCTGATAAGCAGATATATGCGTCTTGTGACTTGATCACTCAATTGTGCGTCTTGCCTTCTAATCCCCACCCCTGCAGGGCCATGGTGGACGACAAGCGCAGCCAGTCGATCCTTATCAGCGGGGAGAGCGGTGCGGGCAAGACAGAGACAACGAAGCTGGTGATGGAGTACCTGGCGTCCGTGGGGGGGCGGTCTGAGGCCACGGAGGGGCGGAGCATTGAGAGCCAAGTGCTGGAGGTGAGGAGGGGGGTGGGTTGAGAGGTACAAGGTAAAGTGTGAGAGGGGGGAGGGAATGAGGGGCACCACATGGGAGGAACAGCGAAGGGCAAGACGGAGACAACGAAGCTAATGATGGAGTACCTGGCGTCTGTGGGGGGGCGGTCTGAAGCCACTGAGGGCAGGGGCATGGAGAGCCAAGTGCTGGAGGTAAGAAAGGGGTGTTGAACGGAGGCTCAACAGGGGGCGAGTCGGACGCGACAAAGCTGTGATGGAAAATTGCCAAGGAGCCTGTGGGGTGTGGGGGGACAAGGCGTCTGTGGGTGGGGTGTGGGGGGACAAGGCGTCTGTGGGTGGGGTGTGGGGGGACAAGGCGTCTGTGGGTGGGGTGTGGGGGGACAAGGCGTCTGTGGGTGGGGTGTGGGGGGACAAGGCGTCTGTGGGTGGGGTGTGGGGGACAAGGCGTCTGTGGGTGGGGTGTGGGGGGACAAGGCGTCTGTGGGTGGGGTGTGGGGGGACAAGGCGTCTGTGGGTGGGGTGTGGGGGGACAAGGCGTCTGTGGGTGGGGTGTGGGGGGACAAGGCGTCTGTGGGTGGGGTGTGGGGGGACAAGGCGTCTGTGGGTGGGGTGTGGGGGGACAAGGCGTCTGTGGGTGGGGTGTGGGGGACAAGGCGTCTGTGGGTGGGGTGTGGGGGGACGGTCAGAAGCCACTGAGGGGAGCCAAATGCTGGAGGCGAGTCCAGGGGTGGGATTAAGTCAAGGGTGGGGTTGAGTCAAGGGGTGGATGGAATGGAGGGGAACGAGAGGTAATATGAGAGGGAGAATGGGGCCTGCCTGCCTTATGATACGCACACCCTCTCCCTTCCCCCGCCAGTATGATAAGTGGTAATATAAGTGTGATCGACTGGTGGTCGTCTACGTATATTACCCACCAGTCCAACCCTCTGCCCGAGGCCTTAGTCAACGCCAGACGGTGTGCATTGTGCAACGACGACTCGAGTCGCTTTGGCAAGTTTATTGAGATCCATTTTGACAAGAGGGAGGCTTAGAAAGCACGTGCCCCCTCCCTTCCCGCTCCCCTCTTACCCACCAGTCCAATCCCCTCCTGGAGGCCTTTGGCAACGCCAAGACAGTGCGCAACGACAACTCGAGTCGCTTTGGCAAGTTCATTGAGATCCATTTTGACAAGAGTGGCCGGGTGTCCGGTGCGGCCATCCGCTCGTACCTGCTGGAGCGGTCCAGAGTGGTGCAGATAGCAGACCCCGAGCGCAACTACCACTGCTTCTACCAGCTCTGCTCGGGGGCTTCCGCTGAGGTGAGATTGAGAATGGCTGTGGTGTAAGCACACATTTGATTGAAATGGGTGTAAGCACACATTTGATTGAAATGGGTGTAAGCACACATTTGATTGAAATGGGTGTAAGCACACATTTGATTGAAATGGGTGTAAGCACACATTTGATTGACGTGGGTGTAATCACACAATTGAAGGGGGTTTAAGAACACATTTGATTGAAGTGGGTTGAAGGACACATTTGAGAAACTGCTCTGTGAGGTATTGAGGACCCAGTTCCTCCACTCCCTCCCTGCTATCTGCTGTACTTTTGATTCCTTGCGCTATGCCCGTCTACCCTTTTCTCAGGAGGCTGAGGAGGAAGAGGTACCGGCTGCCAGCAGGGCCTGAGAGGGCGGAGAAGTTGCACTACTTGAGGCAGAGCAGAGCAAGTGGTGTGAGTTGAGCTGCGCACTCATTCCCTGTTGACTTCCTTTTTCCACTTCTTCTCGTGTTCAGGAAGCAGAGAAGTACCGGCTGCCAGCGGGGCCTGAGAGGGCGGAGAAGTTCCACTACTTGAAGCAGAGCAAGTGCATCGAGCTGGCGGGCAAGAGGAGCAACGCGGAGGAATATGCCACCACGCGCAACGCCATGGACGTCATCGGTATCTCGCAGGACGAACAGGTGGGTGTGTGATGGGGGGGTAGCGCGTGTTTGAAAACACAGGGTCCAGGGATGTGATGAGGGGTTTTGATGTGATGAGGGGTTTTGCACGCGGAGGACGAACAGGTGAGGGTTGGGGAGGCACAGGGAGGCACAGGGAGGCGTTGGATGCGTTGCGCTGTCACTAGAGTGATTGACAGCATGTGAGTGCGTGATTGGCAACGAGTGTCTGAGTTTTTCCACGGGTGTGCATGCAGGCGTCTATATTCAGCATAGGTCAAGGAGAAGCGCGACAATATAAGAGTTGTTGTTAGTCACTCCCCCTCTTTGTCATACCATACTCGCTCCCCTCAACCACCTACCAACTCCTGGGTGTGCGTGCATGCAGGCGTCTATATTCGGCATAGTGGCGGCCATTCTGCACCTGGGGAACGTGGAGTTCAAGGAGAAGGGCGACAAGATGAGGATTGCTAAACACTCTGAGGAGGCCTTGGAGAACACTGCACACCTGCTCTCGTGAGTCTGAGGTCACCCTGATTGGTGTGATACTAATGAAGGGCGACATGATGACGAGACGACTGGCAAACAATCTGAGGAGGCCCTGGAGAACGTTGCATACCTGCTCTTGTAAGTCTGTCGACCATTGTGATAGTCAGTGACAGGCTGACTCTGTCACTGTTGTTATGTTGTGATAACCCCCTCAGAATAACCACATGATGCCTTCAGTGCGTGCTTGTGCAGCAGCAGCATCAGCAGCTGTTCTTGCTGGTGTGATGAGCGAGTTTATACACCTCCGCCTCACATGCCCGCCTCCCACCCGTCTCCATGCAGGTGCGACAAGAAGAAGCTGCAGGAGTCCCTGTGCACTGTGAAGCGCAAGGTGGGCGGCGAGACCATTAAGAGCTACCTGGACGAAAAGGGCGCCGTGGTGAGGCGAGACACGCTCGCCAAGACGCTCTACTCCAAGCTCTTCGACTGGTGGGTGCCTGGTTGTTGGATCGACTCATAGGTGCCTGGTTGACAGTGTTCGAGGTTGTTTAATGAGAAGGGGGCCGTGGTGAGGCGGGATGCGCTCGCCAAGACGCTCTACTCCAAGCTCTTTGACTGGTGGATGCCCGGTTTTCCGACTGGTGGCTGGTTGACTGGTGGGTAGCTGAAGTGCTCGGGAGTTGTTTGGGTGAGAAGTGGGCGGTGGTCAGGAGAGGCAAGCTCGCCAAGACACTCTACTCCAAGCTCTTTGACTGGTGGTTTCCTGATTGATTGAAAGGTAGTGGTTTGGTTGAAAGGTGGGGGATGTGGTGTTGTGGGGTTCGAGTACCATGCCCATGGTGAGGCGAGACACCCTCGCCAAGTCACTACCGCTGTTTGACTGGTGGTTGAATCTACATGTTTCACTCGGGTAACTAATTCAGCCAGTTGGCCTGACTGGCCCTCACATGCACACGTCTTCTTGCACATGCTTGCTGTGACTCACCGCCCACCCCACATCAGGATTGTGGAGAATGTGATGGGATGTTGTCCCACCACTATCCTGATGTAGTGGGTACGATGATTGTATCCCGCCACTACATTGGCAGGACCCCAACGCTCTCACACAAAACTTCTCCCCCACCCACACCCCCCCCTCTTCCCACCATTGTACCCCGTTATTAGAATGGTTGAGAAGATGAATCGGTCTATTGGCCAGGAAGGAACCGCATCTCTAATCACAATCACAAGCACCTCCCCACTCTCGCCCCACACACTCTCCCCGCAAATTCAGGATAGTGGAGAAGGTGAATTGCTCCATCGGGCACGACCCCCAATGCTCGTATCTCTCTCTCACGCACAGACCACATCCTCTACTCTCTTCCCCCACCCTCCCCCCCCACACCTATAGGATAGTGGAAAAGGTGAATCGGTCCATCGGGCAGGGCCCCGACTGCATGGCGCGGATAGGAGAGAAGGTGATCCCAATGGCCACACACAGCCTTCCTTTCCCCCACTTTACCCCTCCACGTCTTCCCATCCCACCACCCCCCCGTTCAGGATAGTGGAGAAGGTAAATCGGTCCATTGGGCAGGACCCCGACTGCATGGCGCTGATAGGCGTGCTCGATATCTATGGCTTCGAGCACTTCAAGCTCAACAGGTGCAGTTTTGGCCCTTCAAGCACATCCGCAGGTAGGTCCGCCGCCCGTGGTTCTACCATGCATGAGACGAGTCCCCACATTATGTCGATCATGCATCCGTATTGTGCAAGCATGCACAACAAGTATGCACAACAAGTATGCTATGAAGATCTATCTACTCTACATCCACGGTCCACCCGCCCCGTTGTTCCTCTCACTCATTACCTGTCGCCTCATCGCCAGCCGCTCTGACCTTTTGCCTGTCCTCTAGCTCCCTGATTTGTTTCCCCTCCTCCTGAGTGTGGCTTGGCTTAACCGTAAATGTCTCTCTTCTCCTGCCTTGTTCCCATTCCTGCAATTTCGTGCTGACTCTCCCACCAGCTTTGAGCAGTTCTGTATCAATCTGGCCAATGAGAAGCTTCAACAGCATTTCAACCAGGTAACGAGGGGTTTGCACCTTTGAGGGTACGGAGAAGTTTCAAATTTCACCAGGTAACAAGTGTTATACACAAGAACCAGCTATTGATAAGCTGATACTAGAACCATGTAACAAAAGGTTTCACTTGAGAAATGTTCTCTGGGTTAGTTGCAAGACTTACCCACCAATGTGCACTCTCCGTCTGCCCGCAGTAAGCATATTGTGCTGAAGCTGGTGCGGGATAGAACGAATGAAGAGATCAATTGGAGCTACCCAATTCACCCCCCTCTCTCCCCCCAACCCCCCCCCCTCCTCCTTTCTTTCATTGCAGCACGTGCTGAAGCTGGAGCAGGAGGAGTACGAGCGGGAGGAGATCAACTGGAGCTACATCAACTTCAGGGACAACCAGGACGTGCTGGACCTGGTGGAAGGGGTGAGATGCTGGGATAGTGGGAGGGGTGAGATGCACTAGAGGGTGGAGGGATGTGGAACGGGATATGGGAGCAAGCAAGGCATAGTGCTAATGCTGATAATCAACTGGAGCTACATCAACTTCAGGGGCAACCAGGACGTGCTGAACTTGGTGGAAGGGGCGAGATGATGGGGCTAGCAGAAGGGGTGAGCACGAGGGAGGAGAGGAAAGGGAGATGGATGTGAAATGCTGCTGTGCTGTTACTGATTCATGCGTCTTCACCATGTCTCATGCGTCTTCACCATGTCTCATGCGTCTTCTCCATGTCTCATGTGTCCTCCCTATGTGTCACGTGCATCTGCTGTTTGCTCTTGCTGCAGGACAAAGGGATCCTGACTCTGCTCGACTCAGCCTGGTGCGTCCCACTCTCCCACTTATTCTTTCTCTGTGGGGTCCATTCTGCCTCCCACCTACCCTTACTCTGTACATTCTATTTTCCCTGTCGCGTTCCATTCCCCCACCTACACTACGCCTACCCTGTGTGTGTTCCAACATCTCACCAAGGCAACCCTTCTCTTTCCTCATTTCTGCAAGACTTGTTAATTGAAGTGCAAACTTTCAGTTTTCCCACCAGGTCTTGAAACGGGTGGGTCAAGTAAAGCAAAGGGGAATTCGCCTTTCTTTCTGCTTCTTTCATCTCTCTCTCTCCCCTCCCCCCTGCCCCTCCCGCCTGCAAGCTAGCCCAGTCCACCCTAGAGTCCTTTACCATGTTGCTCTACGATGCCTTCCTCAAGCACAAGTGGTTCACTCCCTCTCCCGCATCCATTGCCCTTCTCACTTCCCCTCCCCTCCCCCTTCCCCCCCCCAGCAAGCTAGCCCAGTCCACCCCAGAGTCCTTCACTATGTCGCTGTACGACGCCTTCCTCAAGCACGAGCTCTTCTCCAAGTCCAAGGGCTCTCTCCCTCAGCCTTTCCTCTACCCGCTTCCTCTACTCCCCCCCTTTCCCTGTTCTCCCCCCCCCCCCCCCCCACCACCAGCAAGCTAGCCCAGTCAACGCCAGAGTCCTTCACCATGTCGCTGTACGACGCCTTCTTAAAGAACGAGCGGTTCACCAAGTCCAAGGGCTCAGTGACTGACTTCACCCTGGAGCACTACGCGGGGCGTGTCAAATACAGCACGCTTGAGTTCATCAGCAAGAACCTGGACGCCGTGGTATCAGAGCACGAGGCGCTGCTGCAGAAGTCCACTGATCCGTTTGTGGCCGCGCTGTTCCCGGCTGCTGCGGAGGAGGCTAAGGAGGGGGGTGGGAAGAGCGGCAAGGCCACCACCAAGTTTGCATCGCTTGGCAAATCGTTCAAGGTGAGTGATTGGACGGTCAGTTGAGGTGAGAGAGTCCAGGTGGGTACTACATGGTGGCCTGAGATGAGTTGAAGCAGGGGCACGACACGACAAGTACTACATTACCTTGGAGTTCATCAGCAAGAACCTGGACGCCGTGGTATCAGAGCACGAGGCGCTGCTGCAGAAGTCCACCAACCCCTTTGTGGCCGCGCTGTTCCAGGCCGCTGCAGAGGAGGCTAAGGCGGATGGGAAGAGTGGCAAGGCAACCACGGAGTTTGCGCCCGTGGGCCGGGTCGTTCAAGGTGGGTGATTGGATGGTCAATCGAGTCCAGGTAGGTGCAGAAGAGCGGTGGCAAGGCGACCACCAAGTTTGCGTCCCTGGGGCGATCACTCAAGGTGAGTTACAAGAGGTACCTGGGCAGTCTTGAGGCGCCTCAAAACAGGTGGCCATTTAAGGCGGGGTAATAGGGCGTGTATTGTGATTTGTTTTCTCCAGTGGTCCGTAATCCACCACCCCCCTTTTCCCTCTCCCCCCCCCCCTCCCTCCTCTCCCTCTCCCTCCGTCTCTCCACGCCCTTGTTTCCATGCCACTCCGCAGCAACAACTGGCGCAGCTGATGGAGACGTTGAACCGCACAGAACCGCACTACATCCGGTGCATCAAGCCCAACTCCAAGAGCCGCCCAGCACTGTTTGAGAAGAGCATGGTGGTGGAGCAGCTGCGATCAGGGGTGAGTGAGGATGGGAGAAGAGGGGGGGGGGGGGGAGGGGAGAGGGCAGGTGGCTAGCTATTGGGTGAGGAGACACTTGGGAAGGTGCTTGTGGTGTTGTGGAGTGGAGGGAACAGCCTCCCAGCGCTGTTCGAGAAGCGCAAGGTGGTGAGGCAAGGGAACGACTTTTGAGGCGCCCCAAAAGGTGTTGGGGCAACGGAACTACAATAGGAGTGCGTGATTACGGGGGATTGAGGATGGACAGTTAAGGGGCGAGTGAGAAGGGGGGGATTGGGGATGTGCAGAAGGGGCGAGTGAGAAGGGGGGGATTACGTATGTGCAGAAGGGGCGAGTGAGAAGGGGGGGATTGGGTATGTGCAGAAGGGGCGAGTGAGAAGGGGGGGATTGGGTATGTGCAGAAGGGGCGAGTGAGAAGGGGGGGATTGGGTATGTGCAGAAGGGGCGAGTGAGAAGGGGGGATTGGGTATGTGCAGAAGGGGCGAGTGAGAAGGGGGGGATTGGGTATGTGCAGAAGGGGCGAGTGAGAAGGGGGGGATTGGGTATGTGCAGAAGGGGCGAGTGAGAAGGGGGGATTGGGTATGTGCAGAAGGGGCGAGTGAGAAGGGGGGGATTGGGTATGTGCAGAAGGGGCGAGTGAGAAGGGGGGGACTGGGTATGTATGAGTAGTTAGAGGTGAATGTGAAGGTGGCAGGGAAAGGTTGGGAAGAGCTGCTCGAGAAGAGCAAGGTGGTGGAGCAGCTGCGATGGGGGGTGAGTGGGGAAACGAGGGGGGGAGCGCTTCTGAAAAGAGCATGGTGGAGGAGTCAGTGCTGTCAGGAGTGGTGTGTGGATGGGATGCGCGTTCAAAACAGAGTGGGTAGGTTTGTGCCCTTTCAAAAACTGGGTGGCTCAGATCAGAAGTCAAGACTAGGGTTGAATGGAAAGGGGGCAGGGAAAGAGGGAGCAGGTGCTGTCTGACGCGAACACCATGACTTACCGTTACCACCCGGCCCATCACATGACGCTTATTGACTGTCCCGCAAGCACTGGAATGCAGGCAGCGAGTGGTGAAGGCCGTTCACATGCACTTCTGTCCACGCTTGTATTTTTTAGGCGCCTAGAAAATAGTCTCTGTTCGCATGCACTTGTGTGCTGCACATGTGTTTGTTTGCCTGCCCACTACTAACCGTCCATCTCCCACTCCACCTACCGCTCTACCCACCCACCACCATGCATGCAGGGAGTGTTGGGGGCCATTCGCATGTGCTCTGCGGGCTAACCCACCCACTCAATGCAAATATGCACGTTAACAAGTGTTCACCCGCGGTTGAATGCCCACTCGCCCTGTGATGTGATGTGTGCAGGGAATGTTGGAGGCCATTCGCATGTGCTCAGCAGACTACCCCACTCGCCAAACATGCATGTTATGAAGTGCCCTTTTGAAATTGACTGCCCAATCGCCCTGTGATGCATGCAGGGAGTGTTGGAGGCCATTCGCATGTGCTCTGCTGGCTACCCCACTCGCCGCCTCTTCGACGACTTCATCGACAGATTCTCGCTGCTCGTCCCCTCCCTCTTCGACAAGGAGTGCGTCTCTTCCACTTCCGCCCTGTCTTTGCTTGCTAGTTCGATGTTCTTGTATCACAGCCTAGTAGCAATCTACCGATTGCCGCCTCTTTGACCTTCTTGGTATCATCGGTAGATTCTCGCTGCTCGTCCTGCCCCTCTTGGACAAGGAGTGAGTGTCATCGCCCCACCCACCCACTCTGTTCCGGGTCCTTTTGCCGCCTCCTTCAGCCCATTCATTCTCCTCTCCTTGCTCTTTATCCCCCTCTCCTCCCCCTCTCCTCCCCCTCTCCTCCCCCCCTCCTCCCCCTCTCCTCCCCCTCTCCTCCCCCTCTCCTCCCCCTCTCCCCCTCTCCTCCACCTCTCCTCCCCCTCTCCCCCCCCTCTCCTCCCTCTCTCCTCCCCCTCTCCTCCCTCTCTCCTCCCTCTCTCCTCCCCCTCTCATCCCTCTCTCCTCCCCCTCTCCTCCCCCTCTCTCCTCCCCCTCTCATCCCTCTCTCCTCCCTCTCTCCTCCCTCTCTCCTCCCTCTCTCCTCCCTCTCTCCTCCCCCTCTCCTCCCCCTCTCCTCCCCCCTCTCCTCCCTCTCTCCTCCCTCTCTCCTCCTCCCTCTCTCCTCCCCCTCTCCTCCCCCTCTCCTCCCCTCTCCTCCCCCTCTCCTCCCCCTCTCCTCCCTCTCTCCCCCCCTCTCCTCCCTCTCTCCTCCCTCTCTCCTCCCCCTCTCCTCCCTCTCTCCTCCCCCTCTCCTCCCCTCTCCTCCCCCTCTCCTCCCTCTCTCCTCCCCCTCTCATCCCACTCTCCTCCCTCTCTCCTCCCTCTCTCCTCCCTCTCTCCTCCCTCTCGCCTCCCTCTCTCCTCCCCCTCTCCTCCCTCTCTCCTCCCCCTCTCCTCCCCCTCTCCTCCCCCTCTCCTCCCTCTCTCCTCCCTCTCTCATCCCTCTCTCCTCCCTCTCTCCTCCCTCTTTCCTCCCTCTCTCCTCCCTCTCTCCTCCCTCTCTCCTCCCTCTCTCCTCCCTCTCTCCTCCCTCTCTCCTCCCTCTCTCCTCCCCCTCTCCTCCCTCTCTCCTCCCTCTCTCCTCCACCTCTCCTCCCTCTCTTCTGCAGCTCTCGAAGCTGGAGCACAGCGACACGGGCCGCTTCCCTTTTCCCACCTCTTTTGCCTTGCACTCCTGTACCGCACTCCACTCCTGTGCTCGTCCCCATGTGCGTGCGCCCAGAATGTCGGACCCTGACTATGTGGAGGTCATTCTGCGACATGCCAAGCTGGAGAACTACCAGGTGACCGCCGCACCTTGCCATGTGTGTTTGTCTGTGTGTGTATGTGTGTATTGGGGGGGGGGGGGGGACTGGGTGGGTGTAGGGTATCTGTGTGAGTGTGTGTGTGTGTGTGTGTGTGTGTGTGTGTGTGCATGTGTGTGTGTGAGTGAGTGAGTGTGTGTGTGTGTTGTGTGCCCCTTGCACGCTGTGTCTCACTGTGTGTGTGCGTGTGGTATTCTTCCTGCGAGCGGGGCAGGTGGCCCTAATAAAGATGCACCGACTGGAACTAGGCTTGAGCAACGGGTCGGGTCTGGTCGGGTATACCCGACCTGAACCCGACTCTTTCCCGGATCGGGTCGACATTTCGGAGAGTCGACTCGACACCTCGGGTCGGGTTATGACCCGACCCGATGTAACCCGCCCCCTCGGGTCGGCAAATTACCCGCCCCTGCCCTTATGCCGACCCGACCCAACCCGAAACCTGGTCAGGTAGTACCCGACCTGTATTACTCAAATGCAGGGTCGGGTCAGGTTGGGTCGGGTCGGGTCACTCAAATGCAAAGGCCGACCTGACCTTGTCCCGACTCGACTCGACCTGAATCCGACCTCGGGTCAGGCAAAGTCGGGTTGGGTCGGGTCTAAACATGAGCAAATTAAAGCGAGATGCGATCTAGTGTCTATCGTGTGAAATTATCATGCGAAAAAAGCGAAATAAATTCAATATGCGATCTACAAAAAAGAACCCTTTTTGGGGGGAGCGATTTCATTCTGGCCAGGAAAACGATGCGATTAAATATTGCATCGCGCTATTTTAAATATCATTGCACACGATTTTCGTTTAAATCGCTCTCTAAACAAGATTTTCGATTTTAGTTTTCTGCAAATTAGATCGCGCGATGCGATTTAAAATCGCATCGCTTTTTCATAAATCGCCCCCCGTCGCGATGCGATTTTAATCGCAATCGCGTTTTTACCATGTCTAGTCGGGTCGGGTCGGGTAGGTGCTCAAGCCTAAATGGAAGTGGTGAATGAACGCCGGTGCTTGCATTCACACCAATGCATGTAACTATGTTACCCCCCCAGTTTCCCACCACCAGATCGGCAAGACCAAGATCTTTCTGCGGGCGAGCCAGATGGCTCTGAGGGAAATGCACAGACTGGAAGTGATGAACGCTGCACTGCTGTCGCCCGCATTCATACCAATGCATGTTATTCTACCTTCCCCCCCCCAACCCTCCCTTACTCTCCCTCCCCACCACCAGATCGGCAAGACCAAGATATTTCTGCGGGCGGGGCAGATGGCTCTGATGGAGACGCACAGACTGGAGGTGATGAACGCGGCTGCCGCCCGCATTCAGCGCGCCACCCGCCGCTTCCTCTTCCGCATGCACCGCGCGCGTGCCGCCCTCTGCATCCAGAAGTTCTGGAGGGGTGAGTTTGTGCTCTGTACTCGCGGTTTACAGGTTTCTTGTGCGGTTTACAGGTTTCTTGTGCGGTGCTCTGGACGTTTCCCTTCCGCCTCCACCACGCGAGCGTGCTGCCCTCTGTATCCAGAAGTTCTGGCGAGGTGAGTTTGGTTGGCCACTGCGTTTACGATGCTACTGGTATGACGTGCCTGTGCTGGCCGTGCTGTTAGTGCATCGTTTTGGTGGGACCCGCTTATACCGTCCCGTGCTGGTGGTGCATCCGTGTGTTGGTCGTCATGTGTGGATGCGTCCACAAGTCCAGGCACACCGTTGCTCCTCTCCCTTCCCTTTCTTGATGCGCCTGCTGCCTGCACTGCGTTTCGCCTGGCACCAACACGCTTCCCCAGGAGGGAGCGGGGGCGGCAGCAGCGGCTGAGAGTACTCACACATTCCTCCTTTTCGTTCCCTTCCCTTCCCTTCCCTTCTCTTCCCTTCCCTTCCCGTGCTCCAGCCTACACGGCTCGTCTTTTTGTGTATCACCTGCAAGGGCGCCTGGCAGCTACGTGCATCGAGGGGATGGAGGGCGGCCGGCAGCAGCGGCTGCAATTCCCAATCACCTACCATCTCACTGTCTCCCCTCCCCCTCCCCCTTCTCCCCCCTGTGCCTCCCAGCCTACACGGCACGGCTGTTTGTGCATCACCTGCGCCGTCGTCTGGCAGCGACGTGCATCCAGAGGATGGAGCGTGGGCGGCAGCAGCGCCTGCAGTTCCTCACGCTGCGGCGGGCAGCAGTGACGATCCAGGCCAAGTACCGCATGCACCTCTACCGCACCCGCTACCTCACCATGCGCGACAACCTGGCTGCTACCAACATCCAGGTGGGTGCTGCTAGGGTTAGGGTTAGGGTTAGGGTTAGGGTTAGGAGTTTTGGGTTTGGAGTGTGTGGCTTTGTTTGCTGAGCAGCAGTGACGATCCAGGCCAAGTGCCGCATGCACCTGTACCACACCCGCTACCTCGACATGCGCGACAACCTGCCCGCTACCAACCTGCCCAGCAGCTCATTTTGCCCGGCAGGATGCTCACCCTGCCTTTGAGTCGACTCAAACGCGCACTGCATCCTATGTCCCTGTTATTCTTCTCTCCCTGCCCTCGCCCCCCCTCCCTCCCCCCTCCCCCCCGCCCCAACGCCCTCTCTCTCCTGAAACCTTTTCCCCCCTGCCCGCCCCCAGAGTCACTGGCGCGGCTACGTGGCTCGCAAGCCCTGGAAGGCCTTGAGGCAGTACTTCTTTGCACGGCTGGCTAGGCTGCGATACAAGAACCTCAAGGAGGTGAGCGGGTGCCGATAGTTGGAAGCACCTGGAAATGCCGAAACTGCTGCTTCCATCAGTGTAGGGCCTGGCTTTTGAGTCGACTCGAAATGACTTTTGAGTCGACTCGAAATGGCTTTTGAGTCGACTCGAAATGGCTTTTGAGTCGACTCGATATGGCTTTTGAGTCGACTCGAAATGGCTTTTGAGTCGACTCGAAATGCCGAAATTGCTGCTTCCATCAGTGTAGTGTAGGGCCTGGCTGGCGCTATCCTCCCCCCTCCCTTCCTCCACCGTGCTCCTCCACCTCCCTTCCTCCACCTCCCTTCCTCCACCTCCCTTCCCCCACCTCCCTCTCCTCCACCTCCCTATCCTCCACCTCCCTCTCCTCCACCTCCCTCTCCTCCACCTTCCTCTCCTCCATCTCCCTCTCCTACACTCCCCTCCCCAACCTCGCCGTATGCATGCAACCTTCCCCCTGTCCTTCCTCTCCCCTTGCCCTCCCCACCCCAGCCCCCCGTTGTCGCTCATTCCTCCTTCTCACTCTTCGGACTACCAGCAGCTTACCCACCTCAACTCCCTCACTCCTCAACTCCCTCACTCATCCCGCACTCACTCCTGTCCAACTTCTCCCCTCCTCACTTGTCTCCTTGGTCTCGGCCCGCTTTTCACACAGCCGTGTGCACATCCCTGCACTGCACCTCGTTTTCCTCCCCTCCCTTCCTTTTCCACCAATCGCAGGAGGCGGCTCGCGTTGCTGAGCTGGCGCCACCGCGCAAGAAAACAGAGGTGGCCATGGATACGATCCGCATGATGGTGCTGCGGGTGCAGCGGGTGAGTGTGACTGTAAGGGGGGTGGAGGGGGGGGGGAGTGTGAATGTATGAGCCTAGCACACCACCGCGCAAGAAGACGGAGGTGGCCATGGATACGATCCGCATGATGGTGCTGCGGTTGCAGTGGGTGAGTGTGTGACTATATGGGTGTAGAGGGTGAGTGACTATGTGGGTGCAGCGGGTGAGTGTGACTATATGGGTGCAGGTTTTATACATGGGTGCGATGGTATAAAACTTGTCACCATGGCTGTCCCTCATGGGGGGGTAGACAGAGCGACAGCCATGGCGACAGAGGGACAGCCATGGCGACAGAGGGACAGCCATGGCGACAGAGGGACAGCCATGGCGACAGAGGGACAGCCATGGCGACAGAGGGACAGCCATGGCGACAGAGGGACAGCCATGGCGACAGAGGGACAGCCATGGCGACAGAGGGACAGCCATGGCGACAGAGGGACAGCCATGGCGACAGAGGGACAGCCATGGCGACAGAGGGGTGGCCATCACTCCTTCCTTCCTCTATGTTCCCCTCCCCACCCCTTAGGCATTCCAATATCTTTCCCAAACCCCGACTCCAGGACAAGGCAGAGAAGGGGCGGCAGGCATTGGAGCGCCAGCTGGCGGAAGCAAGAGGCGAGCTGGAGAGGCGGGAAAAGGAGATAGCAGCAGCTCGAGGCAGGGGGAAAGCGCGTTATGTGCATGTGCTTGCCGCTTATACATTTTCCGCTTCACTCTCCCTCTATCTCTCCCCCCTTCCTCCTTTCCCACCCTCCCCTACACCAGGACAAGGCAGAGAAGGGGCGGCAGGCGTTGGAGCGCCAGCTGGTGGAAGCAAGGGAGGAGGTGGAGCGGCGCGGAAAGGAAATAGCGGCTCGCGGGCGGGAGATAGCACGGCTGCAGGAGATGCTGGAGGCAGAGCAGGCGCGGGTGGAGGCGGCCGAGGCGGAGGTGCAGGAGATGGTGGCTGAGAGGGACGAGCAGCGCGAGGAGCAGCGCGAGCATGTGGCTAAAATGAAGGAGCTGACCGTGCTGCCAGACGTGCTCGGACAGGCGACAGATGCTGGTGCTGGTGGTGATGGGGTTGCTGTTAGGGAAGAGGCTAGGGTGTCTGCAGGTGCAGCAGCCGAGGCAGCAGCAGCAGCAGTGGCGGCAGTTGATGGGGTGGTGGGAGGGTCCGAAGCAGCAGAGAGTGCAGCGGCGAGAGACGAGGCAGGAGGAGCTCAAGCAGCAGCAGCAACCGAAGCCTCAACATTGGCTGCAGCGTCAGCACCCACTTCAGCAGCAGCAGCAGCAGCGGCAGCAACGGCAGCAGTGGCTGCAGTGATCCACACAGGACCTGTGCTCTGTGCTAGGTGTGGGGGGAATGTGGGCACAGCAGGAGGGATACCCGTCTCACCATCGGCTCTCCGCTCCCCCGTTTCTCCGTCCCCCCGCCGACCACCACCCTCCGTCCTCTCACCCAGAAAAACCCATGCAGCTACTGCGAGTGCTGCTGCTGCTGTTGGTGATACCAAGGAAGTTGAGGCAAGAGCCCCTGTGCAAGATTTGGGGGCGCAAGGGGAGGATGGACGGGAGGAGGGAGAGGAGGAGGAAGTGAAAGAGGTGGCAGTGGACGAGGGGAGGGACAAGGAGTGTGTTGTGGTGGGCGGGGAAGGCGAGGAGGAAAGGACAACGCTTGCCAACCACTTCCTGCCTCCTATCCTGGAGAGATCTGCAAGGAGCGAGGCGGCATTGTCGGAGGAGGAGGAAGAGGGAGGAGCGAGAGGAGGAAAGGATGGGGAGGAGCAGCAGGCGCAGGAGAAGGGTCAGGAGGAGACACAGGGAGGGAAGGGGGAGGCAGGGACAGCAGCAGCAGCAGCAGCAGCAGGGGGAGAGCAGAAGGGAGGGAAGCCGCGGCCTGTGTCGCCGCTGTCAGAAGGTGCTAACACCATTCGCGAGCGGCTCACTCTGGATGTGGGCGCCGGCACCACCACTAGTGGCACTGCAGCAGCAGCAGGTGCAGCAGGGACAAGCGGGGGGCCAGGAGGGGGCGCCCCTCTGCCTCCCAGCGACGGCAGCAAGCGCCCCATGCGTCCGCGTGCCGCCTCCTCCTCCGGCTCTGGCTGGCAGATCCCCTTCGACGAAAACGAGCACGACCAATCAGGAGCAGAGCAGGACAGAGGCCCCTTGAGCGCGGATAGGGGGCCGCTTAGCTCGGAGAGACACAGGAGGGTGTCCGGGGGAGCGGGAGGGGGGGCGGGAGGGAGGGAGTTTGGGCGGCACGGGAGCAGCTCGTTCCGGGGGTCGCCTGCGCGGGAGTTGGAGGGTGGCCAGCGGGTGGGGCGCGGGGACGAGGGGTCCTGGAGCGGGAGGAAGCTGGGGGGAGTGGGGTCGAGATCGGCTCGCGCGAGTGAGGCGTCGCCGAGAGGAGCGATGGGCGTGGGCATGGGGATGGGGACCCCGCCCACGCCTGGAGGGAGCGCGGCGGGGACGCCGAGGGGAAAGAGTTTGACGTTTTCGGCGAGCAACTTTGATAAGATCCTCGCGAGCATGCAGCGCGAGGTGGAGATCGCCCAGAAGGTGAGTTGAAAGAGACACAGTCTAGAGGGTGCATTCGCCATATATCCATACATACACCTACCACTCCTGCATATCCACTGTGCATCTCTCATCCTGTCCCTCACTTGGTCCACATGCGGGACGGGAGGAGAACAACTGGCCGCAGTCAGCCTACAAGGAGGCAGTGCACACGGCAGAGGTGGCAGCACTTACCTCATAACACATTCCATGCCCCATCCATCCTACATCCACTCACCTCATAACACATTCCATGCCCCATCCATCCTACATCCACTCACCTCCCCCAAACCCTCAGATGCGTGAGGAGAACAACTGGCGCCCTTTATCCGACAAGGAGGCGGTGCACAAGGCCGAGGTGGCGGCAGCACTTGCCTCTGTACCATCCATCCTACATCCCCTAAACCCCTTCTCCCCACCCCCACTCGCCCCCCCCCCCCCGACTTAGATGCGTGAGGAGAACAACTGGCTGCGTTCAGCCTACAAGGAGGCGGTGCACAAGGCGGAGGTGGCGGCAGCACTGGCAGGAGCGGAGAGGGCACGGGCCGAGGAGGCGGAGAGAAACGTGGTGGCGAGGGAGGAGGAGATGCGGGAGGCGCTGGCCCGCTGCCACGAGCTGCAGGAGAAGCTGCTGGGGTGAGTGAGGGCGCTGGGGTGAGTGAGGGCGCTGGGGTGAGTGATGGTGCTGGGGTGAGTGAGGGCGCTGGGGTGAGTGATGGTGCTGGGGTGAGTGAGGGCGCTGGGGTGAGTGAGGGTGCTGGGGTGAGTGAGGGCGCTGGGGTGAGTGAGGGCGCTGGGGTGAGTGAGGGTGCTGGGGTGAGTGAGGGTGCTGGGGTGAGTGAGGGCGCTGGGGTGAGTGAGGGTGCTAGGGTGAGTGAGGGCGCTGGGGTGAGTGATGGTGCTTTCGTCTTAGAAGGTGGTTGGGTATGTGTGTGTGAGAGGGCGAGGGCGGAGGAGGTGGAACGAAACGTGGTGGTGAGGGAGGGGGGGGGATGCGGTGAGAGAGGCGCTGGAAAAATGCAAGGGGCAGCTGCTGGGGTGAGCGCCATGTCTGGTTTGAAGGGCTGCTCTCTTCAGAAATTTGGGTTGGAACTGCTTTTCAGGTTTCTTCGGGGTGTATGTTCTAGGTTTCGGTGCTGATGCTGTGTGGATCCCACGTTCCTATTCTCACCTCCCACCCCCCCCCCAACCCGCCCTGCCCCAATCATCCTGTTCTCTGCAGCAAATCGCGGGAGGTGCGCACGTTGAGTCAGAGGCTGATCGCCTTCCAAGCCAGTGTCGCCAACGCCACGCCTGCCATGCCCATCGACAAACAGCAGGTATGGAATGGCCTCGCTTGTTTGGCCCTCCCCTCCCAGTTCTTTCCATCTGCTCTCACTCGCACTCGCACACTCCCTCTGCATCCTTTCGCCCCCCCCCCCCCATCCTCTGCACCTTGTTCCTCCTGTGCCTTTCCCCCCGTGTGGTGCACTCTCCCCCTGCATCCCAACAGGAGGTGCTTCTGAACGAGATTGCTGTCAGCCGCTTCACGTTCGGCCCGCAGGGCCAGCCGGTGGCAGCGTGCGTGGTGTTCAAGTCGCTGCTGCACTGGCGCACGTTTCAGGCGGAGAAGACCAACACGTTTGACCGCATCATCGAGACGTTCCAGATGGTGTCACGCTCGGACGACATGAGCACGCTCAGCTACTGGCTCAGCAACCACGTGGTGCTGCTGTACCTCGTGCAGGTGGGTATTCAGGGAGGGAGGATATGGGGGAGGTATTACACAGGTAGGTGTTACCGATGACAAGAGCACACCACCCCTTGAGCTACTGGCTCAGCAACCTCTTGGTGTTGTGCGGCTGCACCTGGTGCAGGTGGCTGCTGAGGGAGGCGGCCATAGGAGTAAGGTATATAGGTGGTACATGGGTCCAATGGCATGAGCACGCTCAGCTACTCACTCAGCAACCACATGGCCAGTGGAGAGGGCGGAGCCACCTCTGCCGTTCCCATCCCTCCCCTTCCCCCCACTTCCTCCCCTTTCTGGTGGTGTCCAACCAAGCCACCAGTGGAGAGGGCGAAGCGACTGCCCCCACTCCCCACCTCTCCCGTTTACCCCAACCCCCCACCTTCCTTGGAGTGGGCTCAGAATCTGCCACCGCTCACCCATGCCATTCACCCCCACCTTCCCTCGTCCCCTTTCAGGTGGTGTCCAAGGCGCTAGAGGAGAGGGCAAAGCAGCTGCCCTTGCACACTCACCTACGCTGTTTACCCCGCCTTCCCCCCCTCTCCCCTCCTCCCTTTGCAGGTGGTGTACAAGGTGCCAGCGGAAAAGCCGAAGTTGGAGCGAGTCACCACTTTTGGCTTCTTCGGCGCCCGTCCCCCCACTCCGGTGAGATGCAGTGCGGTACCGTCGGGTGAGATGTGGTGCTGTGAGGTGAGATGTGGGGCTGCCTGGTGACAATAAAGTGTGATGTGCTAATCCCTTGTGGCTCGGATTTAAGTATTTTACTCCTCCTTCCCAACCCCTTCCTCTTCCCCCCAGCCCAACGTGGCGGCCCGGCAGGTGGGTGTGATGCTGTTGAAGCAGCTGGTGGGTGTGATGCTCTGATGCTGTTGAAGCAGAGAGTGAGAGCCAGATGCAGGGCGCCATCCCGCTTACACTTCCTTCGTACTTCTCATACCCTCCCCCCTGTTTCCCGCTGCAGCCCCGGCCCAACGTGGCGGCGCAGCAGGTGGACCTGATGCTGTTCAAGCAGCAGCTGGCGACGGGCATCGAGCGGCTGTACGTGACAATAAGAGACAGCGCCAAGACGGAGATCGCTGTGCACTTCAACCCCCAGGTGAGCTGCTTGGTGGGTGGGTGGCCTTGCACCTGCTGGGAGGGAGGGTAGTTAGTGAGTGAGTAGACTCACAAGACACGGGCATGGAGCGGCTGTATGTGACGATCAGGAGCAGCACTAAGACAGAGATTGATGTCCACTTCAACTCCCAGGTGAGCTGCTTGGTGGGTGGGCGGGTTTGCACCTCCTGGGTGGATCCCATGTGGGTAGACTCTCTCAAGACATGGGCATCGAGCGGCTGTGTGTGACCATAAGGGACAGCAGCGCCAAGACGGAGATAGCCATGCACTTCAACCCCCAGGTGAGCTGGTTGGTGGGTGGGCGGGTTGGTGTGTTGCAGTTGACACAGAAACACAGGGATAGACAGGTCCTGAATCCTGATGCACACCTGCTGAATGCTCCTCCACCGCCACAGACACAGCAGACAGAAGCACAAGCAGGAGGAGAGGAGAGGAGAGGAGAGAAGAGGAGAGGAGAGGAGAGAAGAGGAGAGGAGAGGAGAGGAGAGGAGGAGAGGCAGCAGCAGAAAATGGAGGAATTCCACCAGCCTGGGCGAGCCAGAGAGGGGGGGGGTGGGGGGGGAGGGAGGGAGGCAGCCGCAGCACAATGCAATGCAATGCAGTGACAGTGACAGTGACTGACAGCGATGTGGAAGCACGTCATGTCATACTGGACGAGCGTGCTGACCTCTGATCACCCCATTGCTCCCCTCTCGAACCCCTCTCCACCGTGTCCCCCCACTTCCTCCCTCCCTACCCCGCTTTCCCCACTGCAGGAACGAGCGGCAGAGGCTGAAGCAGGAGAGGAGGGAGACCCCGGGGTCTCACCAACCGGGGCGAGAGGGAGGGGGGGGCGCAGGGGAGCAGGCCGCCTCAGCGCAACGCGGCTACACCCATGCGGAAGCACATCATGTCGCACTGCACCAACGTGGTGATCACCCTCTCACCCCTCTCTCTGTGCCGTGACCCCCCCTGCTTCACTCCGTACCTCCGCTCTGCATTCACCCCTGCAGGCACGGGCGGCAGAAGCGGAAGCAGGAGAGGAGGGAGAAGCCAGGATGCCACCAGCAGGGTCGAGAGGGAGGGGAGAAGGAGGCAGGCCGCCTCAGAGCAACGCGGCTACAGCCATGAGGAAACACATCCAACGTGGTAATCACCGTCTCACCTCTCTGCTTCACTCCCTACTTTTCTCCGCTGCAGGCACGAGGAGGAGCAGAGGCCGAAGCAGGAGAGGAGGGAGAAGCCGGGATGCCGCCGGTAGGGTCGAGGAGCCGGGGGAGAGGAGGCAGGCCGCCGCAGCGCAACGCGGCGACGGCCATGCGGAAGCACATCATGTCGTACTGGACCAATGTGGTCATCACCCTGAGGCACATCATTGGGAACCTCGTGGCCAATCACGTGCCGGCTGCCCTGCTGGATGCACTTATCCGCCAGCTGCTGTTCTACGTCAATGTGAAGATATTTAACGGGTGAGTGTAGCTTCTGATTTTATGTTGATGTGAAGATACTCAACGGTGACTGTAGCGTGTGTGTGGTGTAAGCTAATGTTAAGATGTTGAATGGGAGAGGGCAGCTGCTAGTCTCTGTGAGTCGCTGGGAGCAGTGCAGAGGGCGGGTATCACTGAGCAAGGTGCAAACTGCTGGTCACATGCCTATCCCATCGTCCCGATTCAACCCTTAGCAGCCTGAGGGCGCGGTCACAGTGGTGTCCAGGCACATGCATGCACGTACAGCAACGGCAAGCTCATGGAAGAAGGACAAAGTCACCTGGAGCAGTGGGTGCAGAACGAAGAGGGTCAACCAACAGTTGGTTGTTTCCTCCTCTCCGCTCGCCCTGCCCTTCCCCCTGGCAGTCTGATGGTGCGGTCGCAGTGGTGCCCGTGCACGTACAGCAACGGCGAGCTCATGGAGGAGGGGCTCAGCCGCTTGGAGAAGAGTGATGGATGGAAGGCCACCCATCTTAGGTCTATTTTCCCCCTCGCCCCACCCACAGACTCATGGTGCGGTCGCAGTGGTGCCCGTGCACGTACAGCAACGGCGAGCTCATGGAGGAGGGGCTCAGCCGCCTGGAGCAGTGGGTGCACGATGTGGAGGTGCAGCTGAGGGAGGTGCTGGGGGGGGAAAGGGAACCGCTGAGGAAGGAGCTGCGGCACCTGCAGCAGGCTATTCTCTTCCTGGTGAGTAGCAAGTAGTTAGCATGTGTGTGTGTGTGTGTGTGTGTGTGTGGCAGAATGGTAACACAGCAGCAGTGGGTGCACGGCGTGGAGGTGCAGCTGCGGAAGATGCTGGGGGGGGGGAGAGAGAGCTGCTCAGGACGGAGCTGAGGCACCTGCAGCAGGCGATTCTGTTCCTGGTGAGTGGTGCACGGGCCAGCTGGTGCGCATCTGCATCTGGTTTGGCAGATGGCACGTGACTGCAGAGTCAGCACCGTTGTTTCCGCTTGTTCCTCCCCTCATTTCTCCCCCCATTCAACAGACACTGGATCACAAGCCGAGGAGTACCCTTGAGGAGCTCCAGATGCGGTGTCCTGATTTTAGCATGAACCAGCTGGTGCACATGTGCATCTGGTACGATACGAGGACCACACGGGATGCACTCATCTCAACATTGCTTCTCCTTGTCTCCTCCCTTACTCAGACTCTCGATCACAAGCCACGCAGGACACTCGAGGAGCTGCAGATGCTGTGCCCCGACCTGAGCATGAACCAGCTGGTGCACATGTGCATCTGGTACGAGGACGACAAGTACGGCACCAAGGGCGTGGACCCCAGCGTCACCGAGCAGATGTGGAGCCAGATGGTGGATGACAGCCCCATGCTGCTGAGAGACAGTGAAGGGTGAGTGCAAATACGAGGGTACTAGTGAGTGGGATGCCATGGCATGGTGTGAATTCTGGGTGATATAAGTTTCGTTTTGAGTCGACTCAAAAAGAAACTTATATCCCATGAGTGCAATTACGAGGGTACTAGTGAGTGGGATGCCATGGTATGGTGTGAATGCTGAATGCTGGGGCACCAAGGGTGTGGATCTTAGTGTCACAGAGCAAATGTGTGTCGGTTCGTTCATATAAGACACCCTTTCATCCCGCTCGCATAGCCTCCATCCGTTCTCCTGCAAATCTTCACTCAGCTCTCTGAGCTGAATGGAGGAAGGTGCTCCTCCTGACTGCTACCATCTCCTCTACACTTTCCTCTCATCCTCTTCTTCCTCCTCCCTCCCATTCTTCCCCCATCACAGCATCCCCTTCACCACAGACGAGATCGTGCACAGCCTGCCCGAGATAAACCTGGACGAGGTAGAGCCTCCCCCCGAGCTCCAAGAAGACGCCACCTTCCACTTCCTCCTCCCCCTCACCTCCATGCCCCCCCCAACCCCCACTCCCGCCTCCAACACTCCCCGCAACGCCTCCCCCCGCGTGCCGGTGTCCCCCTCCACATCCTCCATTGCCCGGTCGGCCTCGCTCTCTCATGCTCCCCCTCGCCCGGGCACCGCCCCCCATCCTATGGGCACTCCTAGGGGTACTGGAGTGTCGTCGGTTACGAGTACACCCCGCGTTCCGTCGAGCCCGTGGGATTATTTCAGGGGGAGGGGAGCCTGGAAGAGTGAAGATGCGTGACTAGGGGTCTGAGGAGGAAGGGGCAAGTACACCACGTGTGACTTCTAGCCCCTGAAATTATTTCATGGGAATGGGTGCGTGGAAGAGTGAAGGTGCGTGACAAGATTTAATGACGGTGCATGAACGATACAAGTGTAGGTGGTGTGTCTAGGGCTTGAGGCAAAGTGTAATGTAGAACGATGCCAGTGCTGGTAGTAGGTTTGTACAATAATATGGTGTTCGTATGTGTGTGCAGCTGCTTTGCTCTGTAGTTTATAAATCTTTCTCACTTGCATGGATACAGCATTAGTTTATGCTTGCTATAGGTTTTCAAAGCCAGTAGTTGAGAATCATACCAGGATACTAATTTTATAATAAATGTTTTGTTCTTTGTAGTAGCAAAGAATAGCATGCGTAGCGAGCCGGTAGAGACACTGTATTGGGTACACCATGGGACCTCCCTCCTAAACCCAGCCCTGCCAACCAGAGACGTGACCGATAACCATCATAGCTATCAGAGCTCGTCTCTGGTACGCTGCTCGTCTCGCGTGCGCCTTCCCACATGACCTCCTCGAATCCCCTTCTCCAGTACTCCATCTCGGCCCACCCCGCCCTGCTTCCGCGCTCCTCCTGCCTCATCCGCCCTCGTCACGCTCCCCCTCCCCCGTTCTTCTCTCGCCGCGGACCATGGCTTCCCCCGCATTCCCCGCATTCCCCGCATTCCCCGCATTCCCCGCGCGGATTGCCTCGTTTCTCGCCTCTTTTCTCTAGCAGCGGGAGTCGCGTCGTAGCTGCAGTGAGACGACCATCCGCGGTAGTGCGAGGAGCGGGGGAAGGGCGGAGCGGGGAGACTTGGCGCGGAGATTCCGGACGAACGCGGCAATGGGGGGAAGATCGGGGAGTATGGTACGAGGGAAGAGCCGGGGGAAGGGAGAGGGGAAGAAGAGAGGTTGACGACGAGGGGGGACTGTGGTCTGTGCGGACTAGTATTGGCGCAGGAACATTGACCGACCGCAATTCACGGAATGGCAAGTCAGCGCATTTTCCGCCATCACAGCGCCCCCCATTGCGCGGACCATCCGCGGAGCAATCCCCTTCCCGCTCTCCGCGTAGCGAGCGCCAATCTCCCCCATCCCGTAGGGTATCCGCGGATGCGGATGGGTGGGGGAGTTACGGGGAAGAACCCATGGGCGCAGGGATCGGGGGCAGGGACCCTGGCGGAACGAGGTCCGCTGGCGCGCGTACTGGCGGGGCCAGTGGAGCTGGCGGAGCTGGGATAAGCGGAGGGGGGATGGGGGGAGCGGGTATGAGCGGAGCGGGACGGGGGGGAGCGGGGAAAACCCCCCCAAAGCGGCCTCTGGCGCGGCGGCTGCGGGGACAGAAGTCGGAGGAAACCCTAGCGAAGGAGGTAGGCGTGGTGATGGTGCAGCTGGGGAAGCTGGAGCCAGGGGGCGAGCGGAAGGTGCACCACGTGCTCAAGAAATACGCCAAGTGCTTCGGGCCCGAGTGCGTCCTGGGGGCTCTGAACGAGCTCATGCGTCGGAACGACGTGGACCGTACGATCGAGGCGTTTGAGTGCATCCGGACCGCTCACTGGTTCGAGCCGGATGCGATGCTGTATGCGCGGATGATAGGGGTGCTATCGAGAAACGGGCGCACGGACACTGCTGCGGCGCTCTTTGCTTCTATGGATGGGGGGCCTGCCGTGCCTCTGACTGGGGGGATGGCCGTGCTGGTGGGGGCAGGGGGGTTTGGCGTTGGGTGGAAGAGTGGGGAGGGAGGAGGAGGGAGGGGTGGCGTGAGGGAGAGTGAGAATGATTGGGATGATGGTAGTGGTGGTGATGATGATTCGAGTGGTGATGGCGTGGATGAGGGTGATGATGAGGTGGCGCCAGGATATGCTGACGATGATGATCCGGATGGGGACAGGTGGGGCACGAGCAAGGGGTGGAGGCGACGGGTGAAGAAGAAAGGCGCTGCTGCAGGTGTGGCGGTTTCAAGAGCAGCAGCATCAGCAGCAGCAGCAGCAGATTTGGCGCGTCTACCCCGTCTGAAGCCGTGTGGGCGCACCCCCTCAGTGTACGCGGCGATGATAGAGGCGTATGGGCGCCGGCACCAGGCCACCGCCGCCCTCGCCCTGCTGCACCAGATGAACGCCACCCGGGGCTGCGCGCCTGACGCCATGGCCTACGGGTGAGTTTCCCCGGTCTTTGAGAGGAGAACCGTGTGTGTGATGTAGAGCGTGAAGCACTCTCGCATACCTTTGAGGCGTCTGAAGAGTGTAAGGGCCACTGCACTGCAGCGCTCGCCCTGCTGCACCGGATGAAGACAACCCGGGCTGAGCGCCTGACGCCATAGCTTATGGTTGAGCTGCCTTTGTCAACACTTGCTGCTCTTTGTTAACACTTGCTGCTCTTTGTCAACACTTGCTGCTCTTTGTTAACACTTGCTGCTCTTTGTCAACACTTCCTGTGCACCTGGCGCCTGTGCACTCCTGACTATTCTGAGTCCTCTAGAAAGACGCAGCACCCTCCCTGCTGCACCAGATGAAGACAACCCGGGCTGTGCGCCTGACGCCATGGCCTACGGGTGATTGCCAGGATACTGTGACTGGCGGGCGGGCATGGCGCACAGGGGCGTGCTGCCAGACGCCACTCCCTTCAGTATCCCGCTCCCTCCCTTACCACCCCCCCTCCTGACTTTTCTGAGTCCTGTAGAAAGACGCAGCACCCTCCCTGCTGCACCAGATGAAGACTACCACCCCCGTTTCACCCCCACCCCCTGTCCCCCAGGTCGGCAGTGACTTTTGAGGCGCCTCAAAAGTTCACCCCCACCCCCTGTCCCCCAGGTCGGCAGTGACTTTTGAGGCGCCTCAAAAGTTCAACCCCACCCCCTGTCCCCCAGGTCGGCAGTGACTTTTGAGGCGCCTCAAAAGTTCACCCCCACCCCCTGTCCCCCAGGTCGGCAGTGACTTTTGAGGCGCCTCAAAAGTTCAACCCCACCCCCTGTCCCCCAGGTCGGCAGTGACTTTTGAGGCGCCTCAAAAGTTCAACCCCACCCCCTGTCCCCCAGGTCGGCAGTGACTTTTGAGGCGCCTCAAAAGTTCACCCCCACCCCCTGTCCCCCAGGTCGGCAGTGACTTTTGAGGCGCCTCAAAATTTCACCCCCACCCCCTGTCCCCCAGGTCGGCAGTGACTTTTGAGGCGCCTCAAAAGTTCAACCCCACCCCCTGTCCCCCAGGTCGGCAGTGACTTTTGAGGCGCCTCAAAAGTTCACCCCCACCCCCTGTCCCCCAGGTCGGCAGTGACTTTTGAGGCGCCTCAAAAGTTCAACCCCACCCCCTGTCCCCCAGGTCGGCAGTGACTTTTGAGGCGCCTCAAAAGTTCAACCCCACCCCCTGTCCCCCAGGTCGGCAGTGAAGGCGCTGTGCCTCGTGGGCCGTACGACCGAGGCAGAGGACCTGGTAGCGGACATGGCGCACCGGGGCGTGCTGCCGGACGCCACGCCCTTCAACGCCCCCCTTGCTTCCCACCAACCTTTCACCCCCCAACTCCTGTTACTTGACCAGTTCGGCAGTTAAGGCTCTGTGCCTTGTGGGTCGCACCACCGAAGCAGAGGATCTGCTGGCAGACATGGCGCACAGGGGCGTGCTGCCGGACGCCGCGCCCTTCAACGCGCTGATCGAGGCGTACGGGCGGGCGGGGCAGCTGCAGCTGATGCGCGACAAGTTCTTTGAGATGGCCAGCGTGGGGCTCAGGCCCGACGTGCGCACCTTCAACGGGCTCATCAGAGGCTTTGGCAGGTGAGAGGAACACGGGAGAGGGAGGTGCCGAGAGGTACATAGTGCATCATACACACATGTATGGACAGGAGGGGCAGCTGCAGGCTGCAGCTGATGCGCAGTGGACAAGTTCTTTGAACTGACCAGCGTGGGGCTCAGGCCCGACCTGCGCACCTTCAACGGGCCCATCAGAGGGTTCGGCAGGTGAGAGCAACATGGGAGAGGGAGGTGCCGAGAGGTACATAGTGCATCATACACACATGTATGTATGGACAGGAAGGAGGGGCAGCTGCTGCAGCTGATGCGCAGCGGACAAGTTCTTAGCCGTGATAGAAGTGAGCAGCAGTGGAAGTGAAACTTTTAGCAAAAAGATTGACAGTGAAAACACTAAGTGCCCGTGGAAAAGCTGAGATCTCAGAAAATTGAGCTCAGTTCCGATTCAAAATATTAAAGCAAACATGTCTCGACGTCTAAGGTAAGGACCCTAGAACATCTTCATCAGTGCAGAATGGAACTATGCAGGCGAGTAAGAGAAGCTCTTAAGCAACAAACCCCTCGACAGTACCAAAATCTAGGCATGCAACAACCGAGGCTGAAATCTGGGCAGCCAATCCTGAACACCCTGGAAAGTTCCTGGGGTCAAGTCCTCAGTCCTCGAGGTGATGTCGTGTAAATGTCACGGTTCGCCAACTGGTAGCTTCGGGAGCCTCGCGCGCACAAGTGAATGTTACGCCCAGCCTTCCATGCAACAAAACTCCTTTTTGTATAAAAACTGCATGATAGGAGTCTAAAAAATGGACAGGAGGGGCAGCTGCTGCAGGTGATGCGCAGTGGAGAAGTTCTTTGAACTGGCCAGCGTGGGGCTGGGGCTTATCAGGGGGTTTGGCAGGTGAGAGGGAGTGTAGCATGCAACGCAGCACATAGTATTTTGGAGAACTTTAGGATGACCCTGTGTGGGCTCAGGCTGCGTGTGCACACCTTCATTCAACCCCGCACCCTCCTTGGGCTCATTCAGGGCATTGGCTGGCAGGTGGGCAGGTGGGTGGGTGGGAGAATGTGGGGAGTCTGAGCAAGATGTGCTTTTCGTCTCATGCTTCCACGCTTTGAGACATCTCACATGCTTCGACGCTTCGAGTCGTCTTGAAGCTGAACTACTTACGCACTGATTTTGAGATGTCTCAAAGCTAATGTGGGGTCTGTGCAAGATGTGCTTATCATCTCATATGCTTCGATGCTTTGAGACGTCTCACATGCTTCGACGGGACAGGAAAAGTACCCTCATGTGTCCTTTCCATCGAGGTGTCGATGCGTCTTACCAACTTTCTTGCACCCTTTATCCATCCCCCTTATCCATCTCCCTTATCCATCTCTCTTTGTCTCTATTTCGCAGGGCCGGGCTGCTACTGGTGATGGAGGCGGTGTTTGAGAGCATGCAGGCAGGATACCGCACGGCCCCCAACGTGCACACCTTTGCTGCTGCCCCTCTCCCATACCATGCCCGTCTCTCTGATTGTGCCCCTCTCTCCCATAACCAGGCCCGGGCTGCTACCGGAGATGGAGGCGGTGATTGAGAACATGGAGACAGGGTACGGGCCACAGCACTGCCCCCAACGTGCACATCTTTGCTGCTGCCCCTCTCCCATACCATGCCCGTCTCTCTGATTGTGCCCCTCTCTCCCATAACCAGGCCCGGGCTGCTACCGGAGATGGAGGCGGTGATTGAGAACATGGAGACAGGGTACGGGCCACAGCGCTGCCCCCAACGTGCACACCTTTGCTGCTCTCCCTCTCTTTACACTGCTCCCTCTTGTAAACAGGGCGGGAATGCTACCAGAGATGGAGGCGGTGTTTGAGAACATGCAGACGAGGTACCGCACGGCCCCCAACGTGCACACCTTCCACGGGCTCATGGACGCCTACGGCTCCCAGGGGCTGCTGTGCTGGCAGCGCCACGCGGGCAGCAGGGAGGCCAGAGGGGGACAGCAGGACAGGAAGCGTGCAGATGGTAGGAGGAGTGGAGATGAGGGAGGAGTAGGGCAAGGGCAGCAAGGGCAGCAACGGCAGCAAGGGCTGCAAGGGCAGCAAGGGGGGAGGAAAGGAGGTGCGGAGCGCAGCAGGGCCATGTTTGACCGTATGCACCGCACATTGCTGCACCTGGTGAAGATGCGGTACCGCCTGCAAGCAGAGAGCTTTGAGCTGCCTCTGAAGTACCTGGCTCAGGTGGGTTGTCACTGCTGTTGCTGTTGCTGTTGCTGTTGCTTGATGGAACAGGAGCACCGTGTTAGATCGCATGCACCGCACGCTGCTGCACCTGGTGAAGTTGCGGGTCTGGCTGCACGCAGATTCGTTTGAACTCCCTCTCAAATACATCCGCTCAGGTGGGATGAGGCTCGCTCTGGAGGTTTGCTGATGCTCGGATACCTGGCCTTAGTAACCTCACTTTGATCAACTGTTGTTGGGACTGCACACTCAGGTGAGTTGTGGCAGTGTTACTCGTGCCTGCCAGCATGAGAAGGTGTGTGACACAAGGTGGGGGGTGGAGGATAAGTTGGCACACGCCCCCTAGCGTCAACGCGCCCCTTTGAACCTTGTGTCAGCCCTCTTCTGAGTTGGCTTGGAAGTCACCTCCTCTGCCTCACGTTCCACGACAAGCTGACTTGCCAGCTTGCCGTGGCAGAGGAGTGACTTGCCAGCTTGCCGTGGCAGAGGATTGACCGAGAAGGTGACCTGCGAGCGAGTCACCTCCTCTGTCTCATGTGCCACGGCAAGCTGGCAAGATGGATGAGTCCGAGAAGGTGTTTCGCCACATGAGGTTGGTTTGCGCCCCCTTGCGCCCCACAACCACCATATTCACACTGCCTGCTAGCCTTTCTTTCCTTTCCCTGCCATTCTGCTTCTCGCCTTACCACACACCCCTCTGCAGGCCGGAATGATAGACGAGATGGAGAAGGTGTTTCGCCTGATTGGGACTTATAAGTTTCGCCCCACAACCACCACATTCACACTGCCTGCTTGCCCCACTTACCTTTCCATGCCGTTACGCGTTTCTTCTTACCACACACCCCTCTGCAGGCCGGAATGGTGGACGAGATGGAGAAGGTGTTTCGCCTCATGAGGGCCATCGGGGTGCGCCCCACAACCACCACGTTCACTCTCATTGCCGATGCATACAGCTCCGCCGGGCAGCCGAAACAAATCCTGCGCCTGCTGAAGCAGATGCAGTCCATGCCCCTCGCTGCCCGGAAGGAAACCAACTCGCCTGCAAGCAGCAGCAGCAGCAGCAGCAGCAGCAGCAGCGGCGGCGGCGGCGGCAGCAGCAGCAGCAGCAGTGGCAGTGGCAGTGGCAGTGGTAGTGTTAGTGGTAGCAGCAGTGGCATTGATTCTAATGCACGCAGCAGGCTGCTGGCTGCAGCAGCAGGGGCGTTTGCCTCTGCGGTGGAGATACGAGACATGGAGTGGTGCCTGCTGCAGCTGCACCCTTCTGACACAGATACTTCTTGTAGAAACTTTCCTCCCTCTAACCGCTCTCCCTCCTCACCCTCCTCTCCCTCATTCGCCTCTTCATCCCGTTCGTCTCACACCAAGTCCCCTTTCGTTACCACCTCTTCACCCTCACCCACTTCTTTCGCCCCTCCTGCCTTGGCCGACCCATCCCGCCTGCATGCATGGGTGGGGGCGAGTGGCGGCGGCATGTCCCTGGTGTCGGCGGTGCTAGAGGCATACGCACATGCAGGCATGCTCTCGCACATGGAAGCACTGTTCATGGGTGCTCAGGCCATGGGGATGGCCGCACGGGCCATGGGGATGGGAGAGCATGGTGTGGAGATGCGAGGGATGAGAACAGGTGGCATGGGGAGTAGTGAATATGGCATGGGAGTGGGGGCACTTGGCATGGGGATGGGTGTGGCAGGAGGAGGGGGAGGTGGAGAGACCATGGGAGGCGCCATGGGTGGGGGGCCTTTGGGGGAAAGAGATTCGGCTTGGGGCGGAGTTGGGAGGGGGATGGGGAGTGGGGGGATGGGGGGAGTCATGATGGGAAGAGAAGGGGCATGGGGAGAGGTGACTGGCGGAAGGGGGGTGGGCAGGGAGAGCAGGGGGGGGGCGGGAATGGGGGGAGGAGAGGGAGGCATGTGGGGGGGAAGCGGGGGAGGGTTAGGAGGGTGGACTGGGGAGGATATGGACACAGGGATTAGAGTGAGTGGAGGTGAGGGGTATGGTGGTTTTGGGTATGGTGTTGATGGGTACAGGGGTGATGGGTATGGTGGCACTGATGGTGGCATGGATGGTGGTACCATGGGACACGTTCAACATACTCCCCCTTCTTCTTTCCCGAAGCCTCCTACAAGCCGCCGCCGCCACCACCGGCTCGTTTTGTCCTCATCTGCATGCAACGCCGTGGCTGAAGCCTATGCTGCAGTGGCTTCTCCGGGCGGCGTGCGGCGAGTTATGGCCTACATGCTTCGGCACGGAGTGGCCCGCAACGAGACGACCATTGCCGCCCTCCTCTCAGCCTGCGCAGCGGCTGCTGACGTGGCGGGGATGGAGGCGGCGCTCCAGCGAGCTGTGCGACGTGGCATGCTGGACACGGCGCCAGCTGGTGCTTACGTGGCTCCGCATGGATCCATCCGGAGCCTGCCAGCTGGCGCTTACGTGGCAGCAGCACATGCGTTTGGAGCAGCAGGGGAGGTGGGAAGAATGAGAGAGATGCTGGAAGTTGCACGGCAAGTGGGGGGGAGGTTGGGGAACGTGGAGGGCAGTGGTAATTACAGCGAAGACCTAGTTGCGACGGGGAGGGGAGGAAGAGTGGGTGAAGGCAGGGAGGAGGAAAGGGAAAGGCGAGGATGGGAGGTGGGGAGAGATGGGGGGAGACGTGAGGAGAGAGATGGAGGGAGGGATGGTCGTGATATGGTGGGTGATGATGGTGCTCTAATGGGAGGGAGTAGCGTGCGGGTTTCCGAAGGTGAGGAGGCAGCATGGGAGGTGG
Source organism: Closterium sp. NIES-67 (assembly GCA_027943415.1). NCBI lineage: Eukaryota > Viridiplantae > Streptophyta > Zygnematophyceae > Desmidiales > Closteriaceae > Closterium > Closterium sp. NIES-67. Next base: position 703,133 of record BQMB01001398.1, on the reverse strand, counting down.
AGAGGGAGTGTTACTTAACCGCCATCGATGCCTTCCTTGCTGTGGCTGATGATGGTGATGGTGCTGCTGCTGAAGACAACGTTGTAACTGGTGCTGCTGGTGGTGCTGATGCTGTGGCCATTGATTGTGCTTCTACTGGTACTGCTCCCGCTGAAGACCCTGCTGCTGCTGCTGCTGCTGCTGCTGCTGCTGCTGCTGCTGTTGCGCCAGCTTTGGATCGAGCCGAGGCACTTTTGAATGAGATGCACGGGCGGGGCATGTGCGCTGATGTGGCGACATACTGTGCCATGCTGGCAGCGAGGGGGCATGGGGAGGTGGTGGAGGGGGCGGCAGAGGAAGTGCTTGAGGTGGAGGGGTGTGGGATGAGTGCAGGGGCGGTGTGCGCTGCTGCTCTGCTGATGCTGCTGGCACAGTCGCAGGGACAGGGACAGAGACAGACACAGGGACAGGGACAGGCAGCGACAACGGCAACTCTGGCACCAACACAAGCAGATTCTGCTGCTGCTGCTGCTGCTGCTGCTGCTGCTGCTGCTGCTGCTGCTGCTGCTGCTGCTGCTGCTGCTGCTGCTGCTGCTGCTGCTGCTGCTGCCCCTGCCCCTGCTGCTGCTGCCTCAGCCCCATCAGCCCCAGCAGCAGCATCCCATCTGCTGCTGAACTGGCTCTGGTCGCTGCAGGCCGGTCGCCTCCGCCCCCTCGTCCGCTTCCTGGGGGGCTTTCAGCCAGAGGGGGGGATGTGGGCCGAGGGATCAGTGCAGGGAGATGAGAGGAGGGGGAGAGGTGTGCAGGATGGAAGTGAGGAGCGGCAGGCGGCAGTGGCGGCAGGCAGGGGTCTACAGGGAGCAGGCACACAGCAGCAGCAGCAGCACGAGACACGGCTTGACACTCTGTCAGCTCAAGAGACAGCCCTGTTCCATGACTTGAACAAGTTTCTCCGAAGCATCCAGGGCAGTACCCACCCCCGCGCCATGCGCCCGCTCTTCGCCTCTCTCGCCGCAGCCCTCTGCAGGCTCGGCAGGCTCGACCGAGCCTGCTGGGTGCTGGAAGAGGCTCGGAGGTTCGGAGCGTATCCGACTCCTCCGAGCCTGCCGGTGCCAAGCCTGGCTGGCCCGGTTTGGTCGCTAGACCTGCATTTGTACCGAGGTCCGGTGGCAGTGCTCGCACTGGCAGTTTGGCTGGATGAGCTGTGCTGGAGGATTACCGAAGCTGAGCAGCAGGCTCGGTGTGGGCCGGTTGGGGAAGGTTCGAAGAACAGAGAGAACGGTGAAAGGCTTGGAGGACGGAGGATTGAAGGAGATACGGAATGGGATAATAAAGGGAATACTGAGCATCAGTGGCCTGAGCGAGCCGTGATTATATTGGAGGCAAGCGGACATGAGCTGCTAGAACAATCTATAGGTCGGAGGCCAGTGAGGGACTTCTTGGCTTATAACGAGTCACCCTTTAGAGCGCTCAGCAGTGATCCATACGGGCGCATGGATGCTGAAGTCGGTGCGTTGAGAGAATGGGTTGATGAAAGGTGGCCGTCGGAGGAATTTGTCTTGGAGAGTAGAAATGGAAACGCTGCCTCAAAGCACGGTAGTCGTATCAGGCCATGCCTCTGGGAAGACGTGAGAAACTTTTTGCTTGCGTACATTGAACAATGATGCAATGGTGCACATTGCATGGCACTGTGGCACATCCATCCACCAATGTTCTATCAAGAGGTGAATCTTGTACCATAACCATAGTACCATACATGGTTGTGCTGTGCACCGCTCACCGTGAGTACCGGTATTCGTAACTGGAAGCCCAGGATATGCCCCACCACCAGTAGTAATGCCACATTCGGAGCACCTATCAAGATATACCGCCTATGGTGTTATTTAATCCCTGTTACTTTCCCAGAATTTTAGAATTGGTGGATCTTGAAGTGAACCCCCATTGCACAGACACCCTAAGTAATCGAATGTACCTCGCTTTCTTGCTGCAAGGGTTACGCAAAGTAACCGAGTAACCTTTGAGACCTTTGCAGGAATTGACATCCCCAGGCAGAGAGCCCCACAAAACCCATTCTGCTTGAGCCCAGAATTTTATACTTCACCAATCGTACCCCATCACACCGCCTGCAGGCGACTCTCCCTTCTCGCTCCTTATACCGGTAACAGCAATCCTGAAAACACGAAACACGAATCCTTCTCGCGCCTTCCGTAGTGGCGCTTTCCGACGGCGCCTGCTCCCGCCGCACCGACAAGCCAAGGAAATCAAATTCGCGTCAGGTCCGAATGACACTCGTAGCCTACCATAAGCATCATCGCCGCTCGCGTCCTTCGTGAATCTCGGCTCAGACCGTCGCGAGTCCTTCCCCGTGCCTCCATCCGTGCCTCCATCCGTGCCTCCATCCGTGCCTCCATCCGTGCCTTCGCCCCTTGCTGCCTCTTCTTCCGCCGCTTCCTCCTCCCGCCCGAGTCACTCAAATCGACCTCCTCGCTCCTCCCTCTAGTCCGTCGAGTTGAATGACTCTCGTCCGCCGGAGCGCCTCGTCCCCTGCCCCCTGCTGCTCGCCTCTATCTTCCTCTCTCTCGCCCTCTTCAGTGCCTTGTTCCATCCGCCGCTCCTCTCCCTTCTCCCTTCTGAGTCGACTCAAAAGCATCCCCCGCTCCTCTCCCTTCTCCCCTCAGCCCCCTCCCCTATCCCTTAACCCCCACCCTCTCCCCTTCCCCGTCGCCCGTACCGTAACACGCGCCCTCCCCACATCGCCCGCCACGCACCTTTTGCGCCACGCCTCTCGGCCCTCTCGCCTGTCGGCACTCTTGCCTCTCGGCTCTAGTCCATCCCACTCTCCCCCCTCCCTTCCGCCTCCAGGTTCTCCCTCCCCCCGTGCCCCTCTCGCCCCCCTTGCTTCGCCTATTTGCCCTCCCCTCTTCTGCCCCCCCCCTCTTCTAACACCCTCTGCTCTCCCCCTCCTCTCCCTTGTTCCTCTCCCCCTCCTCTCCCTTGTTCCTCTCCCCCTCCTCTCCCTTGTTCCTCTCCCCCTCCTCCTCTCCCCCTCTTCCTCTCCCACTCCCGTCTGCTCCCTTTCCCTCCATTTTCGCCCGTCTCCCATCCCCCCGCTCCCCGCATGTCAACCTGCTCCTGAAGATCAACAGGGATTTCATCTCAGCCGTCGGTCCTCGTCGTCACCAGCCATCTTGGCCGTCCAGTTCTGTCCCAGCCATCAGCCATCAAGCACGAGCACTGAGCCTAAGCTATTCCTGCTTCTGTTGCGGGAATGGCGAAGAAGAGAAGCAAGCGCGCTGCTGCACCCTCAGATACCGCCAAGGTGTGCAAACAACCGATGATGGCCGCGCTTGTTTCTTTCCAAAGAGAGCAAAGCGGTGCAAAGGTTTGCATGCACGTTGAAGTTATGTCCCCCACCGGTTTTAGTATTCTTAAAAAGAAAACAGAAAAAAAACCGCTCTCTTCGTATTGCCAGGGCTCAGCGGATGACGCTGGAGGGAGAGCGGCTGCAGCCGCGTCGGCGTCTGCAGAAGGAAGAGAGGCGGAGAATGAAGGGGCGGACGAAGGGTACGCCTCTCTTCCTTCCTCCCTACAGCTGCCTGTGCCTTCTTTTTCAATTCTGAATCATGCTACGTCTCCTCCTCCCTCCCCCCCTCACTTATCATCTCCCAACCCCACAGTCCTGAATACCCAAAGTGACCCATTTTTGCCATATCCCTCTAACCCTTTTCTCCATGCATCTGTTTCCAGGGCTCAGGTGACAGAGAGCAGGCGAGTGCAGAAGAGAGCCGCCAAGCAGATGAGACTGATGGACAGTGAGTACAGGGGGTGTGACTATATGGGGTTAATATGTTGGGGGAGCAATAAGGGTGCATATTAGCAATCCGGAGACATCAGGTGCGGGAGGGAGTTGCTAAGCAGATGAGGCTGTTGGGCAGTGAGTCTAGGCGGTGTGACTGTAGCAGGGATATTGTGTGTGAGGAGCTATAGGGGTGCATATAAGCAGTAGGGAGACATCAGGTGCTGAAGTGACTGCTGGACAGTGTTTATAGGAAGTGTGACTATAGCAGGAGCAGGGATAACGTGTATGTGGTGTACTTGGCTTGACTATTCAATTGCTCGCAATGTGACTCCTCTGTTACTGACCTCTCTTCTCCTTGCCCTCGTTTTTCCATGTGCCAGATTTGAGACGAACGCAAACGCTGATTGCTGCTGCTAGGGGAGACTCAAAGGTACGATGGGATGGGAGCTTACATGCGCTAATTGCTGCAAGCACCTTTACAGTAGCCAATGCAAGCAGACACCGCCCGTCCTAGCCACCAAAGCAGCCAACTGTTACCTGCTTGTGTAGGCTAGGCACTTTCGCTCTCGCCTTTCTGGCTACTTGGGTACTCACACACACACGCACCTTCACTCAGATGCACAGTCTCCGTTTTTCCCTGTCTTTCTCTCACTCTCTTTCACACACACTCACTCTCTCTCTGCCTCCCTCCTCCCCGTCATCCCCTTCTCTCTTCCTCCACCACGCTCCATGCACTTGCTTCCTCCCGATGCTCCCTTCCCAACAGACCAAGAAGGCGTCTAAAAAGAAGAAGGGAGCGGTCTCCAACCTCCCTACAAGCCTCACGTTGGACACCCTTGCATCGGCGCTGGGGGACGCCCTGCCAGATGCGCTCACCCTCACCAAGGAGGCAGACAAGCGCCACTCGCTGCTGTCAGCAAAGCAGCGAGGGAAGATTGTGTGAGTGTGCACTGTGCACCCCGTCTTGTGTTTGTAAGTGTCAGGCGGATGCCAGGGTTCACTTAAGGGTTTAGGGTGCACTCACTCTCACCAAGGAGGCGGCCAAGCGCCACTCGCTGCTGTCAGCGAAGCAGCGCGGGAAGATTGTGTGAGTGTTCATCTTTCCTTGCGTGGAGACATGCATCCATAAGTTTTTCTTTTAACGGACTTATTATGCATCAACAATAATAATCTTGTGTGTGTATCTCACTGTATACACACCGTACTTGCATTCCCACTGACTGCAGAGTTGAGGAGACCAAGCAAATGGCAGCAGTGCTTTCTCACCCCGCCTTCAAAGCCGACCCATTTGCCGCCATTCAGCAGCATCTCTCCAACACACTACCCTCATCAGTCGCAGCCCCCCCTCTCCCTACCAAGTTCGCAACGAGGCAAGCTCAACAGGCTTTGGAAAAGAAGAAAAGGAAAAAGAAGGGGAAGAAGAAATCAGGCGGGCACGGCGGGGAAGGTGCTATGGAGATGTGATGGCATGGAAGAGCAGACAAGTCGGCGTCGTACCGCCTAGAAGCTCAATGCGGCTAGTTAGCATTGAGACAAGAGTGAGGTACACTTGTGGGGGGAGGCGGAGGAGGGGGGACAAGAAGAGCATGCTATGGATTTATGTAGTAGCAACAAATGAGCCAGTCCTTTTAATTCGCAATGACAGCCGTATGCATGTACATGTAGGAATCTTTGATCGGAAAGTGATGCCAAATTGCATATGGCATAGGTACCAGTGCTTATTGCACTATCTTATGTTCCATTAATCTTTCATGTGTGCATATAGCGTTATTCATGACTGCATATAGCGTTATCCATGACTGCATATAGCGTCATCCATAATGCTCCCGCCCAACTCCTTTTCCAGTGTCGCGGCTGTATTTGCGCCATCAGACACCTCGCCCCGCGGCGCCAAACAAGGGTACTGTATGCTGCAACAGCTTGTGTTCCCGCCGCGCCCATTCTCCGCCCGCCGCTGTCAAGAGTCCAAACTAGTACGGTCAGGTGCGGTGGTTTACCAGGAGGGCAGTTTCGTCAACAGCTATCGAGTGGTTGGATAGGGTTCGGAGGGTTCAAACAGCTATTTTCCGCGGGTGTGAGCAACCCTCGTTACAAGCTCCCCCTTGTGTGTCGCCTCGCCTGCCTGATGCAACAAGCACTCACCTTATATCGGGGCATTTATGCTAATTTGCCGTGCTTTGCCTTGCACAGTGCGCCAATCTAGTCGGCCTTTCTCAGGCGCTCTTCTAGAGGATAGCACGATGCTCCATTTGCATTAGGTGTCAAGTAGGCCTGCTTGAGCGGCGTCTAGGTTCCTATTTCTACCGCGTTTAGAGTTCGCGCGACAGGCGCGTGACGCTATTTCGCGGGAGTAAGATAATAGCGCCCTCCTTTCTGGCCTTTTCTCCTGAACAGAGTAGTAAGTTGTTTTGTAATTAGCGGCTTATTTTTCGATCCTAGGTTGCGCTCGTTCATCCGACCCCGCGAATCGGTGCCTCTATTTTATGCGCTCCATTCGCCGCTCTTCACATCGCGCCCCGCGGTCCCTTCCCTTTTCGAACGGTTCTTCCTCTTTCCCCACCTTACAAGAAGAAATTCAAATAATAATAATAATAATAACCCCACCCGCCTCTCTCTGGTCTCATGATTCCCTTTCCCCAACCTGCCGACCGCGTCCCAGCAGCACGCGAGCGCATGCCTACCAGCGCGCAAGTTTCATTGTTATCTCAGCAAGCTAACACGTTAGGCGCCATGTTTTCTCCGTCGCAGTCGCTTTCGGCGCAGCTGGTGGTCAAGGCGATCTCTTTTGACGTCTCCCTTCCTTTCTCTCCCTCGTCTCGAACCTTTACCTCCCGCCGTCTCCTACAGCTGCAAGCAAACGAGCGAGAGCGATGTTTTCATCGTCGCACTCCATGGCGGCGCGGCTGGTGGGCAAGGCGACGAGGATGAGCAGCTTCCTTCCGTTTTCTCTCTTCGTGTCGACCCTGTCTACATCCCAGTAGCTACAGCAGCGAGCGAGCGAGCGAGCAAGCGAGCGGGTAACCATGTTTTCGTCGTCGCAGTCGACGGCGGTGCAGCTGGTGGACAAGGCGACGAGCGACCTGCTGGCGAGCCCTGATTGGACGCTCAACATGCAGCTGTGCGACCTGCTCAACGCCAGCACCGGGTGAGCCTAGCGACTTGTTTAATCTAAAAAAAAAAACGCCCTTTTGACGCAGTTCGTAGTGGATTGCGTTAATCAACGAGCCCCGATTGGACGCTCAACTTGCAGCTGTGCGACCTGCTCAACGCCAGCACCGGGTGAGCCTAGCGACTTGTTTAATCTAAAAAAACGCCCTTTTGACGCAGTTCGTAGTGGATTGCGTTAATCAAGGAGCCCCGATTGGACGCTCAACTTGCAGCTGTGCGACCTGCTCACCGCCACCACCGGGTGAGCTGGAAGCTCACCGCGAGCACTGGGTGACTTGAGAGACGTGTTCAATCCCTAAAACAGCCCGCCCTTTGACGACTACTCACCTGCCATCCCCCCACCCCGTGCCTGCCATCCCTCCACGCATCGCCCGTCGGCGGCAGGCAAGTGAAGGACGTGGTGAGGGCGGTGAGGAAGCGCATTGGCAGCAAGAACCGCAAGACGCAGCTGCTCGCGCTCACTGTACGTTGGCCGACACTCGGATGCACCCATCAATCAACCTCTTTTTTCCTTCTCCGCTCGGCCAATGTCCATATACTTGCGCCCCCATGTCATACACCCATACCCATCCACACCGCACCACACCCCTGTATTCATGCCTGCGTCCATTCCTTCCTGTGCGTCCGTCCATGCCTTGATGTGCCCATCTGCCCACGTGCGTGCTGTTTGCTTGTGCTTTGCTGTGCGCCCCTCTGTGCGTCCCTCTGTGCGTCCCTCTGTGCGTCCCTCTGTGCACCATGTCTCGTGTTTTAAGACGTCGATCAAGAACCGCACGCCCTGTGCGCAGCGAGTGTCCATGCGATAATAACTTTGTTTTGAGACGTCTCAAAAGTGCACGCCCTATATCACTCCCTGCACATCTCAAAACTAACATGCGCAGCTGCTAGAGACCCCCTCATGTTAGGTACTGCGCGCCCCATGTACACTGTGTCTTTCCATGCCTATTGGCTACGCCTTCACCTGTGCCTCTCTCTCTGTCTCCGACTCTCTCTGTCTCTGTCTGTCTCTGTCTCTGTCTCTGTCTCTGTCTCTCTGTGTGTCTCTGTCTGTCTCTCTCTGTCTCTGCCTGTCTCTGTCTCTGTCTCTGCCTGTTTCTGTCTCTGTCTGTCTCTGTCTGTCTCTGTCTGTCTCTGTCTGTCTCTGTCTCTGTCTCTGTCTCTGCCTGTCTCTGTCTCTGCCTGTTTCT
>BQMB01001398.1:640000-687500 GCA_027943415.1 Closterium sp. NIES-67 | reverse complement strand
TCTGTCTCTCTCTGTCTCTGCCTGTCTCTGTCTCTGTCTCTGCCTGTTTCTGTCTCTGTCTCTGTCTCTGTCTCTGCCTGTTTCTGTCTCTGTCTGTCTCTGTCTGTCTCTGTCTGTCTCTGCCTGTCTCTGTCTCTGTCTTTGTCTGTCTCTGTCTGTCTCTGTCTGTCTCTGTCTGTCTCTGTCTGTCTCTGTCTGTCTCTGTCTGTCTCTGTCTGTCTCTGTCTGTCTCTGTCTGTCTCTGTCTGTCTCTGTCTGTCTCTGTCTCTGTCTCTGTCTCTGTCTCTGTCTGTCTCTGTCTCTGCCTGTTTCTGTCTCTGTCTCTGTCTCTGTCTGTCTCTGTCTCTGTCTCTGTCTGTCTCTGTCTCTGTCTCTGTCTGTCTCTGTCTGTCTCTGTCTCTGTCTCTGTCTCTGTCTCTGTCTCTGTCTCTGCCTGTTTCTGTCTATGTCTCTGTCTGTCTCTGTCTGTCTCTGTCTGTCTCTGTCTGTCTCTGTCTCTGTCTCTGTCTCTGTCTGTCTCTGTCTCTGCCTGTTTCTGTCTCTGTCTGTCTCTGTCTGTCTCTGTCTGTCTCTGTCTCTGTCTCTGTCTCTGCCTGTCTCTGTCTGTCTCTGTCTCTGTCTCTGTCTCTGTTTCTGTCTCTGTCTGTCTCTGTCTGTCTCTGTCTGTCTCTGTCTCTGTCTCTGTCTCTGCCTGTCTCTGTCTCTGTCTCTGCCTGTTTCTGTCTCTGTCTCTGTCTCTGTCTCTGCCTGTTTCTGTCTCTGTCTGTCTCTGTCTGTCTCTGTCTGTCTCTGTCTCTGTCTCTGTCTCTGCCTGTCTCTGTCTCTGCCTGTTTCTGTCTCTGTCTCTGTCTTTGTCTGTCTCTGTCTGTCTCTGTCTGTCTCTGTCTGTCTCTGTCTGTCTCTTACTCTGTCTCTGTCTCTGCCTGTCTCTGTCTCTGCCTGTTTCTGTCTCTGTCTCTGTCTTTGTCTGTCTCTGTCTGTCTCTGTCTGTCTCTGTCTGTCTCTGTCTGTCTCTGTCTGTCTCTGTCTCTGTCTCTGTCTCTGTCTGTCTCTGTCTCTGCCTGTTTCTGTCTCTGTCTCTGTCTCTGTCTCTCTCTGTCTCTATCTCTCTCTGTCTCTCTCTGTCTCTGCCTGTCTCTGTCTCTGTCTCTGCCTGTTTCTGTCTCTGTCTCTGTCTCTGTCTCTGCCTGTTTCTGTCTCTGTCTGTCTCTGTCTGTCTCTGTCTGTCTCTGTCTGTCTCTGTCTGTCTCTGTCTCTGTCTCTGTCTCTGCCTGTCTCTGTCTCTGCCTGTTTCTGTCTCTGTCTCTGTCTTTGTCTGTCTCTGTCTGTCTCTGTCTGTCTCTGTCTGTCTCTGTCTGTCTCTGTCTGTCTCTGTCTGTCTCTGTCTGTCTCTGTCTGTCTCTGTCTGTCTCTGTCTGTCTCTGTCTCTGTCTCTGTCTCTGTCTCTGTCTGTCTCTGTCTCTGCCTGTTTCTGTCTCTGTCTCTGTCTCTGTCTGTCTCTGTCTCTGTCTCTGTCTGTCTCTGTCTCTGTCTCTGTCTGTCTCTGTCTGTCTCTGTCTCTGTCTCTGTCTCTGTCTCTGTCTCTGTCTCTGCCTGTTTCTGTCTATGTCTCTGTCTGTCTCTGTCTGTCTCTGTCTGTCTCTGTCTGTCTCTGTCTCTGTCTCTGTCTCTGTCTGTCTCTGTCTCTGCCTGTTTCTGTCTCTGTCTCTGTCTCTGTCTCTCTCTGTCTCTATCTCTCTCTGTCTCTCTCTGTCTCTGCCTGTCTCTGTCTCTGTCTCTGCCTGTTTCTGTCTCTGTCTCTGTTTCTGTCTCTGTCTCTGTCTCTGTCTCTGCCTGTTTCTGTCTCTGTCTGTCTCTGTCTGTCTCTGTCTGTCTCTGTCTGTCTCTGTCTGTCTCTGTCTCTGTCTCTGTCTCTGCCTGTCTCTGTCTCTGCCTGTTTCTGTCTGTCTCTGTCTTTGTCTGTCTCTGTCTGTCTCTGTCTGTCTCTGTCTGTCTCTGTCTGTCTCTGTCTGTCTCTGTCTGTCTCTGTCTGTCTCTGTCTGTCTCTGTCTCTGTCTGTCTCTGTCTGTCTCTGTCTCTGTCTCTGTCTCTGTCTCTGTCTGTCTCTGTCTCTGTCTCTGTCTGTCTCTGTCTCTGCCTGTTTCTGTCTCTGTCTCTGTCTCTGTCTGTCTCTGTCTCTGTCTCTGTCTGTCTCTGTCTCTGTCTCTGTCTGTCTCTGTCTGTCTCTGTCTCTGTCTCTGTCTCTGTCTCTGTCTCTGTCTCTGCCTGTTTCTGTCTATGTCTCTGTCTGTCTCTGTCTGTCTCTGTCTCTGTCTGTCTCTGTCTGTCTCTGTCTGTCTCTGTCTCTGTCTCTGTCTGTCTCTGTCTGTCTCTGTCTCTGTCTCTGTCTGTCTCTGTCTCTGTCTCTGTCTCTGTCTCTGCCTGTTTCTGTCTCTGTCTCTGTCTCTGTCTGTCTCTGTCTCTGTCTCTGTCTCTGTCTATCTCTGTCTCTGTCTCTGTCTGTCTCTGTCTCTGTCTCTGTCTGTCTCTGTCTGTCTCTGTCTGTCTGTCTCTGTCTCTGCCTGTTTCTGTCTCTGTCTCTGTCTCTGTCTCTGCCTGTTTCTGTCTCTGTCTGTCTCTGTCTGTCTCTGTCTGTCTCTGTCTCTGTCTCTGTCTCTGCCTGTCTCTGTCTCTGTCTCTGCCTGTTTCTGTCTCTGTCTCTGTTTCTGTCTCTGTCTGTCTCTGTCTGTCTCTGTCTCTGTTTCTGTCTCTGTCTGTCTCTGTCTGTCTCTGTCTGTCTCTGTCTGTCTCTGTCTCTGTCTGTCTCTGTCTGTCTCTGTCTGTCTCTGTCTCTGTCTCTGTCTGTCTCTGTCTGTCTCTGTCTCTGTCTCTGTCTGTCTCTGTCTCTGTCTCTGTCTCTGTCTCTGCCTGTTTCTGTCTCTGTCTCTGTCTCTGTCTGTCTCTGTCTCTGTCTCTGTCTCTGTCTATCTCTGTCTCTGTCTCTGTCTGTCTCTGTCTCTGTCTCTGTCTGTCTCTGTCTGTCTCTGTCTGTCTGTCTCTGTCTCTGCCTGTTTCTGTCTCTGTCTCTGTCTCTGTCTCTGCCTGTTTCTGTCTCTGTCTGTCTCTGTCTGTCTCTGTCTGTCTCTGTCTCTGTCTCTGTCTCTGCCTGTCTCTGTCTCTGTCTCTGCCTGTTTCTGTCTCTGTCTCTGTTTCTGTCTCTGTCTCTGTCTCTGTCTCTGCCTGTTTCTGTCTCTGTCTGTCTCTGTCTGTCTCTGTCTGTCTCTGTCTGTCTCTGTCTGTCTCTGTCTCTGTCTCTGTCTCTGCCTGTCTCTGTCTCTGCCTGTTTCTGTCTCTGTCTCTGTCTTTGTCTGTCTCTGTCTGTCTCTGTCTGTCTCTGTCTGTCTCTGTCTGTCTCTGTCTGTCTCTGTCTGTCTCTGTCTGTCTCTGTCTGTCTCTGTCTGTCTCTGTCTGTCTCTGTCTCTGTCTGTCTCTGTCTGTCTCTGTCTCTGTCTCTGTCTCTGTCTCTGTCTGTCTCTGTCTCTGTCTCTGTCTGTCTCTGTCTCTGCCTGTTTCTGTCTCTGTCTCTGTCTCTGTCTGTCTCTGTCTCTGTCTCTGTCTGTCTCTGTCTCTGTCTCTGTCTGTCTCTGTCTGTCTCTGTCTCTGTCTCTGTCTCTGTCTCTGTCTCTGTCTCTGCCTGTTTCTGTCTATGTCTCTGTCTGTCTCTGTCTGTCTCTGTCTCTGTCTGTCTCTGTCTGTCTCTGTCTGTCTCTGTCTCTGTCTCTGTCTGTCTCTGTCTGTCTCTGTCTCTGTCTCTGTCTGTCTCTGTCTCTGTCTTTGTCTGTCTCTGTCTGTCTCTGTCTGTCTCTGTCTGTCTCTGTCTGTCTCTGTCTGTCTCTGTCTGTCTCTGTCTGTCTCTGTCTCTGTCTCTGTCTCTGTCTCTGTCTCTGTCTGTCTCTGTCTCTGCCTGTTTCTGTCTCTGTCTCTGTCTCTGTCTCTCTCTGTCTCTGTCTGTCTCTGTCTGTCTCTGTCTCTGTCTCTGTCTCTGTCTCTGTCTGTCTCTGTCTCTGCCTGTTTCTGTCTCTGTCTCTGTCTCTGTCTCTCTCTGTCTCTGTCTCTCTCTGTCTCTCTCTGTCTCTGCCTGTCTCTGTCTCTGTCTCTGCCTGTTTCTGTCTCTGTCTCTGTCTCTGTCTCTGCCTGTTTCTGTCTCTGTCTCTGTCTCTGTCTGTCTCTGTCTCTGTCTCTGTCTGTCTCTGTCTCTGTCTCTGTCTGTCTCTGTCTGTCTCTGTCTCTGTCTCTGTCTGTCTCTGTCTCTGTCTCTGTCTCTGTCTCTGTCTCTGCCTGTTTCTGTCTCTGTCTCTGTCTCTGTCTGTCTCTGTCTCTGTCTCTGTCTCTGTCTATCTCTGTCTCTGTCTCTGTCTGTCTCTGTCTCTGTCTCTGTCTGTCTCTGTCTGTCTCTGTCTGTCTGTCTCTGTCTCTGCCTGTTTCTGTCTCTGTCTCTGTCTCTGTCTCTGCCTGTTTCTGTCTCTGTCTGTCTCTGTCTGTCTCTGTCTGTCTCTGTCTCTGTCTCTGTCTCTGCCTGTCTCTGTCTCTGCCTGTTTCTGTCTCTGTCTCTGTCTTTGTCTGTCTCTGTCTGTCTCTGTCTGTCTCTGTCTGTCTCTGTCTGTCTCTGTCTCTGTCTCTGTCTCTGCCTGTCTCTGTCTCTGCCTGTTTCTGTCTCTGTCTCTGTCTTTGTCTGTCTCTGTCTGTCTCTGTCTGTCTCTGTCTGTCTCTGTCTGTCTCTGTCTGTCTCTGTCTCTGTCTCTGTCTCTGTCTGTCTCTGTCTCTGCCTGTTTCTGTCTCTGTCTCTGTCTCTGTCTCTCTCTGTCTCTATCTCTCTCTGTCTCTCTCTGTCTCTGCCTGTCTCTGTCTCTGTCTCTGCCTGTTTCTGTCTCTGTCTCTGTCTCTGTCTCTGCCTGTTTCTGTCTCTGTCTGTCTCTGTCTCTCTCTGTCTGTCTCTGTCTGTCTCTGTCTGTCTCTGTCTCTGTCTCTGTCTCTGCCTGTCTCTGTCTCTGCCTGTTTCTGTCTCTGTCTCTGTCTTTGTCTGTCTCTGTCTGTCTCTGTCTGTCTCTGTCTGTCTCTGTCTGTCTCTGTCTGTCTCTGTCTGTCTCTGTCTGTCTCTGTCTGTCTCTGTCTGTCTCTGTCTGTCTCTGTCTCTGTCTCTGTCTCTGTCTCTGTCTGTCTCTGTCTCTGCCTGTTTCTGTCTCTGTCTCTGTCTCTGTCTGTCTCTGTCTCTGTCTCTGTCTGTCTCTGTCTCTGTCTCTGTCTGTCTCTGTCTGTCTCTGTCTCTGTCTCTGTCTCTGTCTCTGTCTCTGTCTCTGTCTCTGCCTGTTTCTGTCTATGTCTCTGTCTGTCTCTGTCTCTGTCTGTCTCTGTCTGTCTCTGTCTGTCTCTGTCTCTGTCTCTGTTCTCCACCCCCATGTGTGGCCGCATACATGGAGACTCTAATCAGGAGCTGCACGCCCTATATGCACCGGGTGGTGGCAGAAAAGGACGTGCGTTTCTATGTGCCCATGTGTTCCCGTGCGTGTCTGTGCCCTCGTCGTATCCCAGCTCCTGGAAACCCTAATCAAGAACTGCACGCCTTACGTGCACCGAGTGGTGGCGGAGAAGGACGTGCCGGCAGAGATGGCCAAGATCGCCAGGAAGAAGGTGATCACGTAACACCCCTGCACGGTTGCGTTGCTATGTGTTGGGATCGTTGCAGTATTGTTACTACTCTCCCTCTTACTCTGCTTTTCCTGAGACTGCTTCCACTTTCTCCCGTACGGCCCTATAATCCGCAAGGCATGAGGACGGCGGCGCATTCTGGTGGGGTTGTTGGGTGCGCAGTCAGCTTGACACGCTCGTTTCCTGTCCTGCCTCCTTGTGCGGAGGGGCCGCCCACACCCCCCTTCCCCCTCCCTCGTGTAATGAGCGGGTGCCAAGACCTCCCTGCAGCACGCCCTTCAGCTGCTGGATTCCTGCTCGTTTCCTGTCCCCTTCTTAAGTCGTCACCAAGCCCAGTCCTTGCGCGGCGCAAGTTGCCCCCCTCTCCCATCCGCCCCTTCCCACTGCGACTACGAGGTGCGGGGCAGCGTCTTAGAGCTGCACGACTTGTGGCAGGAGTGCCAGTGTTTGAGCCTCCTGAGACTTACCCGCACCCCCTCCCCCCTTCCCCCTCCCCCACCCCTTTACTCCCACCCCCCCTGTTTCTCCCCCCTTAGTGCGACAAGGAGGTGCGGGGGCGCATTCTGGAGCTGCTGGATCTGTGGCAGGAGGCCTTTGGGGGAGCTGTTATTGAGGCACCTAAAAAATACTCCCTCTCCCTCCACCCCCCCTCCCCCCCTGTTTCTCCCCCCTTCAGTGCGACGAGGAGGTGTGCGGGCCTATCCTGGAGCTGCTGGACCTGTGGCAGGAGGCCTTTGGGGGAGCTGTTACTGAGGTGCTTCAATATGACCCCCTCCCTCTTCCCCCTCTCCCCTTCCCCCTTCCCCCCATACCCTCTCACCCCTCCCACTTCCCCCATACCCCCTCTCCCCTCCCCCCTCCCCCCGCAGTGCGACGAGGAGGTGCGGGGGCGCATCCTGGAGCTGCTGGACCTGTGGCAGGAGGCCTTTGGAGGAGCAGGTGGACGGCCGCCCCAGTTCTTCCTGGCGTATGATGAGCTCAAGGTGCGGGCAGCAGTGCTTTCAGGTGCTCAAGGTGCAGGCAGCAGTGTTTTCAGGTGCTCAAGGTGCGGGCAGCAGTGTTTTCAGGTGCTCAAGGTGCAGGCAGCAGTGTTTTCAGGTGCTCAAGGTGCGGGCAGCAGTGTTTTCAGGTGCTCAAGGTGCGGGCAGCAGTGTTTTCAGGTGCTCAAGGTGCAGGCAGCAGTGTTTTCAGGTGCTCAAGGTGCAGGCAGCAGTGTTTTCAGGTGCTCAAGGTGCGGGCAGCAGTGCTTTCAAGCGCTCAAGGTGCGGTCAGGGATGCTGCTTGCTTTGGGGCGCCTCAAACCGCTGCAGGTATTCCTTGCTTATCACGAGCTCAACGTGGGACCGTGAGACCTTAAGGTGGACCCCAACACGACCCCAACAGAGTCATGCCTTTATTACGCCGCCGCAGACTCAACCCAGCCACACACAACCCCCTGCGTCCAACCCCTTCCCCCCCCTCTCCCCCCCCCCCACACACACACAACGACCCCCTAACCCCCCCCTCTCTGCCTCTGCAGCGCATAAGTATGCCGTTCCCCTCCCGCGACTCGAACAGAGTCGTGCCCCATCTCTTCCCACATTTTCACGCTGCCCCATACGCAACCCAGCCACAACTCCCTTCGTCCAACCCTTCTCCCCCCCCCCACTCTTACCACCACCCCACCCACAACCCCCTGACCCCATCTCTCTGCTTCTCTAGCGCATGGGCATGACCATCCCCCCCCCGTGACGTGACCCCAACAGAGCCGTGCCCGCATTCACCCCACCGCAGACCAACGCGTGCAACCCCAACAGAGTTGTGACCGTGTTCACATCCACGCCTCCCCAGACCAGACCCGACTGCCAACGTTCCTCTCTTCCCCTCTCCCCTGCCACACAACTGCTCTCCCTTCTCTGTCAGTGCAGCGCATGGGAATGAACTCCCCCCCTCCGCGACCCCAACAGACCCAACTAGGCGTCAACCCCCTTATTTCCAACTGTTTCCTCCAACTCTAACTCCCCCTCCCCCCCCCCCACACCTCCCCCCCCCCCCGCCCCCCCGTGTGCATGTTCAGCGCATGGGCATGCCCTTCCCCCCCCGCGACCCCAACAGAGTCGTGCCCGTGTTCACGCCGCCCCAGACCCATCCCACCATGAGCCACGGCGGCCCTCCCCAGATGTACCCGCCCCAGTCATACCCTCCCCAGACTTACCCGCCCCGTATCCCCGTGGCCATGGGGTACCCTGTTGGGAGTGGGGGGGGAGGGGAGGAGATACCTCCGCATTTGCTGCAAGAGACAACCGCAACCACAATGACGTGAGTGCTGCTCCTGGGTATCTACACAGTTTTTTGCCATGCTGGCTGCACACTTCTTTTGAGTCGATTCAAAAGCAAGCAAGGGTCCAGACAGAGCTTCGGGTCGCAAGATGCTACGCTTCTCCACAATATTGTGGCGGTAGGCAATATAGGCAGTCGTGATTTTTTAGGCGCCTAAAAAATTGTGGTGGTAGGCAATATAGGCAGGCAGTCGTGATGAAATTGAAAGCAGCGCCGACTACAAACAGGTGTGGCGGCAGCCTGACCACCAACCTGCTGCGAGAACCCGAAGCTCTGGAGACTGGACCCTTGCTTGAGTCGACTCAATTGGCTGCACGTGCATTTGCGCTTTCAGCTCCCCAAAAGGCTGGTGACCTGAATGATAGATGCTCCCCACGTGCATAAATGCGTGCAGCGCAGTAAGTAGGTGCCTTGCCACTGTCATCCAAGTCCCTCCCCCTCCCGTTTTGACCCCCCTCCGATCTCACTCCCCCTCTCTCCTCCCTGTTCCTTACGTCTCCCACAGCGCTACTGACCTGAATGCGCGCAGCACGGTGGATCTGCTGGGGGAGATGCTGGCCTTTGTTGAGTGGGGCCTCAATGCCGCCTCCATGCTCTCATGCGCTCTTGCCTGCGCCTGTGCCTGTTTCCTCATGCATCTGGCCCCTCGTATCGCTCACAGCGCTGCTGATCTGGTGAATGCGCGCAGCACGGTGGATCTGCTGGGGGAGATGCTGGCTTTTGTTGAGTGGGGCCTCAATGCCACCTCCATGCTCTCATGCGCTCTTGCCTGCGCCTGTGCCTGTTTCCTCATGCATCTGGCCCCTCGTATCGCCCACAGCGCTGCTGACCTGGTGAATGCGCGCAGCACGGTGGATCTGCTGGGGGAGATGCTAGCGTCTGTGGACACCAACAACCCTGCTGTACGTTTCATCAGCAGCCAGCCAGGCTGTGAATTTTCCGCATGTTTTCTGGCTTCCAGTGATTGCTTTTTGGGCTTCCAGTGATTGCTTTCTGGGCTTCCAGTGATTGCTTTCTGGGCTTCCAGTGATTGCTTTCTGGGCTTCCAGTGATTGCTTTCTGGGCTTCCAGGGATTGCTTTCTGGGCTTCCAGTGATTGCTTTCTGGGCTTCCAGTGATTGCTTTCTGGGCTTCCAGTGATTGTTTTCGTGCAGAGCACAGTTGATGAGAACTTGCGCACAGGTGTTTTGCTCTAGATTTTCTTGCTATGCGCAACTACCCATACTTACCACTTGTCCAATCTTACATGCGTTTAACAGAACCGCACTGCCTTGCCCCTCGTTCCTCTCCGCCCTTGCCCGCTTTCCTTTCCCATTGCAGGTACCCAATGACTGCAACAGTGAAGGGGTGCAGAGCAAGCCGGCTTGCTGACACGCTCTCATGCCCCTCCCCTCCCTCTGTCCCTCCATCCCTATGTGCAGGCTGCCAGCACGAGGTGATCTCTGATCGGGGACTTGGTGGAGCCGTCGCACGCACACGGCACTGCTGTTCCACCCGTTCCTCTCCATTATTCACTCTCTCTCTACCCCCTCCCCTCCCTCCTTCCCTCCCGCCCTGTGTGCAGGCCGCCAGTGACGAGGTGATCTCTGACCTGGTGGAGCAGACAGATCGGGGACTTGGTGGAGCCGTCGCACGCACACGGCACTGCTGTTCCACCCGTTCCTCTCCATTATTCACTCTCTCTCTACCCCCTCCCCTCCCTCCTTCCCTCCCGCCCTGTGTGCAGGCCGCCAGTGACGAGGTGATCTCTGACCTGGTGGAGCAGACACGCACGCTGCAGCAGCAGCTTACAGCGGCACTCAACACAGCCACGTGAGTGGGGGTGGTTGGGTTGGAGGGTGAGGGATGGTTGGAGATCGAGGAAAACGCATCCCCATGACTGGCAGCTGTTCTCAGATGCTAATTTCTGTTTTGAAGCCTGGCTTCGAGTGTTACACTGTACGGCATTCCCCCCCCTCTTTTCACCACGTCCCTCCCCCCTCCTCACTAACCAAAACTCGAAGCATTACCCACTGTGAGCATTACTCAATGTGAGCATTACTCAATGTGAGAGCATTACTCATGTGAGCATTACTGACTGTGCACTTGTGCCACAGCAGGCAGTATCCATCCCAAGGCCAGTGTCGTAGAGGACTGTGACATGCAAAAGCAGCTGGAAAGACATCAGCAGCCTCTGGGACTCCCGCTCCCTCCTCACCCCGTCCCAACCCCCCCCCACCCTCACCCCTACTCAGCTACTCGCAATTCCCGTTCCGGGGCCTGGCTCTGAACAACAGCATGCAGAGGCACCCGGCCACACACAGCAGACTCTTGCTCGTTCCCCTTCCATCCTGCCGTTCCTCCCCTTTCCCTTCACCTCCTTTACGTGACGCCCTCCCCACCCTCGCCCCAAATCTTCTCGACCTGACCCAACCCTTAATTCACATCCCCAACCCTGCAGCCGACCAGCAGTTTCTCTTCCAAGGGCTGGTGCTGAGCGACGACCTGAAGGGCCAGGCCTGTGTGGTCGTGCAGCAGGGTGCTATGCTTCCAGATGCACCTGGACCAGCACAGCAGCCTGCTGCCCTTGCCTCACTCCCTGCCACTCCCTCCCTTTCCCTTCATCTCACTTCTAACCCCGTCGCCCCCACCTTGCTTGCAGAGACGAGCAATTCCTATTTCAGGGCCTGGCGCTGAACGACGACATGCAGAAGCACCTGGACAAGCACAGCAGCCTACTCGCCTCCTCGCTACACCGAGGGGGTGACGACTGCCACAGCGACAGCAGCAGCGGCGGCGCCTCTCCTCCCCGCTCTGGCGCCTATCAATCCCACCCTACTCAGGGTCCGACTGTGAATCGCGGCCAGCAGTACGATGAGTGGGCAGCAGGGGTGACGGCAGGGCTGCCCTTGGCTCGCTTTGAACCCGACCAGGCAGAAGAGGAGGCAGATGCAGAGGGAGGACGGCCGCATGGGGTGCAGCCCTCTGGTGCTGCTGCTGCAGGCCCATCCACATCCTCCCACCCTCCTGCTGCTGCAGGTCAAGCAAGCCAAGGAAGCGCACCAGGGCAAGCAGGGCAGCCGGCCCATCAATCCTTAGCAGCAGCACGAGCCGCCGCCGCAGCAGCAGCAGGTGCGCCTGCCACGGCCGTGTCCCCTCCGACGCAGGACCTGCTGAGCCTGGACCTCGTCCCCTCCAACGCCCCCCCTCCCCACCCCCACCCCTCCACCTTTGCTGCCAACACTCCCGGCTCCACTGCCGCCTCCCCCTTCGCCTCTCCCTTTGATGAGCCGCCTTTCCAGGCCACCCCCGCAGGTCCGTCTCCTTCCGGTGGTGGTGGTGCACCACCGTATGCGTTCAATGGCTCCTTCCAGCAGCAGCAGCAGCAGCCACAGCAAGCGTATGGGGGTGCAGGGGGGTATGGAGGCATTGGAGGGGGAATGGGTGGTGGGATGGGTGGTGGAATGGGTGGGTATGGTACAGGTGCAGTTGTGCCGGGAGGGCCAAACCAGCCTGCTTCGTATGTCGTGCCTTGGGCTCGTGCCCCTCAAAGCGCCACCCCACAGCAGCAGCAGCAGCAGCAGCAGCAGCAGCAGCAGCAACAGCAGGGACCAGGGGGGGCTGCCTTGAGTCCGCAGCAACAAGCAATGCTCTTTGGTGGTGGTAACCCCCCTCCTCTCAACCTGTCACAGCAGGGAGGGGGGCCCTCAGGTGGAGGGATGGGTGCGGGCCCAAGCATGTATGGACCAAACCCCACGTACCCCTACCATCAACAGCAGCAGCAGCAGAGGAGGGCAGGAGAAGTTATGACAGGCCCTGCTGCTGACTATGTTCACGGCCAAGTCTTTAGAGGCACAGGGTGATTCGCTCTAGGGGTTTCAGAAATGTGGTGAGGCCAGCAAGAAGTCGTTCGATTTGAAGCGCACTCCAGTGCGATGGGCTATATGGTTCGTGTGATGGTCTGCTCACTCCAGTGCTGCATCTAATCAGGTAACTGAGGTTGTAGGGGAGTTGGGTTGGGCAGGCTTTTTTGTTTAAGGGTGCACGTGTTGCTGTTGCCGTATGTTTTGCCAGTGCACATTTAGCATTTAGCAGGAACTTGACAGATTATGGGGTTGTTGGTTGCGTTCAAGCACAACCCACGGTAGAGGGTTCAGTTCTGGTACACTACACCAAGAGGAATTTGTAGTACAGTAGAAGCCCGGATATTAGACCCCTATGTCTTATCATATACCTAGATGAAAGACTGGAAAGTTGCTTATAAATGGAACAAAATGAGGGGAGGGGGGGGAGGGTTGTGTGTTTCTTATAAATGGAAAATTGTCTTATAAAAGGAACTGTTGTGATTCAAAAGTGCAACGAGGGTGTAATGCTCTGTTGGGCTGAGAAAAGCCCTTAGGATCTTTTGCAGAGACTAAGTCCCAGCTGTAGAGACTTGAGACTTGGAGTAGTGCAGCGGAAGTTGAGGCAGTTGAACCCTTGTACTAGTATGTGAGAACAAGTGATTGATTAAAGAAACAAGCATACAGCAATATATAGAAGATAAGAAAGCAGTTGTAGAATACAGTTACAGGAACGGTTTATCGAGTCGCACAGCGACTCGATTGCCGCTTCGGTTACCATCCGTGATGTTGTAACGGTCAGTCGCAACCTCCAGTTGCGACCTTTCGAGTCCTTTCGCATTCTTTGTCCGCCCCCTCGTGTAACCTCCGTTGACTCGCGTGCTCCCCTGTAATCTTCCTCGAGTACAGTGTTACACTTCAGAAACGCTTAAGTCCTTGAGATATTTC
The DNA here is from genome assembly GCA_027943415.1 of Closterium sp. NIES-67. NCBI lineage: Eukaryota > Viridiplantae > Streptophyta > Zygnematophyceae > Desmidiales > Closteriaceae > Closterium > Closterium sp. NIES-67. The sequence continues at coordinate 674,727 of BQMB01001398.1, read as the reverse complement.
CAACACTCCCCTTCGTTTCTGGAGTGCTGGAGTGTTCAGATCCGGTGACGTTTGTTTGCCCGGTTAGGAGCATGCAGTAGTCGAATTTTGCTTTCGCCAATTTCTTCGTCAGATAATCTGAGGCCATTTCTGTCGTCGGGCAGTAACTGAGTTGAAGTCTCCCCTTCGCGATTTCATCCTTGACGAAGAAGTACCGCAGGGCGATGTGCTTGGTTCGGTTGGCGAAGCCGTCCTTGTTCGCGATTTTGATCGCAGATTGGTTGTCGCAGAGGAGTGAGAAGGCGGGCAGGGTCGCGATCTTCGCTTCTTCGAGTAACTCTCGTAGGTAGAGTCCTTCCTTGGTCGCAGTACAAAGGGCGATATACTCTGCTTCAGCCGAGGATAGTGCGATTAACTCCTGCTTGCTCGACTGCCAGGAGATAGTTCCGATAGGTTCTAGTCGGTAGATGTAGCCCGTCCTAGACCGTCGATTTTCGCTGTCTCCCGCGTGGTCGGCGTCGACGTATCCGAGTAGTTGTACGGACGGTGTTGTTGCCTTGCTGTAGGTGAGCCCGATCGTCGGCGTGGAGACGAAGTAGAGTAGCGCTCGATTGAGTTCTTCGAGATCTTCCTGTTGCGGCTGCTTCAGATGTGTCGCCAGCTGACTCGCACTATAGGATAGGTCGGGTCGGCAGGTTACTGCTGCGAATAGTAGGCAGCCGAGCTTCTGTTGATACTCCTGGATTTGTTTCGCGGGGAGTTTTGTGGAGGCGCTACTGTTGTTCCCATAGCGGTAGGGAGTTGGGACCGCAGTCGGTGCTAGACCGAATTTCTTCGCGACGGTGCTTGAGTACTTTCCAGCGTGTAGGTAGAACGCCGTGTCGTCTTCGACGATGTTCAGTCCTAGGTACTGGGTAACTTCGTCGGACACCGTGAGCGTCAGGTCCCTTTTCAGCTCCCCTTCGAACCAGGTGACGATGTCGGTGGTAGAACCGATGTAGAGCAGGTCGTCGACGTAGACGATGAGCAGAATGTAATCTCTTCCCTTCTGTAGTCGGTACATGCCTTGGTCATGTGGTAGCTGTAGGAATCCGATTTTTACGAGCCGGCCGTGAAGGTGCTGCTGCCAGAGCCGTGGGGCTTGCTTGATCCCGTAAAGGGATTTTTCCAGCTGGCATACTTTTGAAGGGTCGTCGATGAATCCGTGGGGTTGTTCGACGAAGATTTCGGCGTCCACAGGTGCGTACAAGAAGGCGTTTGCAACGTCGATTTGCCGTAGTGGTAGTTTCTTCGTGGCCGCGATGGCGAGTAGGATGCGCAGAGAGGTGTGACGGGAGACTGGAGCGAAGGTTTCTGTGTAGTCGGTTCCGTATCGTTGATCGAAGCCTCGTACGACCCATCGAGCTTTGAATCGTTCGATGGAGCCGTCTGAGTTGGTCTTGATGCGGTACACCCATTTCCCCGAGAGAATGTTCTTCCCGTTGATGCTCGTTGCAGGTACCAGTTTCCATGTTTCTCGGTCTTGCAGAGCTTTTAACTCTTTTTCCATCGCTTCCTTCCATTGTGCCTTATGTTCCCCCCCCAGAGCCTGCGACAGGGTCGACGGCTCGCGCGGAGAAGGCGGCGGCGGGTGCTGGACGGAGACCCATAGTCCTAGGATCTGCAGTCCCGTGGCTGTGTGTCGAGGGGAGTTTTCATTCTCGGGATAAGCTGCTTCATCACCGTCTTCAGGATCGGGTAAGAAGTTTGGCCCGATGCGTTCGGAAATATTCGAGTCGACGGGGTATGGTGTAGCGTAGCCTTGGTCAGCGAAGTGGTAAAAGGTGTCGAGGTTGTTGCTATCGAGGGGATTATCTTCATCGAGTGGAACAGGTACGGAGCAGTAGGGGAGTGGTCCGGCAGCCTCCGAGGCTCCAGGGACGTCTTCTTCTGCTGCGTCAGCCTCGGCAGCATGGTCAGCGAAGGAGCGAAGGCCCGCGAAGCCGTCGGTGGGGTCGTCTGAGTTGGCAATGTTGTCCAGGTAATGCTGCAGCGTCAGTCGCTCGTAGAAGATAACATCACGTGATGCCACCGTATTTTTGTCGTGTATGTCGAGAATCTTCCACGCGTGAAAATGTTTGGCGATGCCGAGGTGTAGTCCCCACCGAGCTCGTTGAGTGAAGCGTCCTGCTCGAGCTGTGTGGGGTCTGTATTGTACCATGCAGCCGAAAACTCGAAGTAATTTTGTGCTGCCCCTTTTTCCCGTCCACAGCAGGTGCGGTGATGCGTTGTTGGGGAGCGATGACGAGGACAACAGGTTGTGCAGGTGGACTGCATGTGTCATCGCGTCTGGCCACAGTGTATTGGGCAGCCTCATCCCCAGAAGCAGTTTTCGCATCGTCGTCTGCAAGGTCCGGTTCATGCGTTCTGCTACCCCCTGCTGCTGGTGAGCATAGGGCAGAGACACCAGGCGTCGGATTCCCCTTTCCGCGAGATAGGTCCTGAAGCGTTGTGACTGGTATTCCAGTGCACCGTCTGACTGGAAACTCTTGAGTTTGGTTCCTGACTCTCGTTCGGCGATTGGAAGCCATGTGGTGAAGGCCTCGAAGGCTTGATCGCGCGTTTTGAGATTGAAGTGCCAGACGTATCTGGTTGCGGCGTCGATGAACGTGATGACGTAGTTGAAATCGGCTTCGGTGTCGTCTCGAGGCATGTTTAGAATATCGCTGTAGACCTTTTCCATCGGAGCGTAAGTGGGTGCGCTTGGATTGTGATGGGCTGGGAAAGGTTGATGAGGAAGATCTGCTTCGGGGCACGTGAAGCATCGTGCTCTTGGTCGGCGAAGTTCTTGGCCGCTCGTCGTTAGAAGGGCGTTACGTTCTAACACTTCTGCTTGTATTGTTTGTAGTATCGTGCTGTTTGCAGGGTGTCCGAGACGTTGGTGCCAGATGTCGTCGGGAGCGCGGTGACCGGGCGAGCGGTGGTAGATGTCGGCGTTGGAGAAGAACGCGACGACCGAGGCGGGACTTCGACAAGCTTCTCGTGTGGCGGGCATAAGTTGGTCTGCTTCCGTTGGCGGTCCTCGTGTTGATGGTGGTGGTACTCGGCTGGGTCCTGCTGCCGATACTGCAGGTGATGGTTTTGTTGGGACGCTTGCTGGTACTTGTCTTTCTTGTCTGATAACTGCTAATGCCCGTGTTCTCTCTGCTGCAGGTATGGTGTTGGAGTGCCAGAAGCCGTCACTGTCGAAGTCGGGATCAAGATCTGGTGGGTGAGTCCAGGCGGCGAACGATACGATGCCATCGCTGTCGGCAGTTCCGCGGTCGGGGACGAAGTCCAACACGAAGACACCGGACTTCAGGAGGGCACGACCGATGAAGAGACCGCCCTTCCCGTGGTAAAGTCGGAACTCGTTGGAGAAGGAGTCGCACTCCAGGTGAATCCCCTTAGCCATTAGTTGGCTTACGCTTAGTAGGTTGTATCCCAGATTGTCGACGATGAGGACTTTGTTGAGCTGAAGAATAACGTTTGTCTCCATTGATTGTAACTGAACCACGCCTTGCCTGTTTGTTTTCAGGTTTTCGTTGTTGGCGACGGTGATGACGACGTCGCGGTTGAGGCGTCGCTCGTGTTGTACGAAGCGTCCGGAGGAGCACATGTGCTGACCGCAGCAACTGTCCAAGAACCAGGTGTTCCGCCCGGTGGGTTCGGCGTTAGCGACTGCAGCGTATGTCGGGTTGACCTGAAGTCCTTGCGAGCGCGGCGGCGGGAATTCCTCTTCGTCTGGTGCGTAAGTGGGTGGTGAAGCGGGTGCGCAGTTGTCGATGTGTACCATGCAGTTGATGATGTTGGGTGTTTGTTGTGCAGATGTTGAAGAGCGCCTTGGAGGACTTGCTTGAGTGGAAGCGACTTGTGGGTCTGCTGCACGGTAAACGCGAGGGCGGTTGCAGTTGACCTTGGAGTGCCCGGAAGTCTGACAGTTGTGGCAGAACGGCGGCACGATGGTGAGTCCTCGGTTGTCGCGTTGATCTTGCTTGCTGCGTCGGTTGTAGTTGTTGTCATTTCTTCTTTGAGTGTAGAAGACTAACTGCTGTTGCTTCCTTGGTTGTCTTTCCTCGAACAGATCCATCTCCTGTTGTTCAGCGTGAAGCTCGGCGCAGAGGTGCATCTCCGAAATTCTTCCGTGGGCTCGAAGAAGTGATCGTGTGGTTCTCCATTCTGGCCCGAGCCCGGCGAGGACAAGTGTCACGAAGCTTTCTTCAGTGATCGTTCCTCCGCACCGAAGCAGGCGGTCGCGGAGGGTCTGGCAGCGACTCATATACTGCATCGCCTTTTCCCCGGTCTTCATCTGTATTGTTGTCAGCTGTTGCATGAGTCTGCTTTGTGTCACGCTGTCGTTTGCTTGGTAAAGGCATTTGAGGTGGTGCCATGCGAGCTCCGCGGAGTTTCCATAACTCCGATACGTTCTGATGCTCTGCTGCTCTTGTGGTGACAGGTTTCTCAGGAGTACCGTGTACGCCAGCAGCGACTGATACGTGAAGATCTCTTGTTCCTTCCCAGTGCCGTTGCTTGGGAATGGCAGGGACCCGTTGAAGTATCCCAGAAGATGCGCGGCCTCCATCAGCAGCTCAAACTCGAAGCTCCAGGTAAAGAAGTCGTGTCCGTTGAACGGTGAGGATGTCTGAAGTTTGATCACGTGTGAGAACTGCGCCTGTAAACTTAAGATTTCATTCGGTGTTTGTTGTGAAGCAGCTGCTGTTGGCTGGGCACGGGGCGGCATGAATTCGAACGTCCCCGGCGAAGAATGATAAGGCGCAAAGGTAGGCGCTTGGTTGTGTCGCCCGAAGGATGAGTTGTCGAGGCTCATCGGCGCTAATCCCATATTCCCTCCATTGCTCTGTGTTGAGTGCGCAGGTGTCCTTGTCTGCTGCTGCTGGTCGAAGTGTGACATGAAGCTGAAGAATCTCTCCATGAGATTCGGGTCCACACTTGAAGAGGGAGACGGAGTCACCATCTCTGGTACTCTTCCCGTTGTTTCTTGAGTAGTCCCGGTCTCTGTCTGCAGTCCTGAGGTGTGCAGACCAGAGTTGCCGTGTTGAGTTTCTTGGGCGCTGGGTGAGCCCGTAGAGACTTTCTTGCCCTTGTTGTCCATGTCTTGTAATCAATGGAGTTGTTGAATCAAGTTGAGTTGCTGGTTGTTGATGGAGTGTAGTTGCTGGGAGTTTTGATCTCTGACCAGCTCTCATACCATGTTGGGCTGAGAAAAGCCCTTAGGATCTTTTGCAGAGACTAAGTCCCAGCTGTAGAGACTTGAGACTTGGAGTAGTGCAGCGGAAGTTGAGGCAGTTGAACCCTTGTACTAGTATGTGAGAACAAGTGATTGATTAAAGAAACAAGCATACAGCAATATATAGAAGATAAGAAAGCAGTTGTAGAATACAGTTACAGGAACGGTTTATCGAGTCGCACAGCGACTCGATTGCCGCTTCGGTTACCATCCGTGATGTTGTAACGGTCAGTCGCAACCTCCAGTTGCGACCTTTCGAGTCCTTTCGCATTCTTTGTCCGCCCCCTCGTGTAACCTCCGTTGACTCGCGTGCTCCCCTGTAATCTTCCTCGAGTACAGTGTTACACTTCAGAAACGCTTAAGTCCTTGAGATATTTCCAACATGCTCGGGCTCAGATGCTGTAATGGGGCTGCTTTAAGCGGGAAAATGTGGATGTGGATCTCTGAGTTAGAATTGTTGAGTAGAATGAGAGCATACAGGGGTATATAGCTAGTGGGTTGTACTCTCTATGGCATGACCCTATGTAGTCTACTAAACATACACCCCCTAGACTAGATAGGGGCAGAGCCTAGTGAGAGACAAGCAGCTCAGGGCAGCACTACTAGTCCAACCTTTGAGGCAGGGGTCTGAAGACCAGTCAAACGAGTACAAACAAGGCAAGAACAAGACCAGGGCGGCACTAGTCCAGCCACTGGGAGAAAGCCATAAGGTCGGTCAGGATAATATATAAAGAGTTATACACAATCAAGGTCCTAGCAAATAAGGTGCTACAGGAACGAGACCAAGCTATACGCAGTGCCGCTGATGATCTTTAGGCGCAAGCGCCTTCGTAAAGATATCAGCTGTGTTGGCACCGGAGGCCAAGTGTACTACCCGGGCCTGGCGACACTGCTGTAGCTCGCCCAGGAGGAAGTACCGCAGCTGGATGTGCTTCGCTCTGCCCTCGAGTCAGGGCTCCTGACACAGGAGGATCATGGCTCTGTTGTCAGCATACAGGATCGGGGCAGAGCTAGGCCGCTCACCTAAGTCTCTGAGCAAGAAAGTCCGCCAACGGAGCTCCTGTGCCGCCATGGCATCGGCATAGATCTCAGCCTCACAGCGAGACTGGGCAACAGACGACGAGCGGGTGGACTTCCACGAGACAGCACCTGCACCAAGGCTAAAGCAGTAGCCCTGGGAGGACCTAAGAGTCTCGGGGTCGTTTGCCCAAGAAGCGTCTGTGTGCCCGGTAAGGACCACTGGTCTGCGTCCTCCTAACACTAGCCCCATGCCCGATGTACTTGCTAGATAACGCAAAACCCTCTTAGCTCCAGACCCGTGCTGTGGTCGGTGTCTACCGGAGGCCACAAAGCGGGCCAGGATGCTGAGAGGGTATGCGAGATCTGGACGAGTGCAAGTCATCACGTAAATGAGGCAACCCACCAGCTCTGCGTAAGGACCACTAGGCTCTACAGCCTCCTCCGGGACTGGAGCAGAGAGTCTATGGTCTACTGGCAGAGGGGTGGGCTGTGCGGAAGTGATCTGAAGGCCGAACCTCTGAAGGACCTGGCGCACCAAGTGTGACTGTGTGAGAGTGATGGTGCGCACTGCTCTGTCCCTGGAGATCTACAAGCCAAGGTAGCGGCGCAGCTCTCCTAGGTCAGTGCAGGTGTGTCTCCTCAGCAGCCCGGCCTTCACGGAGGCCAGCGCGTCTCTGTCTGCAGTAGCAAAGACCAGATCGTCTACGTAAACAAGGATGTAGAACGGAGTCTGGCCGGAATGAACGAAGAGCGAGGGGTCCACAGACGACGGGAAGAACTGCAGGTCAGCATGTATAGCACGCAGCGTATCGTGCCACTCACGGGGCGCCCGGCGCAGGCCATAGACAGGGCGACGGAGGAGCCGCTCGGTACCAGGGGGAAAGGTACCAGAGAAGCCCTGGGGGCGGCGCAGGTAGACTTGCTTGTGTAGACTGCCCTGGAGGAAAGCTGTGGAGAAGTCAAGTGAGTGCAGTTCGTAGTCCCGCTGTGCTGCTATGTGTAGCATTGCCCGAAGAGTAGTCATCTTCAGGGTCGGGGCGTAGGTCTGAAATAATTCCACCCCCTCACGCTGACTGAAGCCACGAGCAACGTAGCGCGTCTTGAAGACAGGCGGCTCTCCAAGAGGGCGCTTCACCTTGAAGAGCCATCGGCCATCGACTACGTTCACCCCTGGTGGGGGAACTGCGTCGACGAAGGTACTGGTGGATCTCCAAGATGCCATCTCCTGCTCCATGGCAGCTATCCACTGAGAGGCCCAGGGTCCCGAGGTGGCCTCAGCGTAGGTGCGAGGAGTCGGGATGTCAAGGGCGTCTGGCTCACCCTCAGCGACTAGTAGCATGTAACAGAGATGGAGAGCGGCTTCTGACAGGAAAGCAAGCTCGTACTGTCTGTCCTCTAGGAAGTCACTGCCAAGGGCAGCCACACCCCCAACGGACAGAGGGCAGGCAGGGTCAGAGACCAGAGCGGTGGCGTAGTCAAGGTGGCGGGTAGCAGCGAAGTCAGTGACAGCGGCAACAAGAGCCGATAGACTCGAGATAGGAACGGACGGGTCGGTAACAAGAGAGGCAAGGACACGAGGAACAAGTGGACACACGACACGGAGGAAGTCAGAAAACGTAGGCGGGGCCACAGCGAGCGACGACGGAGGAGGAGACGGGAGGAGCGGAGGAGCACGAGATGCGTGGGAGCGAAGCAACAGAGGGTGAAAACACGGAACAGGGGAGGTAGGACGAGCACGAGACGGACGACGGGCCCAGACGTGAGACGGAGGAGTCGGGTCAGGAGAGAGGGGAGGAGACACAGGAGGAGAACGATGAGGGAAACGAGCCGGAGAAGAGTCCACTGGGGGAAACACAGGGCCGTAGATCGACAGAGGAGGAGGCGGTGGCGACCGAGGAGGCGCCGGCGGGCGGTCAGTGGAAGGAAGGCCGAGGAGGCGAAGAGCGAACACAGGCGGCGACTGCGGCGGCTGCTGCTCGACGCCAACACCAGAACCTCCAGCGGCACCACGGCTCCCTCTGAGAAGCCCCACGCCAGCGCCCCCAGAACGGGAACCCGTTCCAGTACCCGCTCCGGCATGCTCCCCAGCACCCCTAGAACGCACAAACCCCAGCGGCGGTGACGACGGCGGCTGCGGCTACGGCGGCAACGGCAGCTGCGGAGGCGGCTGCAGCTGTGACAGCAACGTCGGCGACAGGGGAGGAGAGACCGGGGCAAGAACAGGCGGTGGAAGGGACTCCGCTGAGCCGCAAGAGTCAGCAGACTCCTCGGCAGGGACAACCGACGCGAGGGAGGTGACGTGAGACATACCAGATGGGGCAGGGCAGGGAGGGGGAGGAGCAGGGGCGACCGAGGGAGGGGGGGGAACCAGGAACTAGGGGGGAAGTGACCAGGGGACCACAGCGGGGAAAGCGGTGGTAGATGGAGACAGACTCGTCAAAGGTGACGTCGCGAGAGTGAAAGAAACGGTGAGACGGCGGGTGGTAGAAGTGCCAGTCAGACGAGTCGAGGGGGAAACCTAGGAAGACACAGGGGACGGTGCGGGCAGTGAGCTTGTCCGTGCCAGTGGCACGAACGTGACCAAGGCAGCCCCAGACGTGGAATGCAGACGCGTCACCAGGAGACCCGGTCCAAAGGAGGGTTGGTGAAACCTGCGGCCGCTGAGGGTGCGGCCACAGGTTAAGCTGGTGGGCGGTGAAGCAAATGGCGAACGGCCACAGAAAATGGGGTGCATCGGCATGGAACATGGAGGTACGAGCCACCTCCATGACCAAACCGATGCGTCGCTCAGCGACCCCATTCTGCTCTAGGGAGTCCGGCAGGTTGTACGTCTGGGTGATGCCCTCCACACGACAAAATCGACCAAGGCATCCAGAGGCAAACTCGCCACCACGGTCGGAGTGAAGACGCAACACATGGAGACCTCGGTGCACACGCGCAGAGACAAGCCATGGGATAAGAACGTTGGGCACGTCGGCCTTCCGCTCTAGGGGAAACACGGTGGTGTAGCGAGTGTAGTCGTCGACAAGTACTAGGAAATAACGCTTACGACGCGGCCCATGGACGGGGGCGGGGCCCCAGACGTCCATGTGCAGGGTCTGTAATGGTGCGGTGATGGGGGGGAACAAGGAGGAGTGAGGGGCACGGTGGAGCCAGCCCTCGACGCAGGGGGTGCACGAAGGCACTGCCGAGGAGGGGAGCGCAGGGAACAACACAGGGAGACCTAAGACAAGAGCGTGCCGAGACATGTGACGGAGACGTGTGAGGGAGGGGTGACCTAGGCGGTGGTGCCACAGAAGCGACGGGTGAGTAAGCGAATGACAGCAAGACGCAGCAACCTGGGTAGACGCTGCCATCTGGGGGGGCGTCCCAACTGGGGGGGACGCGGTGTCCAGCGTGAACAGGCCAGACACTTGGTCCATGGGGAACGTGGTGAGGGGGGCACCAGTGGTGGCCTCGGTACAGACAGCTTACCTCTTGTGACCAGGGAACATAGTGGTGACGCTGAGGTCCTGAAGACAGCCGACACCAACTAGATTCCGAGAGAACGAGGGGATGTGCAGGCCTGCAAGAGAGCCCGAAGGAACTGCCGGACAGGGAAGAGTGGTGGAAGTATGGGCGACTACTAGACCTGACGAAGTGTCTGCAAGGGCAGCTGCAGAAGGGACGGCAAGCGGCGTAAGCGAAGTGTGTTCCTGAAAGAAACACCGAGATGCGCCAGTGTCGAGAGTGAAGGAGAGCGTGGTAGTGGCGGCTGGGGGCGGAGGAGCTAGGGTGGAGCCAAGGCTAAACAAAGCAAAGGGTCGTACGCGTGACCCAACAGGGGAGCCTAAACTAGGCACACTGGACACACCTACACTAGGCAACATGGAGTAATAGGAACTAGTCACACTAGAGTCATCGACATACAGTACATAATATGAAGAGATAATATGTCCATATCAAAGATCCTAACACCACAGCGGAGTAGACTGTGCCAGTCGAGGAGGTCCGGCGCGGGGCCGAAATGGAGACGAAACAGGTCGTCCAGGCGACTGAAACAGCGAGTGGGGGTATGACCGATCTTAGCGCACACGAGGCCACAGTGAGGACCGGTCTGGAGCGGGTACTGGCAGCGCTCGTCACTTGCACCACCACCCGACGACGAGCTATGCGCACGACCACCGCGACCACCACCACCACCAGCGCCAGGCCCCCCAGGCGGGAGTCGGACAACCCGCCTCTGCGACTGCTGCTGCTGCTGGTCAAGCTGTGGCGCCTGCTGCTGCTCCCGCTGGGGCTGCTGCTCCCGCTGGGGCTGCTGCTCTGAGGCACCAGCCCCAGCCCCCTCGTCGGTACTACCGCCAGCGGATGAACCACCTCCACCACCACCTCCACCCCCTCCTCCACTGCCACCGCCGCACCCAGCCTTAGGGCGGCGGGCCTTACCATAACGGGACTGCTTTGCGGCCACCGCGGCAGCGGTCTCAGCAGCAGGGGCTGTCTCGGCTACAGCCGTAGAACCGTCAGAGTAAGTGCACTGAGTGGGAGCACAACCCTAAAAGATAGGGACCGGCGCTGTACCGCTAGACTGGGCGATAGAGCACTGACGGATCTCTATGGAAGATAGGGTGTCGACAAAGTCAGAGAGGGTGAGGTCAATGGGGTGTAGGCTCAGAAAGTGGTCGCGGGCAGTGGCAAGGCGGTCAGGGAGGCGGGTGGAAGGAAGTAAATGGTAGAGCGGATAGGGGGATGGAACACACGAAGCTGGGCCTCAATGCAGGTAGCGCGCCAGCTCGCGTCGAGCGTGCGCAGGTGCGTGGCCAGGTCAGCGACAGTGGGGAAAGACGCGAGATCAGGGAAGAGCATGGGAAGGATCAGGCGGCCGACAGAGGCAGAGGACGGGGTGGAATAACTCTCGACAACAGCCTCTAGGAACTCATGCGCAGTCCTCACCGACTTAAAGCGGGGGAGCTTAGACAGGGGAAGGGCTAATCGCGAGCTGAGCAACAGCGCCACGCGGCAGCTAGACAGCACGGGCAAGGGCAGAAGCGGTGGCAGACTCACGGTCAGCAGACGTGGGGTCAGCGGGGAGAGCAGCAGGGGGGTCAGGGCAGGGGAGCGTACCGTCAATGTGGACGGCCAGGGAGTGGCCGTCCTGCCGCTGACCAGTGAGGTGACGACGAAGGTCAACGAGCCATGCGTCGAACTCAACCGGCTGACCCTCCGCGTCAAAGCGCAGCACCGAGTCCGTCATGAAGGCCGCTGCAGCCGCGAACAGACGGTGAAGGGCGGGACGGAGCGACGAGGAGCAGTGGGGAGCAGTGCTGTATGGTGCAGTGCGGTGGAGTGCGGTGTAGTGCAGCGCCGTGCGGTGCAAAGTGGTGCAGTATGGTGGGGCACCTTGCAGTGCGGTGCAGTGAGGTGGGGCGCAGTGCAGTGCGGTGGGGCGCGGTGCAGTGCGCTGCTGAGCGGTGCAGCACGGTGGGGCGCGGCGCAGGACGGTGGAGAGGGCCGGTGTAGCGAACAAGTTCCTTGTATTGCAACCTTTGTTCCCATATATTCCAACAAGTTGATTAACAAAAAAAGAAAAACAGTTGTCGCCCTAATGCAGGTGCATTATAGGATGAAAAACCCGAGCAAGGACAGCTTGACAAACAGCTGCCCACATCACAAGGATGCCATTGAAGTGTACCACAACGACGTCCTAGCGTGGATGCACCACGCCATTGCGCACCGCGGCGACAAGAAAGGACCCTGGTACACGAAGGAGTACGCTGCTTAGGCCTTCTCATCTGTTCCCTCTGTCCTCTTCTCCTCTAGCATTCTCGGGGAGCATGCACCCTCGTGAGGCCGCGTTGTCGGGCATGGGGTGGGATGGGCACCGTTTTAGTAGAAACCAGTAGGATGTGGCATTGGGGAGATTCACATTGAGGAAGCTAAGATTGGAGGGGTAAGCAGTGGGGAGAGTTCTAAAAGAGGGGGAAAAGAAGCCGTGCACTGCAATCCTGAATTGGATGGGAAAGCAGCAGTGGGGTCAAATAAAATGAGCGCGGAGTGCAGTGGGAGTGGGGGAAAGGGGGGGGTGGGGGGGGGGGCTTGTTCTGAAGCAAGTGGAAAAGCAACAGCGGGGGTTTTATGGGCAGAGGGGAAAAAAACGGCAGGGGAGACAGAAGCAAGGTAAGCACAGCAGAGGGGGTATCTGAAGCAGGGGGGAAAGTGGTGGTTGGGGATATCGAAGCTGGGGGATGGAGGCAGTGGGGGTTTTAGAAGCAGGCGGGAAAGACGCGGTGGGGGTTCCTGAAGGAGGGGGGCCAGCAGTGGTGGGGGTTCCTGAAGCAGGGGGGCGGTAGCGGTGGGGGTTCCTGAAGCAGGGGGGCGACAGCGGTGGGAGTTCTTGAAACAGGGGGTGGCAGTGGTGGGGGTTCCTGAAGCAGGGGGGCGGCAGCCCTGGGGGTTCAGGAAGCACGGGGCAGGGGGGCGGCAGCCCTGGGGGTTTCCGAAGCAGGGGGCAGGAGGGCGACAGCACTGGGGGTTTCCAAAGCAAGGGGGCGGCAGCTCTGGGGGTTCGGGAAGCAAGGGGCACGGGGGTGGCAGCACTGGTAGTTCGGGAAGCAGGGGGCAGGGGGGCGGCAGCCCTGGGGGTTTCCGAAGCAGAGGGCAGGGGGGCGGCAGCACTGGGGGTTTCCGAAGCAGGGGACCAGCAGCACTGGGGGAATCCAGAAGCATGGGGCAGGGGGGCGGCAGCACTGGGGTTTCCCGAAGGAGGGGGCCAGCAGCGGTGGGGGTTACCGAAGCAGGGGGGCGGCGACACTGGGGGTTTCCGGAAGCAGGGGGATGGCAGCATCGGGGGATTCCGAAGCAGAGGAGTAGCAGCAGCGGGGGTTCCCGAAGTAGGGGAATGGCCCCTTAAGGGGTTTCTGAAGCAGGGGGGGAAGAGGTGGTTAGGGATCCTCATGAAAGGGGGTGGCAGCAGTGGGGGTTCTTTTAAGCAAGGGGGTAGGAGGTGGTGGGGGGTCCGAAAGGTGGGTGGCAGCATGGAGGGGAGGTGGGGGGCGGGGGGGGGCGAGGAGGGTTAGTGTCGATTGCGGTTGGTGCAAAGCGGGGGCTGATATGACCGCACCTCATGGCTATTATATTCGCCTCCATTCCTCCACCGCATACCGTGGGCGACATCCCCTACTATGTACCCCCAAGTGCCTGCCATCTTTGTTTATAGCTATGTACTTGTGAGCAAGTTGACTACAGCGAGGACGATGCTGGAAGTTGCAGCGGCGCGTGGATACTTCTTGGTGCAGCTTGACATCAATAATGCCTACCTTTATGGCGTCTTGAAGGAAGATGTTCACGTGGAACAGCCGTTGGGTTTTGAAGGCGGCACGGACAGAAAATGCAAATTGATCAAGTCTCTCCATGGGCTGAAACAAAGCCCTAGGAAGTGGTACCAAACCATGGATGCACAACTGATAAAAGGTGGCTTCGTCGAGAGCCAATGCGACCGAGCGTTCTACTGGAATGGAGAAGGGGAGACAAGGTCTTTCTACTCCTCTACGTCGATGACATCCTAGTGGCAGGAGCAAAGGAGGAGAGAGTGGAGGAGTTGTGCTCTCACCTTGCAGCACCTTTCAAGTGAAGAAGATCCCAAAGGCGTCTCTCTTCCTTGGGATGAACTTGGAGTGGAACAAGGAGGAGAAGAAGTTGCTGCTATACCAGAAGAAATATTGCCAGAAGTTGCAGGAGAGGTTTGGAGGGCAAGGCACATTAAAAACAGTGTCAACACCTCTCAGCAGCCTTGCACACAAAGATTGAGGTGGATGTGGAGGCAGAGATTGAGGCATAGGGCAGCAAGAAATGGGCACTCAAGGCCTACAATCTATGGTGGGCTCCATGATGTATTTCGTCTCATGCACACGCGTGGATGTGGCATATGCGGCAAGTTTCCTCGGGCAAAATGTGCTGCAACCCGAAGAACGCAAGTGGAAGGAAATGGAATGGACCAGTGCCTACCTCTTGCAAAAGGGGGACGCAGGGCTTCTGTTTGAAGGAGAGGAAACCCTAGAACTTGTGGGGTATGTTGATGCCTCACATGCATTGGACAAAGAGACGAGGAGGGGAGCCTATGGGTATGTATACCTTCTTGGAGGAACGACCATCATGTGGCAAGCAAAGAAGCTAACGGACATCACTCTATCAAATGCGGAAGCTGAATACATGGCACTGCTCTATGCATGTCAAGAGGGCATATGGCTGAGACAAGGGACGGGGATCACAATCCGTCCTATGATGATCAAAACGGGCAGTCAATTAGCCATCGACCTTGCAAGAAATGACAATTGGCATGGAAGGACAAACACATGGATGTCAAGTATCATTGAGTGCGAGAGATGCTCCAGAAAAAGACATTCGAGTTCGTACACGTGCGGACAGAAGAGCAGCCTGCGGACTTCCTCACCAGCATTGTAAGACCTTGTTGGTATTCATACCTTCAAAGACTTGCACGGGGGTAGCGGAGCAGAAATGAAGGCGACCATCTCAAGTGAAGGAAGCGGACAAAATTTGGTTACATGGTGAACATGGGTGCATCTAAGAGGGGCAGCTAGCGAACCACAGGGGAGATTGTTAGGGTGGTTTGCCGCTGCCTTATCGACCAAACCCTAAGCCTAATGAGGGTGCGGCGAAGCTAAGGATGGCGTGCAAACCGTCCATCTATTTCCAAGGAAAGTGGTGTTGAAATGGTGCGACGGATGAAAAGGGAGAGAATGACGACGAGAAGAAGGAACCCTAAATGCAACGACGGAAGAAGGAAACGTCGTGGCTGAAAACTGGTGGAGCAAGGGAAAACGGTGACGGGGAAATGGAAGAATTCGGTAGAAGAAAACGAGGGAAATTGGGATTGCTAGAAGTGTGTGGGTGCTCTTTCTATTGCCTTGTAGGAAACTGCAGCCAAGAACAGCTGGAGAAAACGAGCTGCAGAAAAACCTGCAACACATACCCGAAGCGTGTTCAGTTGAATTCCGGAGAGCTGGAATCGATGTCGGTTTCGGACTTGGTGTCGGTTAACGTAATCCGTTTTCGCGGTTGCCAGAATTCTGCAGTTGGCTGTTATGTGTGGGAATGGAACAACCAATTCAGTAATGGAAATACAACATCGAAAATAATGAATCAGCAAGTGACGAGTGAACTGGCTAAAATAGGGTAGGAACGAGAACCTCGGGACATGAAATGGGTTGGATGGGTGGCGAGGGTCTCGGAACGCGACTTGGGGAGGTTTAGGCCAACATTATAGGCGGAACCTGCGAGTTCAAGGACTTCAGGTGTATGCCCTGTAGTTAAGCACAGTAAGGAATTGTAATTCCTTACACTCTCCCACCTTCAAAAGTAGGCCCTCCATATATCGAGACCGAACTATCATGAATAGTTAATCCGCGACGTGGGTCTTCAACACAGTGAAGAGTGTAACGATTATGCCATCCTGACGAGGCCTTGCAGTCAAACTGCAATCAAGGGTCAGAAAACGTTGAAATGATCACTTTTAATCACAACTGTCGTTTTCCCACTAGGTGAGCCTCGCAATTTTCGCGACCCACTGACGAAAATTTTCAAGACGGCTCGCGCAGAATTTGTCAGTGGTTTACAGGGGCTTCCCTGCTTCGTCTGGCCCTCCAACCATCCCTGCGTCCCCCCCCCCCTCCCCCCGAAAAAAAATCTCAGGCAGGCAGAAGCGACTAGCCTAAGAAAGTGCTATGAATACCAGATGTTATGAGTGGGAATGGAACAACTGACTCAGTAATGGAAATACACCCCCAGAAAATAATGAATCAAATGACGAGCGAGCTGACTAAAATAGGGCATGGACGAGCTAGGGCGAGAACCTCGGGACGTGATATGGGTTGGATGGGTGGTGAGGGTCTCGGAACGCGACTCGGGGAGGTTTGGGCCGACATTATAGGTTGAACCTGCGAGTTCAAGGACTTCGGGAGTACGCGTTGTAGTTTAGTGCCGTAAGGAATTGTAATTCCTTACATTGACAGAATTCTGAGATTGCACAGTGCACCAGCCGCGTTACGTGAACCGTGCAATCTTTCTGTCTGGTTATAAATGCTTGTTTGTTTCTTGTTCAAACACAACTCGTTTTGAGCACAAATTCTCCCCTGGAAATTGCTGAATCTTTCTAAGTCAACTAAGTTTCTCCAGCGTCAGCTAGAGCCCGCCATTATGCCATGTGCACCATCTTTTACAGGCCGTGTTTCGGGATTCTCTTGAATATGACCTGTATCGAATTCTTCCTTCAAAACGCATGCCTCTAGCTCCAAGCTCTCCACCTTTGCCCGGGCGTCGGGCTCTAGATCTGCCAGCCCTCCCGAAACCAGCAGCAGCCTAGCCACCATCCTCAAGTCAAAGCCTGAGCCTAGGGCTAGCCTTTCGTGTGCATCATGACTATCTGTTTGCTATTTGTCCTCCCATTCCTATGGCACCACCTGCACCTCCAGCACCACTAGCACCGCACCTCCCACCACCCTCTGCACTGCCCACTATGTGCCAGGCGGTGGTTCGTCATTCCTTTGGCTCTAGTTCCTACCCCCTGTTTGCTGCCACCGCAGCATGCCTTGCCTCACGTGTGCTGATTCCCGACGTTGACATGGATGAAATCTTCCGTGTACTTGTAGATTGGGAGCATCCCAAGGAGTCCTTTGCTGAGACCACCATAACGCTCTCGGACGACAATGTCGACGACGTCGACGATGCTGCGGCATTCGACGAGTGTCCAAATGTCCGCATCCCCGTCTTCCCCACAAGCAGGAAATTATGCGAGGACTAGGACGTAAAACGCGATGCCTCCCCCCCCACTCTCTTTGTCCCCAGCCCAACAAAGGCCTTCATCATGCAAGATCTATGAAGGAGAAGCTACAATAGCTGTAGCACACAGAGGCAAAGAAACTCAACATCCGAGCCACACAGAAAGGTGCCGCCGTTCAACCAAGTTGCATCCGCCATTGGCTGAACGACAAACAGAAGATGGGGAAGGTCACTGGCTGCTTTAAGAGGCTGCATGGTGCTGGCCGCTTTTCTCTCTACTCGGCAATGGAGTTGTGGGAGTACTGGAAGTTCCTCAACAACCATAGCCAAGGAATACAGGTTTTGGTAATCCTTGCTAGCCACATGTGTAAGTGGACTGGGTATTACACGACGAAGACGTATTCATGTGTCAATTGGAAAGCTTTTGGCTTTTGGAGTCGGTGGTTCCGCAAGTTGGGGACTGTCGGTGCACATGAAAATCAAGATAGGAAAGCGCGTTCCAGACGGTACTCATGCCTCTGCCTTGCTTTTGGTTTTGGGCCTTTTGTTTTGACTGTGCACGTCCTTAGGCCGTATTCCTTCAGCCTGATACCGATATCCGACTTGTGCGGTACGATGCGGTGTAAGCCTTATGAGCCTTCCCCCCCATCCGCCCCTCCTCCCCACCACACCCACAGACCCTTTCAAATGACACCAAGTCCCTCACCTTACAGTTGCAACCATAATGAAGACTGAGTCATACTACTGCAAACAAGGAAATCAGACCAGTTTGGTTCCCACTACCCTTACGTAAGCGAAAAAAGTTAAATGCATATCGCTTAGGAGGATGTTGATGGAATTTGGGCTACATGAAGCACCCAGGTTTGCATATGCTAGCTGCGGCTCGCTGCTTCCGCCGCTCGCTGCTTCCACTGCCTCGACGACCTCTTCCGTCTCCGCTTCGGCCTTGCGCCGGACCTTCCCGACTGGCCCAGTCTGGTGCGTCACCATGTACCTACCAATGAGTTGGATATGGATCAGATTTGCATTGCTTTGCATGCCATGTATGCTGATGACTCGAGTGTGACCGGATCTTATTACCCTATGTTGCCTAGTATAGGTGTGCCCCCTGTGTGTAGTCTAGGCTCCCCTGCTACGTCAGGCATAGGACCCCCTACTTTGTTTAGCCTAGGCTCCACACTAGCCCCTCCGCCGGCTGACGCTACCGCTTCCCTCTCTTTCACGTTAGAATATGGAGCGTCTGCCAGCTTCTTCCGCGACCACATTGCGCTCATGCCGCTTGCCGCCTCTACCGCTGTCGCACTTGCTGGCCCCTCCTCAGGTCTGGTAGTTGCCCGTAGCTCCACCACCCTCCCTCGGGCTCTTTTACAGACCTGCACATCCCCTCGTTCTCCCGGAACCTAGTTGGTTTCGGCTGTCTTCAGGACCTCGGCGTCACCACTACGTTCCCCGCACACGAGCAGTACACGGTCTGTATCGAGGCCGCCGCTAATGCTCCTCTCACCACGTTCCCCCGGGACCCGATGTCTGGCATGTTTACGCTTGATACCGCGTCCCCCCCTATGAGGGCGTCCCCCCAGGTGCGTGCGTCTACCCAGGTCGCTGCGGCTTGTTCGTGTCGGTTGCTAACTCACCCGTCGCTTCTGTGGTACGACCACCTAGGTCACCCCGCACTCCCGCGTCTGCGTCATATGTCCCACCACGGTCTTGTCGTAGGTCTCTCTGTGTCGCTCCCTGCTCTCCCTCCCTCACCTTGGCCACCGTGCATGCCCTGCATCGAGGGCTCGCTGCGCTGTGCTCCTCACTCCTCCTCGTTTACCCCTACCTTTGCGCCACTTCAGACAATGCACCTGGACGTGTGGGGCCCAGTCCCCATCCCTGGGCCGGGTCGAGGGCGCTACTTTCTAGTGCTTGTCGACGACTACACGCGCTACACCACGGTGTTTCCCCTGGAGCGGAAGGCCGACATGCCTGACCTTCTTATCCTGTAGGCCGTAGCTGCGCGAGTCCATCGCGACCTCCCTGTGCTGCGTCTTCACTTAATGCTAGAGGCTTCAGTCAGCGTAAGGGTGTTGAATTCTTCCAGACCTTCGCCCCCACCCCCAAGATGACCACTCTTTGGGCGCTGCTACACATAGCAGCACTGCGCGACTACGAGCTGCACTCCCTCAACTTCTCTACAGTATTTCTCCGAGGTATTCTACACGAGCAGGTCTAACTGCCCCGCCCGCCAGGCTTCACTGGCACCTTCGCCCCGAGGACCCAGTGGCTTCTCCGACGCCCGGTTTATGGCCTTTTCCAAATGCCCCGTGAGTGCTACGCTAGCTAACCTGCAGTTCTTCCCATCGTCTACAGACCCTTCGCTCTTCGTTCATTCTGGCCAGACTCCGTTCTACATCCTTGTCTACGTAGACGACCTGATCTTTGCTAATACAGACAGAGACGCACTGGCCTTCATGAAGGTTGAGCTGCTGAGAAGACACACCTGCAATGACCTAGGAGAGCTGTGCCGCTACCTTGGGCTGCAGATTACCAGCCTTCAATTCTCCTCCGCACAGCCCACACCTTTGCCAGTAGATCACAGGCTCTCGGCTCCAGTCACTGAGGAGTTCGTAGAGCCTACTGGTCTGTACGCAGAGCTGGTGGGTTGCCTCACGTACCAGATGACTTGCACTTGTCCAGATCTCGCATACCCTCTCAGGATCCTGGCTTGCTTCTTGGCGATAGGTAGACATTGACCACAACACTGGTCAACCGCTAAGATGGTTTTGCGTTATGTAGCAAGTACATCGGGCATGTGGCTAGTGCTAGGAGGACGCAGGTCATTTGTCCTTACAGGGCACGCAGACGCTTTGTGGGCGAACAACGGTGAGATGCTTAGGTCCTCCCAGGGCTACTACTTTAGCGTTGGTGCAGGTGCCATCTCGTGAAGGTCCTCCTGCTCGTCGTCTGTTGCAAAGTCTAGCTGTGAGGCTGAGATGTATGATGTTGCCATGGCGGCACAGGAGCTCCGCTGGCTGGCCTTCTTGCTCACTGTCTTAGGTGAGCGGCCTAGCTCTGCCTCGGTCCTGTACGCTGACAACAAGGCCATGATCCTCCTATGTCAGGAGCCTCGACTGAAGGGCGGAGCGAAGCACATCCATCTCCGGTACTTCCTCCTGCGCGAGCTACAGCAGCGCCGCCATGGCCGCGTAGTACACTTGGCCTCAGGTGCCAACACAGCTAATATCTTTAGAAAGGCGCTTGCGCCTAAAGATTATCAACGGCACTGTGTACAACTTTGTCTGGTTCTAGGAGTTTTTCACTTGCAAGGACCTTAATTGTGTACTACCTTTTATATTTTCTCCTGACTGGTCTTATGGATTCTGTTCTAGTGGCTGGACTGTCAACTTATATATTATTTATAAATAGTTGTGTAGGCTTGGTAGGTGTTCTAGAAATGAATGGATCTTACTACAGAGTGTACAACCCACTTCTTGTACCTCTCTCACTCTCTCCTAGTCAAACCTCTTTACTCTCGCCATTTTCTGTTCTACCTAGCTTAAACTTCCTTCGAATATGGTATCAGAGCAGAAAGATCATGATGAGCCTCCTTTTCACGCTTCCGCCTTGTGCTCTCTCCTCTCCTCTCACTTTCGCGCCGTCGTGGCGGCCTCCATGTGCTGCCGTGGCGGCCTCGATGCGCTGCCGTGGCGGCCACGTCCTGCTGCCATGGCGGCCTCGGAGCATGGCGGCCTCGTCGAGCAGCCATGGCAGCCTTGCTACACTACCGCGGCGGCCACGTCGTGCTGCCTTGGCGTCGTTCTGTTGTCGTGGCGTCGTCGTGCTGCCGTGGCGACTTTGATGCGCCAACGCACAGACGGCTGTGGCCAGTGCACCGTTTTAGGCGCGATCCAGCACGCACGCATGCCAGCCAGCGCGCCAGCCAGGGCGCCTTGCTAAAGGCACGCCCCCTCCTCTGCGTCTCCCCTCATCCCAGCCGCATCTGATGACTCCATTCCCGGTCGTCGCCGAGCCGTGCCACTCTGCCGGGTGCCGCGAGCTTCACAGTCGCCGCCGCCGTCATCGAAGCCGCCACCGCCACTGCAGGTTCTGCTGGCTCTGCTGCCACCCGTCACTACCACCGCCTTCACCACTTCTGCTGTCATCGTAGCAGCCACTGACGCCATTGCTGCCACCCGTCACCGATGTCGCCATTTCGCACGAGGGGTAGAAGCCACAGCTGCTGCAGGACATGGGGGTGCAAGGGCTTGGGGGTATTGCATGCGTGGTGTGCTAACGCCTACCAAGCCTAGGTGGTGTGTCAACTTATATATTATTTATATATAGTTGTGTAGGCTTGGTAGGTGTTCTTCAAATGACTGGATGCTATTGTAGAGGGTACAACCCACTTCTTGTACCTCTCTCTCTCTCTCTCTCTCTCTCTCTCTCTCTCTCTCTCTCTCTCTCTCTCTCTCTCTCTCTCTCTCTCTCTCTCTCTCTCTCTCTCTCTCTCTCTCCTTGTCAAACTTCTTTTCTCTTGCCATTTTTTCTTCTACCTAGCTTAAACCTCCTTCTAACACGGACTTGTAGTGCCACCCTGGTTTGCTCTTGTCTAGTTGGTGCCCTTTTGACTGGTCTTCTGACCCTTGCCTCTGAGGTATAACTAAGTCTTCATTATGGTTGCAATCTCGGTCTACCTGCGGCGCTCCCTGGCCTTCCCTCCTCGCATGCGCTGCCGTGTACGCCTTGCGTCGAGGGCCAGCTGCGCCATGCTCCTCACTCCTTCTCTCTTCCCCCTACCACTGCGCCACTCCAGACCATGCACTTGGACGTTTAGGGCCCAGCCCCCATCCCTGGGCCGCGACGAGAGTGCTACTTTCTAGTGCTTGTAGATGACTACGCGCGTTACACCACGGTGTTTCCCTTGGAGCGGAAGGCCGACATGCCTGACCTTCTTATCCTGTTTGCCGTAGCTGCGCGAGTCCACCGCAACCTCCCAGTGCTTCATCTCCACTCCGACCGTGGCGGCGAGTTTGCCTCCGGTCGGCTTGGCCAGTTCTGTCGTGCGGAGGGCATCACCTAGTCGTACACCCTGTCGGACTCCCTGCAGCAAAATGGGGTCGCTGAGCAACACATCGGTTTGGTCATGGAGGTGGCTCGTACCTCCATGATCCATGCCGATGCACCCCATTTTCTGTGGCCGTTCACTATTTCGCTACGCCGCTTACCAGCTTAACCTGTGGCCGAACTCCCATCGGCCACAGGTTTTGCCGACCCTTCTCTGGACCGGGTACCCTGGTGACACGTCTGTGTTCCACATATGGGGCTGCCTCCCTCACCGTGCCTCTGGCACGGACAAGCTCACTGCCCGTACCATCCCCTGTGTCTTCCTTGGTTTCCCCCTTGACACGTCTGACTGGCACTTCTGCCACCCACCTTCTCACCACTTCTTTCACTCACGTGACGTTAGTTTTAACGAGTCTGTCTCCTTCTACCACCGCTTTCCCCACCGAGGTCTCCCGGTTTCCTCGCCCCTATTTCTGGTTCCCACTCCCCCGGTAGCCCTTGCTCCTTCCCTTCCCCGTCTTGCCCCGTCTGGTGTGTCGCAGGTCACTCCCCTCCAGTCACTTGTCCCGGTTGAGAAGTCGGCTAACTCTGGGGGCCCCGCGGCTTCATTTTCCTCCTCCGCCCCGGTGTCCCCTTCTCCACCGCCACCGCCACAGGAATAGCAGCCGTTGTCACCGTCGCAGCCGCAGCAGCAGCCACAGCCGCAGCAACCTCCAGGGTTCGCGAGTTCTTGGGGTGCGGATGTTGGAGAGGATGCTAATCATGGGGTTGCTGTCATGGCTCGTCCCGGCGGTCTCAGGGGTGGCACCAGTTTTGGAGAGGGTTCTTGTTCTTGGGGTGCTCGCTCTAGGGGTGCTAGTCCTAGGGTTACTGTCGTGGCTTGTCCCGGCGATCTCGGGGGTGGCACCGATGCAGGAGAGGGTTGTCGTTCTAGGGGTGTTGGTGTGGAGTGTGCTGGAGGTAGCCGTGGTGCAGCTGGAGGTTCTGGTGTCGGCGTGGAGCAGTAGCAGTAGCAGCTGTAGTCGCCGCCGGTGTCCGCTTTTCACCTCCTCGGCCTTCCCTCCCCTGACCGCTCGCTTGCGCCTCCCCCGCCGTCGCCTCCCCTGCCTGTCCTCGGCCCTGTCTTTCCTCCGCCAGGCTCGTCTCCAGCTCGTCTCCCCCTCGTTCTCCTCCTGTGTCTCCTCCCTATCTCCTGACCCGACACCTCCGTCTCACGTCTGGGCTCCCCGTCCCTCCCGTGCTCGTCTTGTCTCTCCTGTTCAGCACTCCCACCCTATGTTGCTTTGTTCCTAGTGGTCCATATGCAGAGCTGGTGGATTGTCTCATGTACCTAATGACTTGCACTCGTCTAGATCTCGCATACCCTCTTAGCATCCTGGCCTGCTTTGTGGCCACAAACAGACACCGACCACAGCACCAGTCGGCTGCTAAGTGAGTTTTGCGTTATCTAGCAAGTACAGTACATCGGACATGGGGATAGTGTTAGGAGGACACAGGCTAGTGGTCCTTTACTAGGCACACAGACGCTTCGTGGTCAGACAATGCTGAGACACTCAAGTACTCCCAAGGCTACTGCTTTAGCCTTGGTGCAGGCGCCGTCTCGTGGCGTTCCACTCGTTCGTCGTCTGTTGCCCAGTCTAGCTGTGAGGCTGAGATCTATCCCGGTGCCATGGCGGCACAGGAGCTCCGCTCGCTGACCTTCTTGCTCGCTGACTTAGGTGAGTGGCCTAGCTGTGCCCCGGTCCTATACAGTGACAACAGGGCCATGATCCTCCTGTGTCAGGAGCCTCGAATAGAGAGTAGAGCGAAGCACATCCAGCTGCAGTACTTCCTCCTGCGCGAGCTGCAGCAGCGTCGCTAGGCCCGCGTAGTACACTTGGCCTGAGGTGCCAATACAGCTGATATCTTTACGAAGGCGCTTGCGCCTAAATATCATCAGCAGCACTGTGTACAGCTTGGTCTAGTTCCTGTAGCTTCTCATTTGCTAGGACCTTGATTGTGTACTACTTTTACATTATCTTGACTGGCCTTGTGGCTCTTGTTCCAATGGCTGGATAAGTAGTGCTGCCCTGGATTGCTCTTGTTTAGTTCGTACTCTTGCTGACTGGTCTTCGGACCCCTGCCTCAGAGGTTGGACTTGTAGTGCCACCCTGAGCTGTGTTTCTCTTGCCAGGCACTGCCCCTCATCTAGCCTAGGGGGTGTTTCGAACATTTTATGTATATGTCTTATAGGCTAGATAGGTGCGTACTCTTAGAGGGTACAACCCCTTAGACAAAACCAACCTGTTTGCATCATTCTAGTAATTCATTCTCACGTTAACAGTTGACTGGTATACTTTGCCTGGTTGGTTTGCATTGTAAACGCCCGGATAGAAGACTCGGGCGAATAGAAGACCCTTGGGTCTATTATCTAGGTGGTTTCTTATAATCGGATACTCTGTTTATAAGACATGGATTTTGGATAGGTATGACATAAGACCCTCCCTGGGTCATGTATTTGGAATTTGCTGCCGCAATGCTACTGCCGCTGGCAAAAAATGGTCCAACATTCGCTGCCAAAAATAGCTTAGGCAGCAATTTTCACGCAAGCGCACCATGCCGTAATCGTTGCGGTTGATTCGTAACGTTCCTGGCGGACCACAACTCCATATGGACATGAGGACATGGTACATGCAAATTTTTTGGTAAACTTGAATGTGTTATGTTTATGAGAATTATAAGGCCCCCCATTCCTTGTGTTTATAAGACAAACTCCCAAATTCTTACGGGGTATTGGACAAGACCCATGGGTGTTCTATCCGGGTGAAAACGGTATGAGCAAGTTCACTATTTGTGCTTGTATTTTCATATGGTGCATTTTGTTAAAAAAAAAACTATATTACAAATTCATTCTACTTGCAGTGGTTCTATTCTACAGCTGGAGTGAAGCAATCGCTTATACTACTCAGAAACCATAGCATGAGCAGGCCCCCAAATTGCAGACCTTTTACTCTGATTCAGACTTTTTTCAGAGTTTTTTTTTGGGTGTACTCTGATTGCAAAGACTTTTTTTTTTTACCTTACTCTGATTTTTCAGAGAACCTTTTTGTACCTACGCTGATTTTTCAGACTTTTTTTACTAGTGTACTCTGATGCCTCAACCCTATATGGGGGGTTGACTCTGATTCTGTGTAATACCGAGATTTGGGGGGAGCATGATTAGCGTTGCTACCCCTGTGGAGGGCGCTGACTGCAGTCCCTATTTTTCACGAGTAAATTACTCTGATTCTCTGATTTTCAGAGTTGATTTTGTGTACCACCCTTACGCCTCTGGGTTAAATTTTTAGATTATATGTTTTCTCTTATAAGCCAGGGTTTTCTTTTGTACCACCCTGAGGGGTTTACTGTAAGGGGGATACCCCCGTATTTTCCTGTACCCCCCTGTCCACGTACATGCCTCCATATGCTCGCCTTGTTCACGCAGACCGTCGAGCTGGCCCACGTCATATGTTGCCAGACCCACCCTCGCTGGCAGATACCCTTCTCTCCTATTGGACACTTGTGCATTTTTTACGCAGGTTTCGGCGCCACACCCGAGTTTACCACGTCGACTGTTGCCACACTTGTACTCGCTGTTCGTGTATGTGCCTCTGATTGGCCCCTTTGTCATTTTTTGCAGCCACGCACATCGACAGGCATGCAACACTGCGGGAATCTTTCCCCGCACGCGCGAGCATATGCCCTTCTCGAACGTTCAGGATGGCTCAGGAAGGCACCCAACCTTCATGTCGATGGCGCCACAGGCATCAAGAACAGGCGAGAAAAGCCTCGTCTTCTTCACCCTGTTATTCTCCCCTTGTATTATATCGGCAGTAGCCGCTAGTGTACCGGTTTAGCAATCCTCTCTCACATCTCCTCGAACGTGATTTATTCCGCCAGCCTTGAATCCTCTCGTCGTCCCGCCTCGCCAGCTATGGCTGGCCTGGGCGATGCCAACGATGGCGGGGAGGATGAGGATGACGCCCCACCCCCACGTAGCTCGACCCCACTCAGCGGTTTAGACTTTTTGCGTCGCACGAACGCCTCCCCAGTAGACCCTCCTCCGCTCCCGAAGCGTCGACTTACCGCCCCCCTAGTAGAGCCTCTGCCACTCCCGAGTCTAAGCAGCGATGAATGGGAGCGTGAAATGGAGGAGGCGAATCTGTCGATTGACAAGCCGGCAGATCCTCCACCTCCGGATCCCGTGCCCTCGCCACCGGCATCTGCATCAACATCGTCGGCTAAGAAGAGACGACGGTACCAGCAGAGGCATCTGCCCTTCGCGCCTCCTCCCAAGATAACGCCGCCAAGAACCCCTGCCCCCGTCGTTGAAGCAGAGCGACCCCTTACACCAACGTCGGCCGAGATGAAGGCCAAATCTTATCTTGCTGCTCATAAGAAATATACCTCAGATTGGCATGGAAGGTTTCCTTGGCTCGTCTTGGATAAAACTGACGATGGCTCACCATGTTTACGTTGCAGTGTGTGCATGCAGCATGGCAAGTCGACAGCCCGCTATGGTCGCGATGGGCCTGGCGGCAGGGACTTACAGATTGGCAGCATGTGGTGGCACAAGGAGAGCACCAAGCATGAGGCCTGCGTGCAGAAGCAAGCTCACCTTGACAAGGAAATCGAGAACCAGAAGCGCATGGACGACTTCGCCAAGAACGACCCCGATGCCGCCCGCGTCATCAGACTTCTACGCTCCATGCTATTCATCTGTAAGGAAGATGCCCCGATTTCAATGTTCACACGTCTAATCGGTCACCTCTCGCAGGAGGGGGTGAAGGACATACCCAAGCAGACTTACGGCGCGTACATCACGAAGTAAGTTCCTTGTTTTCATATTTGTGTAATCTATTGAATACGGGACTGATGTCTTATTGTATGGTGTTTGTCGCAGGTATGGATTCAGGGAGATGGTGAAAGCCATGGTGGCTTTCTTGAAGGCACAGCAGATGGAGCACATCCACTCCTCCCCGTTCATCGGCATCAGCTGCGACGAGAGTACCGACCGCACCCGCAGAAAGCACCTCATCGTCTTCGGCACCTTCTTAAAGAAGCGGCGTGTTGTCACTGAGTTCTTGAGCCTGCTCACTATCGACAAGTGTGATGCCGCGTCGCTCCAGTCTATCCTGCTGGGTCACCTGGAGGGGAGTGGCATTGAGCTTCAAAAGATCGCCGGTATTAGCACCGATGGGGCGTCGGTGATGACCGGCGAGAAGAACGGGCTTGTCGCTCGTCTCCGACTGCGTATCCCGCACCTTGTCGGTTGCCATTGCATCACACATCAGTAAGATTGTCGTCGCAGTACCCTCCTGTCCATGTCACTAAGATTATCCATGCATGTTTCTAACCACACTTGTGCCTTGGTGCCATCGCAGAGAAGTGCTGGCGGTCAAAGACGCCTCCAACTCCTTCCCCGACCTGTTCATCGTCGACGTGATCATCCGAGCTTTCGGGGAAATCATTGGTCGCTCGACTCCGTGGTACGAGAGGTTCAAGGCTCTGCAGCTTGTCATCCATGACACGAACCTCGAACATCAGGGGCTCTACGCCATAAGGTGGCTTGCACGTGGTGACGCTGTGCGGCGACTCTGCAGGATTCTCGGCGCAGTCACCGTCGTCTTGATCGAGTAAAAGCACAAGCACGTCGCGTTGCTGAAGTCCTACAAGTTCCACTTCGGCCTCAACTTCCTCGCCGACATCCTCGCTGAGCTCAACACTCTGAACAGGTTTTTCCAGCGCCGCACGGTAAGTTGAATCGTTCTCGCTCCTGTCGCAGCTCGTTGAGTTGATTAATAACTTGGGCGTGTGTCTGGCGGGAAATTTTCTTTAACATCCATGCCCTTTGCCCTTGCCCTCCCGCCCCGACCTTCAGGTGGACATCACGCTCGTCACCCAAGAGGTCGACCGCACTGTCACCTACATCAAGCACCGATACATCGAGTACGGGGAGCGGTTCGGCGGCGGGCTGAGCAAGCAGCTCGACAAGTTCCTCACCCGCTACAAGGAGGGCAAGGGGTCGCTCGAGGTGCACGGCATCGCTGCGGATGGCTCTCCCTGCACACACAAGTTCGAGCTCACCTTGTCGCACATCCCGTGACATGCGTTCGGCAGCACTCCTTCCGACTGCGAAGACCTTTGCACGGCGTTCGCCAAGGAGACAGTGGGGTGCTTGGAGGGGCGGCTGTGGGACATGAAGCGGATGGAGGGGTCGAAGCTCTACAAGGTGGACCAGTGGCCCAAGAAGTCAGAGGTGTGGGAGCGCCGGTGCCGCAAGTGGGCTGAGCAGAACATGGCGCTGTTTGACAACAAGCTGCCAGGCCAGTGGCTCTAAAAGAGGTCGTGTCGTGTGTCTTGAATCAGGTTAGATGCGGTGCCTACTCTGTTACTTCAACACCTCTCCTTTTCGTGCCATGAACGCCCCTACCCCCCCCCTCCCTCCCCGCCAATAGGAGTCGAACTGCGAGCGATGGACCTGGAGCTGAAGACCTTTTGCCACATCATGAAGACTCATCACAAGGACGATGACTTCGCCCAGGGCTTGGCCAATATGATGAAGACGAAGGACTGGTCCAAATCCTACCCGAACCTGATGCGGATGTGGCAGGCGCTGGCGGTGTTGCCCTTGAGCACCGTCGAGTGCGAGCGCAGATTCTCACGGCAGAATGTTATCAAGGGGGGCATCGCACAAGCCTGTGCGATGCCACCCTTGGTGACTTGATGACCATCAGCATGCTGGACTACGACATGGAATACCCCCAGATCGTGGAGAAGTGGAGGCGCATTAGGCACCGTAGGCAAGCTAGGAATGTTGGATTTGAGCAGGAAATTCCCCTCTTCCCACAGCAGAAGGATGTCGCAGAGAGCTCAGACGATGATAGTGTCGGAGGTGGGAGTGAGGATGACAAGGAGGATGATGATGATGAGTTAATCATGTAATATTGTGCTATGCTTTATTGCCAAGAAAACTGTTGCTGTCATTAGTTAACACTGCAACTAGCACTCTCACCAGAGCCGGAAAAAATACCACCCTGACTACCCAGAGTAAAAAAAAACAAATTATAGGGTTACTCTGATGCCTCAGGGAAAATGTTGAGGATCGCTCTAGTTTTCAGAGTAATGGTGAAAGAAGCTTCCAGATTTCAAAGTAGTGAAAATCCAAAGATCGGCACTGGCTGACTGGCCCTTAGCCATAATCAGGGCGTGATGCTTGCTGGAGGCTTTGTGAGGGCGCGTACTGTCCCTTCACCAAAATCAAAGGTCAATGTGTACTGGGGGCTGTGTGAGGGAGCAGACTGGCCCTTCGCGAAAATCGAAGGCCAATGCGTACTGGGGGCTGTGTGAGGGAGCTGAATGGCCCTTAGCCAAAATCTTTGTGCTGGAGGCGGTGTGAGGGGTCGATTAGCCCTTCAGAAAAATTGCCGATGTCTGCCGCGGGCTGTGTCTGCGAGGGCGCCCATTGGCCGTTCACAAGGTTGCCACCTGGATGGCGCCGATTTCCCTCCCTCCCCTCCCTGCAATTTCGATACTCCCCGCCCCAATTCCTATCCGCCCCATCCTTGAAAGTTTACGTGTACCACCACGTCGGCCCAATAAATTCAATTTTATTGGGCCTACATCGTGCACTCTGAACACGTATTTGCGCTGCATCTCGCGTAAAATTTGCCAACGTCAGGAAAAAAAAATCAAGGAAATTTCACTCTGAACACACTCGTAGCGCAAGCCTGGTCTTGGGTGGCGCGAAATTCTGCGATTTCGCCAGCACACAGACAGCTAAAGCAGAATGAGGGAGCATTCTGGAGCTCGTGTCAGAATCACAAGAGCCGAAGTTGGGTCTGCAAACCCCGCGGCTCCTGCAGCGGGTCAGACCCGAGGTGCGGAATTACTCTAAGAGAGCTTTTGGCATGCCAAGCCCAAGTAGTAAGAGGGCACTAGGAAAGTGGAGGAGTTCGGTGGACGAGGTTGAGGAGGAGGTTATGCAGGACATTTATTGACGTGTAGTGTACAACAGTTTTAAAATCAGCGTAAAAAAAATTAGTGACTCTGATTTATCAGACAAAGTATATTGTTGTTAAAATTATATAAGTTATAATTTAATATAGGCTTGGTAGGTTGTTACTGAACCTTTCTGTAGAGGATACAAACCCCTCCTTGTACTCCTCTTTCTTCCTAATCGATACCTCTTCTCTCTCGTCAACTTTTCTCCTCACGCTCCTAGATCTACTTTCCTCACGGCATTCCATGGCGGCCTTCCTTCCTTCCTAGCTAAGCTAGGTTCCTAAGTTTAGTTAGTGTCCTAAGCTTCTTTAAGAATTGTTACTCTGATTTTTCATACTTTTTTTCAGAGGCGAGTCTGATGGCCATACCAAGGGATGGGAGGCAAGTCTGTATGCTGACAGTGGAGCTGATGCTCCAAAACCAATTTGGGGGCCTGAGCATGAGCCTTCACCCAGTCATTTGTTTGCATCCTTGTTTGCCTCCCCAATCAAGCAGATGCCAGTATGAACCAGCTAAACCAGATGCAGATGCCAGTATGCCAGATGCTAACCAGCGAAACCTATACATCAACCAAACGCAGTAACGAGGAACTCCTTATAGATCGCCATGACCTTGGCAGCAAAGGCTGGATGGGGGAGAGGGGAAAGCGGGGAGGGGGGGGGGGGAGGGGGGTTGGGGAACTGAGATTCCGTCCAACGATGGACGGAGGTGGTTTAAACTTGAAAGTTGGCACGGTAACAGCAAGTGGGAGAGTGAAGGTGGCAGGAGGGTGGCTCGATTCACGAGCTAGAATGGGACTGCTGGGGCCAAATGGATTGCTGCATGGATGAGCGTCTGTACGTACATGTGGATGCACACGGGGGGATGCACATGGGGGGATGCACATGGGGGGATGCACATGGGGGGATGCACATGGGGGGATGCACATGGGGGGATGCACATGGGGGGATGCACATGGGGGATGCACGTGCGGGGATGCACGTGGGTGGATGCACATGGGGGGATGTACATGGGGGGATGCACATGGGAGGATGCACATGGGGGGATGCACATGGGGGGATGCACATGGGGGGATGCACATGGGTGGGGAGAAGTGGATGGAACTCGTCACGTGCGGCAGCATGGTTTGAGCGGGCATTGGCATGCGCTGCCGCGTACCTTCAAGGTGGAATATCGACTTCTGTCCCAGATGCAACCGATGCTCCTGCTCATGCACACAGGCCCAGAAACACACAAAGATATCAAATGATGCTCCTGCTCGTGCGGTATGCATCCCCAAACCCCACCACTCTCCCCACCCACCCCGCATCCTTTCAACCCTTCCCCAATCTGTATCCTCCCTCGATAAACGCACATAGAAAGCCGCCTAAAAGCACCCTTCACGCTTGAGTCCTGAAGCTAGAATAACTGTACATCTCCTCATCGGCGATGTGGGAGGTGGGCTCAGTGGCAAAGTTCGTGCTTGAGGCTTTGAATAGAAACTCAGACCTCGAAACTCCTCCACTCCACTCCACTCCCCTGCTCTCCCCGCCCCTCTCTTTCCCCTCGTAAGCACGCACATAGAAGGCGGCCCAGTGGCAGACCTCGTGCTTGAGCTCCGCATCCATCTTGCGCATCAGCTCCACCGTCAGCCGCTGGGGGGGAGAGAAGAGAGAGAGAGGGGCGAGGATGGAGAGGGAACGGGGGAAGGGGACGATGGGAGGGACTTCCTGTGACCTCGTGCTTGAGCTCCGCATCCCCTCGCGCATCAGCTCTACTGTCAGGCGCTGAAAGGGGAAGCAGGGGGAGAGGGAGGGGGAACATGGGATGGGATGGGAGAGGTGGAAGAAGGTTACTCGTTCGTGACCTCGTGCTTGAGCTCCGCATCCACCGTGCGCATCAGCTCCACTGTCAGGCGCTGGAAGGTGAGGGCGGGAGGAGAGTAAAGTGTGGCGTTGGGTCATGGGTCGAGTAGCCCGTACCCAAACCCCAACCCCGAACCACAGCCGCCAGACCCTGGAGGAGAGTGGTGCGCATGCATGCCCTGACCAGGAGGATGAGCTGCGATTGATGGGGCGGAGTGCACTTGATGACACTCGAGGGTTGGCAACTTCGAGCGTGGAGCCTACAGCCTAGGGCCTGGACACTGGAGGCTTCACCATTACCTTGA
This sequence comes from Closterium sp. NIES-67, assembly GCA_027943415.1. Classification (NCBI taxonomy): domain Eukaryota; kingdom Viridiplantae; phylum Streptophyta; class Zygnematophyceae; order Desmidiales; family Closteriaceae; genus Closterium; species Closterium sp. NIES-67. Next base: position 642,466 of record BQMB01001398.1, on the reverse strand, counting down.
TGATGAGGTGGGGGGGGATGCAGTTGATGAGAAGATCGTAGAACTTGGCTCGGATCTGAAACAACCTGGGATGCGGGCAGAGGGGGAAGAGAGCAGGGGGGGAGAGGAGAGAGAGCATGGAAGAGGACATGAGATGGTGCCTGATGACAAGGCCTTGGAGGTCTTACAGGAACCTGGTTCGGACCTGGCATGAGGAGTAGGGGGAGGAGGAGATGGTAAAGGGGAAGCGGGAGGAGGGAGAAGGTGAAGCCGGGGGTGGAACGGGTGTGCGCGTCTCTGCGTCTCACCTCCTTGCCTCTCCTCACATCCTAGGCCTCTGCCTGCTGATGCTGTCAGCCGTAACCTCAGCTCAGTAACCTCAGCTCAGTTACCTCAGCTCAGTTACCTCAGCTCAGTAACCTCAGCTCAGTTACCTCAGCTCAGTTACCTCAGCTCAGTTACCTCAGCTCAGTAACCTCAGCTCAGTTACCTCAGCTCAGTTACCTCAGCTCAGTTACCTCAGCTCAGTTACCTCAGCTCAGTTACCTCAGCTCAGTAACCTCAGCTCAGTTACCTCAGCTCAGTTACCTCAGCTCAGTTACCTCAGCTCAGTTACCTCAGCTCAGTTACCTCAGCTCAGTTACCTCAGGCTCAGTTACCTCAGCTCAGTTACCTCAGCTCAGTTACCTCAGCTCAGTTACCTCAGCTCAGTTACCTCAGCTCAGTTACCTCAGCTCAGTACCTCAGCTCAGTTACCTCAGCTCAGTTACCTCAGCTCAGTTACCTCAGCTCAGTTACCTCAGCTCAGTTACCTCAGCTCAGTTACCTCAGCTCAGTTACCTCAGCTCAGTTACCTCAGCTCAGTTACCTCAGCTCAGTTACCTCAGCTCAGTTACCTCAGCTCAGTTACCTCAGCTCAGTTACCTCAGCTCAGTAACCTCAGCTCAGTTACTCAGCTCAGTTACCTCAGCTCAGTTACCTCAGCTCAGTTACCTCAGCTCAGTTACCTCAGCTCAGTTACCTCAGCTCAGTTACCTCAGCTCAGTTACCTCAGCTCAGTTACCTCAGCTCAGTTACCTCAGCTCAGTTACCTCAGCTCAGTTACCTCAGCTCAGTTACCTCAGCTCAGTTACCTCAGCTCAGTTACCTCAGCTCAGTTACCCTCAGCTCAGTTACCTCAGCTCAGTTACCTCAGCTCAGTTACCCCGGCAACCTAAAAAACCGTCGTCACACAAAGGCAGTCAGCGATGCGCTCGCTCTGAAACCTGCCGCCCTCCCTTGCTATCTCCCCACCCTTCTACACCCGCCGCACTCTTCCACACTCTCCTCTCCCCCTTCCACTCCACACGCGCCTCACCGTCTGGGGCTCTGCTCGCTGATGATGTCAGCAGCGATTTCAGCCACACAGAGCTCCCAGTCGTTCTGCTGCACTGGCTGGTTGTCGCTCAACGGGTAGCTGGGGGTCATGCAGGACGGGGTTGGCGGAGAGAGAGATGAGTGGATGAGGAAGAGCACGAGAATGTGGCGGAGAGAGAGAGATGAGTGGATGAGGGAGAGCACGAGAATGTGGCGGAGAGAGAGATGAGTGGATGAGGGAGAGCACGAGAATGTGGCGGAGAGCAAAGATCAGAAGGGGCAGGTCAGGCAACTCACTGCGCGCCCTGGCTGCTTCTAGGGAGAGGATGGCCTTGCGTAGGTTGCGCTGGCTGCTCACTGCCACCCGCCCTGCCAGCACTGGCGGCAGGGTGACGCCCTCCTTGGATGCCACCTCCTGCAGCACGTCCACGATCTGAGCAGGACAGGGAGGGAAGGGAACGGTGGCAAGGGAAAGGTGGCAAGGGAAAGGTAGTTCGACCGCACTTGCTACTCACTGATTTTTTAGGCGCCTCAAAAATCGTCTCAGCAGGAAAGGGAGGGAAGGGAAAGGTGGCAAGGGAAAGGTAGTTCGACCGCAGTTGCTACTGACTGCCACCCGCCCTGCCAGCACTGGCGGTGGGCTCACGCCCTCCTTGGATGCCACCTCTTGTAGCAATGACGTCCACAATCTGAACGGGAGGGGAGCGAGAGGGATTAGACAGAGAAGAGACAAACAGGAATCGAGGGGGCGAGGGGGGGCGAATCTGAATAGGCCACAGGAGAGAGGGGAAGGAGGAAAGCACGTGGGAAGAGGGGCAGGAGAGAGGAAGCTTGATTGCAGTACCTGACGTTAAACAGAGATGTTTTGGTGTGACATGCAGCGCCAAACGCATATGACTATGCAGTTTGATGTGTGCACGTGAGGGTGTATGTATGCGGGTGTGTAGGTGTGTACCTGGGAGTGTGTGTGAGTGCGTGAGTGTGCACATGGGTAAGTAGGGCACACCTGGTCGTGGGAGGGCGCAGCGATGCGGAGGTTGAGGCATCGCGAGCGAAGAGCCTCTGTGACCTGCAGGGTGCAAAGCAGGCCGTGATGCCCTTAGTGGGTTGGTTGGAGAGATCGAACAGAAG